>JAPKLY010000478.1:260057-338236 GCA_026898435.1 Prunella vulgaris
TTAGTCTTGTATGCACCAGTTACACGGTGCAACTCAAGTTCATTTTTTAAAAATTACACAAAATACTACTGAAAAGTTACACATGTTATTACTGAAAAATACAAGTGTAACTTTTAAGGAATAATATGTGCAACTTTTCAGTAATAAATTATGTAACTTTTTAAAAATGAATTTGAGTTGCACCGTGTAACTGGTGCACAGGAGACTTACTCATATATGCTCCCATCTAAAAGTGAATATCTGATTAGTTACGTACATGTACAAATTTCATACTATGAACAAGTTTTACAAGAATACTAGTCATGTTATTTACATACACAAAATATCGTACTAATCTTATATATAATTTATATTCCTTCAACATATTATGTTATTTACATACGGTAATCGGAGTCACTTTTAATTTTTATATAACTTTTATATTCTTTCTACATATTATATTATTTACATATATATATATATATATATAGTTTTCGAAGTTACTTTTTATTTTATATGAATCTTACATTCTTCCTATTCAATTCATAATATTTATTTTTCTAAATTCCAAATTATGTAATTTTTGGATATAATATCGTGTGTGTCTCTCTCTCTATATATAATTAGGTTTTGAATGTAAAGTAAATATTTCACATTAATTGGAGTCATATTTATATTTAATAATGAATTATTATCTCATTGATGTCCCAACTTTGAAAAATCACTGGTTACAAATTTAAAAATTTGTAACCTATTTGGAGACCTCCAAATAATTCGATGTCATACGTTACAAATTATTACATGAGATATGCTGTGATAAACGTTTAAAGTATTTTGATTCTTCAGTTAAAAGATCTCGTTTGGACCTCTCCCATTGGTTGTGGCAAATTTACCACCAAATTTATCTATTTACTACAAAATTTGTCACAAATAGTAAAATTATTTTCAATCATAAAACTCAAATCTTAACTCATTGAGAATATTTTTACTTAATAAAATTTATTTATTATTTTATTATTATATATGTATAATAAAATTTGGAAATGGTATCGGAGAGTACTAAAATTTGTATTAGACATATTTAACTTGTATTTTATTTGCGTATTTATGCTTGTGTATTTTATTCATGTATTTCTTATTGTGTTTTAGCATAGTAATTCCTTTATGTTATATCCATCTATTTGCTATGTTGTGATCTTTTAAATTTAAATATGATATTCTTTTTAGTCAGTTACCATTTTAAATTTTATTTAAATACATAATATTTAATATTTAAATCATATTATATTATAAATAAATTTAATATTAATATATATTACACTTACTTAAAAAATATACAATACATCACATAATACAATAAATATATAAATCATACAAATGAAATGATTAAAAAAAAAGAAAAAAAATTGTGTTAGGAACTGTGCGTGACAAATTTGCCACGCACTGTTCACAAATGGTATTCTGCTTCCAGAAAAACGTCTCCCTTGGATCCCGATTTTGCGCCGTTTGCGTCAAGAGTTGCGGCAAAAAACCGTGTGCGGCGCAAATAGAAAACTTTTAAATATTTTGATTCTTTCTTTAGAAAGATATCACGTTTGCACTAAATTCTACAAATTCAACAGTTTCTATTTTTAAATTAGAAATTCAAATTTATCATCTCAAAAATTCTGAAAAATCATTATTTATGATATTATAAAGTCCTATAGTTCACATCTCTTTATGTAAATTATTTATTTATTTTTTGAATAATTGTAAAAATTAGAATATATTTTCTCCGTCCCACTATACACGCTGCTCATTTTCCCATTTTCATCCGTCCCACTATATGTTTTTTATTTGCTTTTTACATTTTTTCGAAAATTACTATTCACTTTTTCATTATTATTTTAATTATTTTTTACACTATTCTTATTACTTTTTCACTTTTTTCATCACTAACTCATACTATTTCACTTTCATTTTAATCTGAGTGCTTAAAAGCAACGAACAACTCATACCGGAACAGATAGAGTATTAATTTTACGAAAATTTGCCACGCACTATTTACAACTGGTATTTTGCTTCCAGAAAAGCCTCTCCCTTGGATCCCGTTTTTACGGCAAAAAACCGTTTACGTCAAGAGTTGCGGCGAAAAACCGTGTGCGGCACAAATAGGAAACTTTTATATATTTTGATTCTTTCTTTAGAAAGATATCTCGTTTGCACTAAATTCTACAAATTCAACAGTTTCTATTTTTAAATTACAAATTCAAATTTAACATCTCAAAAATTCTGAAAAAACATTATTTATGATATTATAAAGTCCGTTCACATCTCTTTATGTAAATTATTTACTTAATTTTTGAATAATTGTAAAAATTAGAATATACTCCCTTCCACTATATGTTGTTCATTTCGCCATTTTCGTCCGTCCCACTATATGTTTTCTATTTGCTTTTTATATTTTATAAAAAATTACTATTCACTTACTATTTCACTTTTATTTTAATCTTAGTGTTCAAAAGCAACGAGCAATTTATACCGAAATGGTCAGAACCAAAATCTAATATCCTAATTCGTGATTGCAATATAAGCCGCGTGTTCCTCCTTTTTAACATAAACTCCCAATCCATTCTCTCTCTATCTCTATCTACGTTTTCTTTTCCCCTAATTAATGATTTTAAAGAAAAATTGATTGCCCCTTTTTTCTCTTCTATAAATATCTTTCTCCTCCCGTCATCATGGACACGAGTCCTACACGCATTTTATTCCTTTGCCACCCTTTCTCTTTCTAAAATCCTCTCTTTCTTCATATCCATCTTCACAATGTGAGTCTAAACTTGCAACTCATTTTTCTAAAGATTATCACATTTTTTTTATATATATATGAAAATAATAAATGTGCTCATTCATGCAAATTGATGCATAAATTTGAAATGCAGAATCAGGCGAATTAATGGTGGTTTCTGTGAACTTTCCAGAGCATCTCAACCAAGTAAGCATAATCCCTTTTTCTTTTTTTTTTTAATGTTATCGTAAGTATTTCGTTTCATCTAAAAATTTGAATTTATAGAGAAACGTGAAATTAATTCGTAGCAACAAAATATCTTTAGCAAATTATAATTGCAAAATGGAAACATGCTGTGTCGAAGACGTGTGTGAAGAACACATGCTTTTTTCCAGTGGACATGTACATGTGCATCTCCAGTCTCTCTGTTTTTTGCTTCTTTAAATTTCGAATACAACTTCTGAAATTCTATATGATGATTTTTGTATTTTGGGGGACATATAATAGTGTTTTAAATTTAAATTAATGAATAAATAATAGTGATTGTCTCACCAAAAACTTTGCTATAATTATTGAACTTTCTTAGTCAATACCACATGCCCACAACAAGAAATTAAAACAGAATAAGAAGATTCGCGCCCATTGGAAAAAAAGAATAGTAAAGCGTCTCGTCTTGTCTCTCGTTTATGTGTCAATTTCACCGTGCAATTCAGAAACGTGACGTTTTGTCGAATATTAAATGAGAACATGAATTACCACCCAATTGAATTAATTTGTTTCCTTCTCCATTTATTCTGTCACATTGATTTGTTGTGAAACTAAGTTACATAGCGTGATGGGTCCTCCTGAAAAAGGAATCTATATGAACAATTCTTTATTTGGAAACTTCTAGTCTCGATCAACACACTCTCTCTCTCATATATATAGATAATACAACGTTTTCATCGATGACAAAACAAGAAAAATTAACCTAGGCAAATATACATGTATTTATTTTATAATCACACAAATTTGAACCCTTTTCACCAAATTTAAAAAACAGGGGTATAATTTGTTACAACAAATTAAATAACATGCTTGGAATTATATATAGCCTGTAAGAATGGAAGACTCTTCCGACCCACCATTCGAGGAAACGTACAAGAATCTGTTCGCCGACATGCCGCCGAAGAGTCCGCCGGAGCTGACGGCGGTGGCGGAATGCGAGCTGCCGTTGATCGACCTCCGGCGGTTGAACCTCGGAGACCACGAGAGGGAAGCATGCAAGAAAGAGATAGCTCGGGCTTCTCGAGAATGGGGGTTCTTTCAGGTGATCAATCATGGGATCTCGCCGGAGCTTTTGAAGAAAATGAGGGAAGAACAGGTGAAGCTTTTCAAGAAACCCTTCCCGGAGAAGAGGGACTACAAGGCCTCCAACTTCTCCGCCGGGAGTTACCGGTGGGGGACGCCGTCGGCGACTTGCCTGAAGCAGCTCTCCTGGTCGGAAGCGTTTCATGTGTCGTTGGCTGATGTTTTGGGTTATGGTGGCATCGATAGTCTCAGGTAACTTATTTCCGACTAAAATTTGTGTGAGACGGTTACAATATACCATCATTAATTTAATACTTCATTCGTCCTAAAATTATTTTCACAGTAGTTTAGGACAAGTGAACAAAAAAAGAGTGAGTATATGAGTGTAAAGTATTAAATAATAAAATAAAAAATATATATTTATTGATGTGTAAAAAATTTACTTTTTTAGTTGTGTGAAAGTAAAGTTGAAATTTCAAAATAAGGAAAGTGTGAAAATAGTTTTAGGATAGAGGGAGTATCATCTTAATATCAGTTTAAAAATGTTTACACTAAAATAATATATTAGGTATATTTTTTAAAAATGGTAAAGTTTACCTTAAAAGTAGTAGCTCTCTGCCTTATATATATAGATTGGTCGAATTTTATACTCCTTTCATCCCATAAAATCTTGCACTGGGAAATACATGTTAAAATAATTGAATAAAGTAAAAAAAAAAGTGTTTAGAGGAATAATTTGATAAATTTTTTATGTAAAAGTAAAAAAATTATTGAATTTAGTGTAATATAGACCCAAAAAGTATAAATATAATGTCATATTGTGTAAATATATAAATATTGTGAGATTGAATTTATTAAAAAAATTTATTTTTTGGTCTGCTAATTCTTATGATGGGATGAGGGAGTATCAATTATATAAGCAAGTTTATATAATTAGAATGGAAAAATTAATATTTTAATTAAAAATTGTTAATGGTCTCATCAAGGGGTCTTTATATATATATATTTTTTGGGAGTCATTGGTGTAATTAATGAATGTATTTGGTGGGACCCACCGGTATATATGTATCACTATCATTCATTTATGTGTTGTGTGTGTATGTATATTTGTATCATATGTAAAGTAATGACTGTTAATAGGTTCATGCTAATGTTACTTTCATAACCCCTTATCAGGCCAGTGGGTTGTCTACTGACTACGCAAGTGTTCAAAAGAGACCACTGGATGTATAACATTTTTTATTGCAATCTGATCATTTGAATTAATTGATTGATTTGACATCATATAATTAAAATTAAATAAAAATAACGTGACTTATATTTATTTTAGAAAAAAAAAAGTAGCACAAGTATATTGCGCATTAAATTGCACCCATGTATAAATCTTGTTCTGAAATGCATGGTGCTATGTACGTGTCCACTCTGCATGCATGTGATACATGTTCCCTTATGAAATAATTTCATCTCATCTAAAAATACCCGACAGCTGGATAATGGAGCAATTTGCGACGGTGGTGTCGGAATTATCGCAAAAACTGGTGGAAATATTGGCGGACGAATTGGGGGAGAGATCGGATTTCTTGAAAGAGAAATGCGTGGCGAGCACTTGCTACCTGCGATTGAACCGGTACCCCCAGTGCCCGGTGGTGCCGCACATGTTCGGCATAATGCCTCACACGGACAGCGACTTCATCACGGTGTTGCATCAAGATCACGTTGGAGGTTTGCAACTTGTCAAAGATGGCAACTGGTTTGCTGTTAAACCAAATGATGAGGCCCTTGTCATCAACATTGGTGACTTATTCCAGGTAAATTTTATATGCACTTAATTTCTATGCGTTTGTACTCTTTTCGTCTCCCAAATTATTGAAATAAATATGAATTTTGATAAAAATGAGATAAAATAGATAAAATAACATATTACTATGGAGTTCATTAAAAAATAGGGGTATTTGCATATTCGTTAAAAAAAATAACTATATTTACTACTCCCTCCGTCCCAGAGGTGTTTTCACCTCTGGGATGACACAACTTTTAAAAAAGTAGAGTGTTTGTGTAAAGTTATATTATTAAAATAATGAGATTAGTTGGATTGTGAGGATAAATTTAAAGTAATAGTTTCCATTTATAGGTGTGAAAACAATTGTGGGACGGACGAAAAAGGAAAGTGTGAAAACAATTATGGGACGGAGGGAGTAATTGGTTCACAATACTTGCACAGAAGTATAATTTTTTAGAAACATGCATATTTTTTTCTACGCAGTACCAATTTGTGATTAATATCAATTTTGTGAATTATTTTGTAATTTTCCTTAAAAAGATAAAGAGGAATTTCTTTTAGCCATTTATGTTTGGCTAAATTCTTTTTTGACCATGTAATGTACTAAAACCTTTTTAGCGTCTTTTATAAGAGTTTTACATAAATACCTCACATTTAAAACTTTTTAGTACCAAGTTAAAGCATTGAGACCACTAATGAGGTCCATTTCGAACAATTTCAAATAATTCCCGCATTAAATTGCAAATCCTTCAAAGCGGGACATAGAACACAATACACGGAGTGAAACATACATATCTTTCCCAAACCAAGCATTGAGACCACAAATAATGTCTATTCCCAGCAACTCCAAATGATTTCCTTATATTTTCGGGTAGGATGTGATATTGCAAATTAAAAAAATGGCTAAAAAATATTTTTTAGGTTAACGTGGCTAAAATACAGTTTAGCCACATAACCAATGACTCAAGTTTAGATAATTTTTTTAAAAATAAAGTGATTATTACTGAAAAGTGAATGATACCAAATATGTGATGACACAGGCATGGAGCAACAATGTGTACAAAAGTGTGGAACACAGAGTTGTGGCAAATCCTCACAAGGAAAGGTTTTCGACGGCATACTTCCTCTGCCCGTCGTACGACACCGTAATCGGCAGCGAGGTCGAGCCTCGTGTTTACAGAAGCTTCAGCTTCGGAGAATACAGAAAACAAGTGCAAGAAGATGTCAAGCTTTTTGGACACAAAATAGGGCTCCCCAGATTCTTCATACACCCATCCGTGCACCATCAATTTGATACACCCTTTTATAATTAATTATTAAGTTTTAATTAGATACATAGGTATATTAATTACCTTCTCCAAAATTGTATGTAGCAATTTTGTAGAAATACAGGTCGTGATGGGGGAGTTACTCGACCATATAGTTAATTAACTAAGAAAATAATCAAAATGATATCAAGTAATAGTAATTAGTTATCACTAGCTAATTACATATTTTATTTTTGGAATACTTACTGTTGAGAAATTTTTATGTTCGTATAAAATTTATATCATTGTCTATGTATTAGGTGAATTAATTTTTGAAAAATTATTTAATATTATTAGACAAGTAACTCTGATACTATTTAGTTAATAAAAAAGACATTTTAATATATAAATAAGAGTAATTTTTCAATTATAACTAATACACTATAAAATAATATTGAAATAAAGAGGAGAGTTAGTGAGGGTTTTGGGGTCCCTCTTTAATAA
Source organism: Prunella vulgaris (assembly GCA_026898435.1). Lineage (NCBI taxonomy): Eukaryota > Viridiplantae > Streptophyta > Magnoliopsida > Lamiales > Lamiaceae > Prunella > Prunella vulgaris. The sequence continues at coordinate 267,625 of JAPKLY010000478.1, forward strand.
ATAAAATTAAAGAGGGTTTTAAAGAGGGGGGAAAATTTTTAAATTAAAGAGGGGCGAGACGAGAGGATAAAAAACCCTCTTAATTTAACAAGGGTAATAGTGATTAACGAGCGCCAAACCATCGCAAACTTTGCCAGGGTTCGATCCCTCGCGGATTAACGAGCACATGCCCTCGCCGCATCTGAACCGGACCGTGACGAGGGTTAAACCCTCGCCGGTTTACGAGCGCGCTCACCCTCGCCGGTTCGCGAGCAAAAAACCCTCGCCAATTTTAAAATTGACCGAGGCGAGGGTCGAACCCTCGCTAAATCGCGAGCACTTTTCCCCTCGTTAATTAGCGAGCGCCAGCCCTCGCAAAACCGGGGTATATAAACCAATCGTTAATTAGTGTTTGTTAATATAATTTCTATGATATTTATTAATTAAAATGTATATTGTAATTTTTTTTTTAGAGGGTATATTGTATTTAATTAATAATGTATCATGTATATATGATTATATGAAAAATGTATGATTCTATTACATATATATATTAATGTGTAGCAGTATTTATTTTTTTATTTATATTTTATTTAATTCTTTAATTGTTGGTACTATATCGGCGGTTGAGAAATTAAAGGCTATAACACTAAGATTGAGGGATTACCTTACAACCAATGTATGTATGCTTTTATAATTTGTCTTTAATTGTATACATGCTCGATATTTATAAATATACATGTTAGATGATCGATGTTCGATCTAGGAATAATGTTAAGTTTGATTATGCATTTATCACATGTTAGATGATCGACGTTCGATCTAGGAATATTTTATTTAGATATGATTATATATGGACGGAGTTTGGGTTGATGAATTGTTGGTTATTGTTTGCTGTTAGATTGTGCGTTCCGATTTGATTATTATTAATTAAATCGAAAATGGATGCACTAGGATCTTGATTGATTATTTGGGATATGATAAATCTAAATGAAACTCTGCCGAATTTTAAAAAAAAATATTAATATTTGCTTAGAATTTGTATAGGAACGAATATGATAATGCATGTAATTAAACTTTAATTGTTATTAATATGAAACAGATTGATATGAGTTATTCAAGTCGACGTTGGATGTATGGTCCGAGAATAATTAATGGCATGATATGTCCTGAATTTCTTAGTGGTCTTGAATTATTTATAGAATTCGCGACTAGTAACTCGGAATGGATGATTAGGCTATATTTGTTAATTTGGTTTTAGAGGTGATATTGATAATTCTAAATAATAATCTATTGAGATATTATACTTCACATACCATATGGAGTTTGAATTAAATTAGTATATTTAGATAGATGAATTTTGTGTGTAATAGTTTAATAAATGAAATGAAGTTTCATTATTAAAATTTAAAGGTAGGGGTAGAATGAATATTTATCATATGAATAGAATTATTTTACATTAATGTTTATAATGATTTGAATTAATATTTAGAAATATATAATTACATATATATATGATAATTTTATTATAACTAAATATAAGTATTACATAATTAAAATATATAATTTTAGATTAGTATAATCACATAATATATTAATAATAAAGTAAATATATAGCACCTAGTTAAAATAAAAAAGTATATATTGTATATATATATTTTAAATAAATTATGGAACAATAAATACTACTTGCCTAAATGGCAAGACACTCATACATTCATTAGGGAGGTCACGGGTTCAAACCCTCTCTCACGCGAAAATGGTGCCAGGTTTGCGGGTTGGTTCGCGGGTCAGACCCGCGAAAATATTATTTTTTTTCATATTTGAAGTTCGCGAGGGTTAAACCCTCGCCAATTTGTGAGGGTTCGAACCCTAGCTACTTACCGAGCGCCCGCCCTCGCCAAAATAACGAGCACTTTTCCTTCGCCAAATAACGAGCACTTTTCCTTCGCCAAATAACGAGCACCAGGCCCTCGCCATTTTGTGAGGGTTTTGTGCCCTCGCCAATTAACGAGGGTCGAGGCGAGGGTTCAATTGGCGAGCCACTTCCTGGCGAGGGCTACGTCCCCTCGCAAAAACCCTCTTTACATCATAAATCCTCTTTAAATCCCTCTTTAAACCCCTCTTTAAATCCCCAATTTTTTGTAGTGATATATTTTAAAATTATATTTAAATTGCACGGTACATTTAATGGACATGAAACTTATTCTATTATTTGATGTTCAAATTCTTCCGGACATATATGTACTTATAAATTGATATGTATATGTACATAATTGGCTACTTCTTATGCAGTGTTAGGACTTCCTTCCAATTTTTTATTTTTTTACTTTACAACAATTTTTTAATGAAGTTGATTTATTTAAATGGATAAAATATTTTTTTGTTAATTTTATAAAAGACTAAAAGAGTACTATTTAATTTAAGTGAATTAAATTATAGAAATAATTTTATATGTAGTTATTAGTGGAATAAGGTATAATTTAATTAGAAATATGCATAGACGTAAATGACTGTCGCCGAGATCGTTTAGACGCCCGCTAATGCCAAGGTCAAATCGCCGAGAAAAATCCGCAAACACATTTGACACTGTCGAGGCCGCTTCGGCACCACCTAAACGGTCATTACTGTTATTTTTTAGTTTTTATTTCAACTTAAAAGTTAGAACAAAAATTAAAAATATAAAAAATAATTTACTTATTTAATAAAAAATGGAAGTTTAATTGCACTACTTTATAATTTATTCGTACTATGTATTTTGCTCCTTTTGTGTTTCATTTAGAAGTTGATGATGTCGTATTATGATAGTTATTAACATTTTGTTGATTTGTTATATTTTGTGATAGTTATTAACTATGTTTTAAATTTAAATTTATCGTAATGTATATTTTTATTAATATATGTACGAAAAAAGTTAATATTAATAAAAAAATAAAATAAAAAATAAATTTTTTTTGGCACCACCTGGTCAACGTCTAGTCGTTTGGCGGCACTCGACAGTTCGATGACCGCCAAGCGCCATTTACACTTTTGGAAATAATATATATATATATATATATATATATATATATATATATATATATATATTGAATAATGACATGGGAAAAACAAAATTGGAATGGAGGAAGTTCTATATTTGAATACATTAATATACAACTTAAATAATATCATTACCTCTTAGCTCCAATTTATGGCTTATAAGTTAGTTTTTATTTTACGTACATATACAATATTTCTTTCTTTTCGATCTTATATATGATTTGATATTATTTTCGATTAAGTTGTTAATCATGTTTGATACAAGGATTATGAATTATCAAGATGCTATCAAAATTTAAATTGAGTTAGTGAAATAATTTTTTGAGTTAGTCCTGTATGAGTCCGTTTCAACTCTTATGACATGAGATAACTAAATGAGGTATAAATTAGATATAATTTGTGGTAAGGGGTATGTGCTAATTAACTTAGGGTTACTTACATATTGGTTCAAAAAAATTACTATATTTACAAATTGGTTAAAAAAATTTGCACGGCAGTATGTCTTTTTTTGCACGGGACCAATATTTAATTTTTGTCAATTTATTGAATCATTTTGTACTTTTTCTATTAACTTATGTAGTCTTAAATATACATTCCCTCACATATTTAGCACATAATATTCCTTTGTGTTATAAAATAATTCACCTCACTCTAAAAAATTTTTTTAAAAAAAAAAGAATTTTCTATTAATCTAATACTACCTCCATTCCCCAAAAGTTTGAGGTACTTTTGGGAGCATGACTTTTAAGGAAAAGTGTAATGAATAGAATGTGTATGATGAAGATTGTGAGGTAAAGATTTTAAAGGTATAGATTAAAGGAATACTTCTATTTTTGGAGTGTGCAAACTTTTGTGGGACAAACTAAAAGGAAAGTATGCAAATTAACTTTTGTGGGACGAAGATAGTACCATAATTAGCTAGGGTCACTTACATATTGGTTCAAAAAAATCACTATATTTACAAATTATTGGTTCAAAAAATTTGCACGGTTGTATGAATTTTTTTTACATGGAAGCGTTTTTTTTTTGCACGGGACCAATATGTAATTTTGTCAATTTTTTGAACCATTTTGTACTTTTCCCCCATAATTAAATATAGAATTTTATTTCCTTACCGCACACAATTCATGTATCTGATTTTTTTTCATCTTACGTACGTATTACTGATGTTAATTGTATTTATATTTGTTCGTATATTTACTGCCTAATTCAGCTGTCATTTCATTTCTGTTCAATTATTCGATTTTTATTAAATTCATATATTCGTATAAACTGTCATAAGTTTTCTTGTTTAACAGAAAAAAATAGTCATTAAATTACCATAGCTAGGCAGAGAGGAATAAATTCTAATTTTAGAAATCTATACACACACACACATATATATATATATATATATATATATATAAGTAATGTAGTTTATTCTGTAATAAATATTTAAAAATAATTTTTAGTTAATCTTTTTATTTATGATAAATTAATTGTCGACATACTGCAGGAACCTTATCAAACTAATTGACAATAATAATATCTATGTCTTAATCCAAAAAACTTGAATTAATTTTCCATGTTTGCTTGTCAACTCAGCAACAAACAAGTCCTCCCACTTATCAAATTGAAATTGCATGCTATTGGATAGAAGTGTCGTTTGCGTTGATTATGACATTCATTAGAGAAAAATTTGTGAAATTAATAATCATGATTAATCAATGGGAAATGACATACACTTTTCGAGAGATGGATAATGCAATAAATTAAGCTTATCACACACACACACTCCATTTATGCACAAAATTATCATCAAGTACTTGTTTTACTTTCAAACTCAAATGTCACATTTCATGATTATATTATATATGATGGTATTCCTATATAGTCTGAGAAATATATCTATTTTGTGGTTATATATCGTGTGTTAAGATCTATTCAATCGTTTTTTCTTTGGGGGTTGTGAGGGTCATAGGAAAATACCTTGGGTCAAATGAGATGAGGTTTGTAAAGGTAAAGAACAGAGAAGTCTAGGCATTAAGAATTTAAAAAGATTCAATTTAGCATTGTTGGGAAAATGGATTTGGAGATTCCTAAATGAACCTGAGCGATTGGGGGTGAAGGTAATAAAGGCCAAATATGGGGGATTACTAGAAATTAGGAGGGGAACCTCAGGTAGATTAAGGGGAAAATCAAGTTGGTGGGTAAACCTTAATGAAATTTTTGTCGGGAAGGATGGGTGGGGAATAAGTGAAGATTTTTCAAGAGTAGTGGGGAATGGAGAGGAAACCAGATTCTGGCTAGATCTATGGATTGAGGGTGAGACTCTTAAGTCAAAATTTCCTAGGCTTTTCAATCTTTGTCTTCAAAAGGAGACAAAAATTAGTGAGACGGGAAATTGGGTAGAGGGTGCTTGGGTTTGGGAGTGGAAATGGAGGAGAGAGTTGATGTCTAGAGAAGCTGATATTCTCAATAATCTGTCTGTGCTTTTGAACAGGTTTACTCCTATCCAAGGAAGAGATGATGCTTGGAGATGGGAACCGGCTCCGAACGATATTTATTCCACCTCTTTAGCATACAAAAGACTGACGGAAAGGAACCAAGAGACAAACTTATCGGAACAGGAAACAACAGCTTATAAGCTGATTTGGAAGTCCTTTGCACTCAAACGAGCTCAGGTCACAGCATGGAGACTGGTTAAGGGGCGTTTAGCAACAAAGGAAAACTTAGCGAAGCGAGGTATGCATTTTTCTGATGATGAAATAAGGTGACCGTTGTGCAAGGAGGAGTTTGAGAGTACTATACATCTTTTTTTAGATTGTAAATTGGTGAGAGTGATGTGGGAGACAATTTGAGAATGACTCAAACTACCAGTGGTGATGCCAAAAAATTTGGCACATCATCTTATGATTTGCAGTGAGTTTTTAGATGGAAAGAAAAGGAAATAAATTATGGCGACATTGTGGATTTGTGCAGTGTGGTCCTTATGGAATTTGAGGAATGATGTAGTTTTCAATGGAGCATCTACAAATGTAATTAGATTAACAGGGGAAATATTTGAGAGATCTTGATCGTGGATTTCAGGAAAGTCTACTGTATTTAAAGATATTCCGATTGGGGATTGTCGTATAAATCTGACGGGTTTATTTGGAAAAATAAGTTGATGTGGCAAGTGCTAAAAGAAGAGTAAGGTGAATTCTTACTTTTGAAATTGTAGTATTGTAATTTGATTAAGTTGATGGTTATGTAGATGTGAGCAACCCCCGACATTTTAAGGGTTTGAATACCCCTTGTACCCCCTTTGCAATAAAATTTATCTTTCAAAATATATATATATATATATATATATATTTAATATTTTAAAATTGGTTCATGACAAGATTATTATGCATTATTTTTATAAAAAAAAATTGTAATTATGTTTACTGATATTTTGGGGTATCATTAAATAATTTGTTATTGATATGAAACATTTTATAGCTTCGTTTTTTTTTTTAATAACCAAAAATTCAGTAATTTTTCCACCCAAACAAAAACAGGCAATTTCTTAATTACGAGTGAGTAAATATCATACTATTCCCCTGTATGCATTTGTATACCTTTTCTTTTCAATTTTTATACATATTACAGATAAACATATGCATAATTTGAGTTTACCATTTTGGGCCGAAAACGCCGATATAATTGATGTGTTCTGATTGGGCCTAGAATATTTAGGCCCATACATAGTGTGGTCCAGTCCAGTTAGGTGTAAAAATATTATTGACCCGATTAACCCTGTACCTGCATGGCAATATTCAATTGGCATAAAGTATCTATGTCCCGGTGGATTAGCAACACAACCCGACCCGACCCGACCAGTGCTGAAAAAGTATGAGCAAAATGTATAATGTAATGATTATGAATGAAGATTTTAACAAATATTTTATTGTAAAATATGTAATTTTTTATGGATAAAGTAAAAAAAGAATATGAAGATTATTAAGGTTAAGTATTAACCCATTGGAATTGGGATTGTATCATCCTTCGTTCCATTCAATTTTGGATGGAAAATCTCACCTCCATCTAAATATTCATTTATATATATATATTAATACTTATATTTTTATTTTAACAAAATCTCATATAATCACATAATTAAATTTTCATCCACTTATATATTTTTCCATACTTTTATAATTTACACACTTATTCCTTCTCGTATTTTTATTTTGTCCATTTATTTAATAATAAAATAATACATCATTTACTATCACAATCATTATTACACTAACTAACAATAATAAAATAATACAATATCATATTAATGTAACATAAAGTTCCATTCAACCTTACATCTCAAATTTTAACCAAACAACACTTACTACTCATAGGATTAACCCCATCTACTTTTTTAAAAAAAAAATTATCTACATCCTATCCACCATCATCTCTAAACAAACATTAAATATAAATAAATACATAAACTACGCACTTAAAAAAATACTTTAGATTGGTTGGTGAATTGGATTATAAGTTGTACAAGTAAATTAAAGAAAAGTAAATACTCTTTTATTTTACAATAACTTGCATATTTTTTTTATTTTCTTTTAAAGACTTGGTCTTATATGCACCAATTACACCGTGCAACTCAAATTCATTTTTAAAAAATTACACAAAATACTACTAAAAAGTTACATAAATTATTATTGAAAAATGTATTTTTAATAGTGTAATTTTTCAATAATAATTTGTATAATTTTTCAATAGTAATTTATGTAATTTCTTAAAAAATAAATTTGAGTTGCACGATGTAACTAAGGGCTCATTATTTTTTACGGATAGATATTTTTATCTTACGAACCAAATGAGGGATAAATTAATAGGAGCGTTACTATCTTTCAAAATATTATGCTCAGTAAAGCCTGGAGTTTGAGGGTGTGACGTGTAAAGGGCAGTATTAGCATGGGGGATTTATATGCCGCCACGTAAATGTGACCGCCAAAGGAGAGGATAATCAACATTAGAAAAACAAAAACGTTTCCAACCATGATGTCTTCCCTAACCTTGTCGAACATCCCACATGCGCCGCCTCCGGCCGCCGCTGCCACCCTCTCCCATAAAAATTCCACCTCTTCTTCACCAACCACTTCATCTCCATCTTCTCCCGAACCCGAATCTCGAAGAATCAAATCAAGCCCGCAGCTGAACCGCTGGTCCCGGGCTCGAGCCGTACGGTCCGGTCGGAAATTGGGACGCCCGGTTGAGCGGCCTGTAAGTGAGATGGGTTTCTCCGATTCCCCGATGGGGGTTGTTTCTGGGCGAACCAATAGTGATGGTAGCCCTGCCTCCCCGGAGGGGGAGCATTTAACGGACGTGAGAGCGGGCGTTAAGTCCATATACATGGTTTCCGATGGGACGGGGTGGACGGCGGAGCATTCCGTTAACGCGGCGTTAGGGCAGTTTGAGCACTGCTTGGTGGATCGCGGTTGCCCTATTAATACTCACTTGTTTTCTGGGGTAATTTGGTTGATTTTCCGTTTTATTGCCCCTGTTTTTGTGATTGAAGACTGCATATGACATTTCTTGCTTAATTTCGATCCAAATTAAATGTAATTTAACCCATGTCTGCCCTTTTTCCCCCCTTTTTTCTATCCAACTAATTGATAATTTTGATCACTCCTCCAGCAAGAGGATCTCTGTGTATGTTGATACTGTAATTTTTTTGATACTATGAAGGTATTAGATACACTACTTTGAATTTGAGGTTTTCATTTGCTAATTACGTGCTTCAGTAATTTAATTTGAAGCACACAAATAACTCAATTGTATTGGATATCTTTTGTCACTCTTTACTTGTTGACAAATTCATGTATACATCAGTGAAACAATATGTGCATCACTGAAATATTGGTTGTTTCCATTGAAAAATATTAGCTGGTCGGCGTTATTCGTTTTGAATCGTATTCGTAGTGCACCAGTCGTAGTGTAACTGGTCTGCACGAGTTCTGCTCATTAATATTTGCATTTTCATGTGTAGAGTTCTTCAACATTTTCCTCCGTTTGTATTTTTTATATGTGTTCATTGGAAGGTCTTTGCTCTTTAATTTTAGGTTTATAAAATTATCAGAGTAATGATTTATGCCTAGTAAGCGTAGCACCATTTCATCAAGAATTTTGGCACAAATGAGGGCTAGATTGCTCATCTCGTAGGTGATTACACATATAAGGCTTAATGTATCAAAACTTCCCCTTAACTATCAACATTTGTTTTGATAGGTCTCTAAACTATTCTTTTATTGTAAAAGGAGCTCCCTCGAGATGAGAATTTAACAAGGAAGTAGAAACAATATTTTGAGGGCCTCTTTGAAACAAAATTTGATAGTTTAAGGAATGCATTTTGTCTAAAATTAAATTATACAATAAGTGTGAGATGGTGATGGTTATGCTTCCTAAGCTTCGTGATTTTGCCAGAGTTTCTTCATCAGTTCAAGTGCTCTGAATTTTACTAGTTACAATTTTATGCGCATTTCTTCATTACTATTTCTGAAGCATATTATGGTGGCGTTTATTTCATGTAATGTGTTCATAATTTAAAGAGATTTTGACTTTCTTGCTTGTGTAATAAAACTTGAGCATGCGCTAACGCATTTATTTCAAATTCTCAAAGATTGATGATGTGGATCGCTTGATGGAGGTGATAGCCCAAGCAGCCAAGGAGGGAGCAATGGTTGTATACACACTAGCTGATCCATCAATTGCTGAGTCAGCAAGACAAGCATGTCAACTGTGGGGTGTAACATCTCTTGATGTGCTCAGCCCCATTACCGAGGCGATTGCTTCACATCTTGGTGTCTCTCCTTCAGGCCTTTCTCGGTGGGCCCCTGGCAGACAGAGCTCACTTGGGGAGGACTATTTTCGTAGGATTGAGGCAGTTGAGTTCACTATAAAGCAAGATGATGGAGCTTTGCCTGAAAATTTGCATAAGGCTGATATAGTTCTTGCCGGTGTATCTCGTACTGGGAAAACTCCATTGTCTATATACTTAGCTCAGAAAGGATACAAAGTGGCAAATGTGCCTATTGTGATGAATTTAGATCTCCCTAGGGCCCTTTTTGAGGTTGATCCCGAGAAGGTATTTGCTTTGACTATAAACCCGGTTATTTTGCAAACAATCAGGAGAGCAAGAGCAAAGAGCTTGGGCTTCGATGAAGATATACGAAGTAACTATTCAGGAATGGATTATGTTAAAAAAGAGCTGGAGTTTGCCAGTAAAATCTTCCAACAAAATCCCGTATGGCCAGTGATTGGTGAGTGGTACACAATTTTCATACTCCTTGCATTCCAATTGGACACTCCTTTTTTCGTGAATTCACATCTCCTTTTGGATTTATAGTTACTTGTTAAAAATGACTAAGATACCCCTCAAGATCAATTCTTATTGGAAGTGTAACAAGAAATGAAAAAATAATTCTTGTAACTCTGTAAATGAGTCGTATCACAAAAATTAAGGGAATTGCAGAGCTGGAAAAGAAAATTTAGTTTCTCTTGGAAATCCAAAGTCAACAGAAATGTTAAAACAATTATCCTCACATCAACTAAAGTTACATTGAGATGGCGGGGGTACTTCTCAACAACGAAAATCTTGATTTATGTGAAGTATTTTTGTTTCTTTGATTGCAGAGGTTACAGCAAAAGCAATTGAAGAAACGGCTGCAATTGTATTGAGACTTTACCATGACAGGAAAAATAGATGCTCGATGCCGAGAATTTCCAAGCTCTATTAAATCCGAAGAATTTTTGTTCTCTGGTATTTGGTAATAGAAAGGCAACAAACCTTCATTAGGAGAGTGTGTGTCTGGCTTTGCTCTTCTAGGAGGTTCAGGGTTCGATCTTTACCAATATGTATAAAGTGTTATTATCTGTTGTGTTACTATGGCTAATCAGGTACTGTTGACAGTAGGTATTCATACTAGTTGGATATCCTAACATTTGAATCAACATTTCCTAGTTCTCTGGATTATGGTAAAGTTTTATATAAACAAGTTTCATGATATAAACCACTTAGTAATATAAGGTTTATATTTTTGAATTTATCTTTTTTGTCTTGTTAAAAAGTAGTTCATGATATGAACCACTTTCACATAATACCGACTCCTGGATTATAGTATTCAATGCTGCAGTTTACATGCTCAATGTCTTGTGGGTCCTGTTATCAATCCTTTTTTGTTTGTTGCATAATCATTTAAATATAAGATTTATGTTTTCCATTTCGGATTCTATTGTCTTCACTATGTTCCATGTATGCATCCATTTGCATGTTTCATGTATGCATTGTACATGAAATACACTACTATTATACATGAAAAAAATTACGAAGTTAAATTCATTTGCAATGAGGACACCTGTTTGGCTCTTCTTATGTTAAAGCTATGGCTAAACTTATGCTCCCTATTTGATATCGTTGTATAGCTCTCCAATGAGCTCTAGATATGAAGGAAAAAAGAATTTGTATGTATAACATCTGGCTCGTTATGTGTTTTGTACCAAGACAAGGCTATATATGAACATGCAAAAGGTGTATACATTATCATGTGCTTTCCAGTATATGAGTATATGAGATGTACATATCGTATTGTCCTATTCCATTTCCTTTGTCTTCTGTTGCAGCTCCATGGAGTTGCATATTCTTCCATCATGCCTCGATTCTAGTTCTACGTTCCTCATTCAAGGTAAGGTCGCTAAAACACGAGTTTTCCCTTATCATTATCAATTTAGATCGTCGTTATTGTCCTTGTTGAGCATCCTCATTGATAAGGTGAGGTAGATGAGTAAGATTGTTCCCACGCTTGACCTGAAACGGATGACAAAATAGTTGAGTTGTAAACTATATCTGAATCTTAGTGCCTCTTATAATACGGCGTGTCTGTAAAAAATGAGGTAGACACTTACAGGGTTGCGAAGAAGATGAGTATCCTTCTAGGATCAATAGACCATGTGGATGGAGATTGTCTGGGTCCAAATTGTTTGTTTTCGGATGGAGGGGTGCTGAGCGCCCCGTTTTTTACTACAATTTGATGATGATGATGCACGACTGGCTTTTCAGGCGTGCTGCCTCCATGCATAGCAGCTGCAGGAATTCATTCGAACTCTAGGTGAGGCTTGTGTCCGGAATTCAGTGTATCGACACTCTTGTGGTGTATTGCACGTATCATATAACAAAGAATGACATTAGAAATACATTCTAGGCATGAGCAGGCCAACTTTGAATCCTCTCCCATAGGGTTCTTTATCACCATAATCCACAATCAGGGCAATGCACAAAGTTATACTACCATCTTGCTTTACATTTTCTTCTTACTTATTGTGGATTATGTGCATCGCACATTACTGGTATTATTGTTTGTAAAAATTGATGTTATTGTTTCAAGAACTAATACTATTGAATATAAGAATTAATGTTATAGATTGTGGGGTGCATGCACAATGTGTACATATACCTTTTTCTATTATACATTTGTATTTTTTTTTTCTCAATATTTGGAGTTCTGTTGAGAGTATTATTTCGTTTATCCCGTATTTTAATTGTTGTTTTCTCGCATTCTTATGAATCAATGGATTTAACACATTAACTGCGAAGATCATATCATCCGATATTCAACAAGTGAATTAACGGATTTATGATGGTATCGTATTCTCGCTGCGTTATATTTCATTGATGTAAAATCAGTGTAAAATGTGTTTATCCAATATGTAAGTGGCGTATCATTTTCAATTACTCTTTAGGATTTGGCATATTATTATATGTTGCTCGTAATTGTGACCAAAATAAGACTAATATATATATATATATATATATATCCATTACTTAAAAATTTATGATATTTATTTTAGTATAAAAATATAAGTGCATAGAATATGATGAAAATTGTGAGATAAATTTATGATATTATTTTAATATAAAAAAATATAATGAGTACATAGTATATGTTGAAAATGGTGAGATAAAATTTTGAAGAACGAAATAATATAAAAAAATAAGCAAATTTTTAAAAAATAGAATAGTATATTTTATGCAAAGTGTAAACTACTCTCTCCATTTATCATTACTGAGATATATCCAAGGATACAATTTTTTTATAAAGTTGAGGGGCGTTTGGTATAAATTTAATATGAGAACGAGAATGAATAATCGATATTATTAAGAGGTTAATTAATATGAAGTTAATGATTATACTTTCATTTATTCTATTTTTAAGATTTTATTCTTGTATTTTAAATAATATCAAATATTATTAGTAAAAATAAATTCTTAGTCATTTTTATTTTCCATTTTCATTACCCAAATCAAGTGGCCTATGAATTGAGTGACTGCAGATTGAGTAAAAGATTATTTATTGACTTTGCATGTATAACACTTTTTTAGAATGTAAAAATATTTAAAATAATATTAAAATATACAATTTTTTTTTATAAAAGTAATATATAAATAAGCAAATTAATGTGAGTAAAATACTTTTATGGTTAAGAAAATGAATATTTTTCAGTCTTTTTTCTAAAGGGAAATTATAAACTGAAAACAAATTGATATTTCTAAAAATGTACAATGATATATAAGTTTTTATCTACCATGAAATTATATGAGACTATAGTATTCAAAGTAATTTTTATCAAATCATTTCAGAGCATAAACAGTACTATTTCATTCAGACGAAGCTCCTAGTTCAATTGTCAAAGCAAAGCAAATCAAAACATAAAATTCAAACCCACTTTTTAATTGGAGTTTATAAATTTTGGTTGAATAGGTTGATTATTGACTGTTTCAAGTGAGACTCACCACATATTAAATTTGCACATTATCAAAAAAATAAAATATTAATTACATGCACACCTCTATATATATATATTCATATACATTATTTTACTCATGAAATATTTTTTTTAAACAGAAAGAATTATTTTAGTTGTAAATTTATGTGGGATAGGAGAAGTACAACTGTATAAGCATATATGTCTCTAGTGGTGGAGAAAATATCGAAAATGTCGATATACCGCACTTATCGTATCGAAAAATATCGAATTTATCGAAATTTTCGGTACGGTATGGTATCGTATTGAAAATTTCGATACAGTAACAGTATATAAATATAGAAATTTCGGTATACCGCGATATACCGAAAATTTCATATTGAAAATATTTCGGTATACCAAATTTTTTTTGGTATAAACAGTATAATTTTTTTCGGTATCGAAATTTGGTATACCGAAATTTTCGGTATGACAACGGTATGATATTTTTTTATATCGAAAATTTCAGTACAGTAACGGTATGACGATAAAATTTTTGGTATGCCGTACGTCATGTCACATGTATATATATGTGTATATACATGTTTTTATTTTTCTTTTGGAATTGTTACCTGAAGGTAGCGTGTTATCGTTGCTCCGACTCGGCGTAGCAGGATTGATGTTCTTCTGACCTTTTCTCGAAACATTTCTCTGCAATTTCATTAATTATGAAAAATATTATACTTAATTACATACAAATTGTTATGGTAAAAAAAAAAAAATCATTAATCAATACGAAACCGATCGATTGAATCAAAATCCCAATTAACTCACAGTAATTGTTGGATTCAAAGTGATATCCTTTGTGGTGTGCGCAAGATGAGAAAATCGTCCCACATCGATCACAAAGCAATCTGAGCCACCACATATATTGCGATCTCCCTTTTCTTCAAAATCCATATTCTCTACCTCTTTGGAAATATTCTTCAACGTGAATTAGTAGTTATCACTTATCAATGATGGAGGGGTTAAGGGCGTGTTTGGCGGTGTTTGCGTATAAAACAGGGCATCTAAAAAATTTCAACTCTATCCATCCAAAAATGAAGTCAACTTTGGGCAACCGCCGTATGATGATTGGTGCTGGTGGAGTGGGATGTTTGCTTTCCTTGGTGAAGAGAAGAGAAGAGAGAAAGCTTCATTTCCAAGACTACTTTTTTCCTCCTAAAGTTTGGTTCCACTTTAACTATTTTCCTACTAAGACTTAAAGGTAATTAAGACCTTTATATGTGGAATTAATGCATGGTTAGGCTAAAGGTGTTTCAAATAAATTGTGATTATCATATATATATATTTTATCGATAAATATTAGTAATTACAAGTTAGTTCGTCAAAGCTCCCAAACACTCAAAGTCAACTTTATATCTTCCTTAATTCGTTCCCAAAAGGAATCGAATTCAGGTCACTCAAGTGAGGAGCTCGGTGACCAAGTGGGCTAGCCCACCTGGATTTTGTGATTATCATATATAAAGCTCCAATGTGTCAATGCTTATGTGCCAAACTATAATATGTAAAATTATTCCAACATATTCAAATATTATCATTTGGATTTATATTATTTTTTTCGGGTTAGTTTATTTTGTTCGATTAAGACGGATTTACAGTATTTTATTTTATTTATTCTACGTTTAATCCAAATGTCAGTTGCTCCGTACTCAGGATCCAGTACACAGAATTGTATGCATACGATTATCCACGAATTGGTATCGTCAAGAATCAGAATGAGTGGATAATCTATATAAATTTGTTGTGAGTTGGTAGTTAGTCTTAGGGGATTTTCATAATTTTCATTCTATATAATTCTCCTTCAGAATCTTACTGTGCTTTGCATTGGAATCTTGGAATATGAAATGTTAGGTCTCTCCTAACTTCTCATAATTCCCTAATTAAATTATCCACCACTTCTTATGTGGATATTATATAAATAAATAATATTTAATATTATTTACAAATTTAAAATTAGACGTTGAATTTACAGCAGAGCGACCAATTCTTAGCCAATTTCAATGGACTAATTATAACTTTAAAATAAAGAAATTAAAGATATTAAAATAAATTTCGAGCTTGGCCAGGTCAAATGGAATTTGAAATATGGCTCAAACATGAGAAATCACATGGGGAAGAGTTGGTGTTGATGTTTGAACAGGAAAATAAGTGTGAGAAAACAGAGGAAAACATGATAAATAGGTAAATAACATTCCCAATTAAAAAAAAGAAGAAGGTAAATAACATTTAATTTAAAAAATCACAATTTTCATAATGATTCCGGAGAATGCAGTGACTAATATTTGCATCATTGCAAAGAAAAAGATGCAGAAATCAAATTAACTGCATTCAGAAATTATTTAGTACTCCCTCCGTCTCAGGGGTATTTGCACACTTGGGATGACACACGGTTAAGGAAAATGTATTTTTTAAATAAAGTAGTGGTGTATGGGTAAATGTGTTGAAAGTTTTGTGAGTGTTCAAACAAATCTATGTTTTTTTTAAGTAGTGTGCAAATTGATTTGGGACAACCCAAAATGGAAAGTGTGCAAATTGGTCTGGGACGGAGGAAGTATTAGAAAGTCACAAAATCTATCGATAAATTTGTTGATAAAATAAAATTAAAATTATTATATATATATTGACTAATACCATTTTGAGTAATAAACTCTAAATTAATATATAATATATAAAATATTATGATATTAGTGTATATAAATAATACATGTAATGATATCAATTTTATAATATAAACAAGTTTAATAGAAAACTAATTTTTAGTATGATATTTTTTGCATTAGCATTAAAAACTACTACATCCGTCCCGTAGGAATTTGCACCCTACGGGACGACATATTTCTTAAGGAAAATGTATTTTATATATAAAGTAGTGGCATATGGATAAATATGTGTATATGATTGTGAGTATGCACGTAAATCAATGTTTCCTTTTTTAGTAGTGTGCAAATTTATGTGGGATGTTCAAATAAGAAAAGTGTGCAAATTCCTGTGGGACGGAGGGAGTACTTAAATATATGAGTTCGTCAATAATTTATCACACACAGATTATATCATTGTTTAAAGTTATTGTTATCATATAAACATGTATATGCATTTGTAATAATAGATTTCGTGCAAATTTCTATTAACACAAGGTAATATACAATATATTTGTTCAAATTAAATAGAATGTTTTAAGAGTTCTATTTCTTAGACTTGATATCTGATTATTCTTATTGAACTTTTTTTTTTTGGTAAAGGAAAATTTCATTCAACCAAAGGTATAAGGTATACCCAACCCGTTTACAAAGAATTATACATTAACAACTTAGAACCATTCGTGGATTAGCCAACCAATCATTAAAAGAAAATTTATAAAATTCTAAACTCCTAACAGAGAACCAATTCAACAGTCTAAACTTAATATCCTCCACAACTTTATCTATTGCAAACTTAACACCATTGAAAATCATCTCATTTCTTCTTTTCCATACTCTCCATGCCACACATAGCCAAACAGTAGTAGCAATCTTTTTCCCAACCTTACCCCTCAAATTACGATTTTGAGCAATAAGATTAGAGAAAGCACATGAGTGTAAAACAGTGGAGATCCCAAACCAATTATAGCATTTCATCCATACCTTGTAAGAGATGTGATGTTCAAAGAAAAAATGTCTTGCATTTTCTTCATGATTTCCGCATAAAGTACACCTCGGATCGACATTCAAACCAAGAATGTTTCTTCTCATCAGATTTGATTTTGTCGGTAATCTATCCCAAAGCATTCTCCAAGCATGAGCGATGACTTTCAAAGGAGCAAAACTTTTCCAAAATAATTTAAAACCAAGCTCCTTCTCTTGATCAATCGTCCCAGTTTGTTGTTGATTAATTAGAAGATCATATGCATCTTTCGTACAGAATTTGCCCTTGGTCGATCCTGTCCATCTCCATGAATCATTGCCACCTTGCCTCACTTGAAACCTGTTGATCAAGGAAATTAAAGTATTATATAACTCCATATCACGCCCACGTAATTCCCTCCTCCATCTCAACTTCCACGACCAAACCCCCTCCTCCCAACTCCCTACTTCCCCTACCCGACAATTCACATTTAAGCTAAGTTGAAATAGACGAGAAAATTTCAGCTTTAGTGATTCTCTCCCAGCCCATTCTTCATCCCAAAACTTCTTGTCCATCCCATCTCCTATCACTCTCTCAAGTTTACTTTTGAACTAATCACCTGCCCCCCGAATGAACACTTTACCACCTCCCTCCACCAACCCGACCATCTATTCCTACCTCCTCTAGCTTCAAATACTGACCCAGATACCCTCTCATCTCCATACCTAGACTCTACTATCTTTACCCACAAGTTATTCTTTTCATTCAAGAATCTCCAAGCCCATTTGCTCAACAATGCTTTGTTGAACAATTCCAAATTCTTTACCCCAAGGCCCCCTTGATTTTTTGATTTGCAAACTGTTCTCCATTCAATCCATGCTACCTTGCTACTACACTCTCCTCCCCCTATAAAAATTTGCGTTGCAAACTCTCAATCTCACACAAAGCTTTTTTAGGGATTTTGTAGAAAGAAAGGTAGTATAAGGGTAGAGATGATAGAACCGAGTTCAAGAGGGTAATTCTGCCACCCAATGATATATTATTATCTTTCCAACGCCTTAAACGATTTCTGATTTTTTGAATCACCTCTCTCCATTCCTCAACTTTATTAAGATTCATACCGACTTTAATTCCAAGGTATGAGAATGGAAAACTTCCCGTGCGGCATCCCAATATCTCCGCTAGATCTCCAAGTCTACTGCTATCAACATTAACTCCAAACAGACAACATTTTTCAAAATTAACCTTGAGCCCCGAGATAAGTTCCAAATTTCTTAAAACACTTTTTATGGTCCAGGCATTCTCCAAAGATGCATCTCCCATGATGATGGTATCATCGGCAAATTGTAAATGGGATACTCTCACTTTATTTTGACCGATTGATGCTCCCCAAAATAGTCCTTCATCGCTAGCCTTCGTCATCATAATACTTAATCCTTCCGCCACAAGTAAAAACAAAAATGGTGAAAGGGGATCACCCTGTCTCAAACCACGTTCTAACTTGAATTCACCTGATGGGCTTCCGTTAACCAAAACTGAGGCTGAGGCTGACATGACACATTCCATCACCCATTTACGCCAAGTGGGATTAAAGTTGAAGCGCTCCATAATTAAATTCAAAAAACTCCAATCTACCGAATCATACGCCTTAGCAAAATCAATCTTAAAGAACACTCTTTCTATTTTCCTTATCCTTGCCTCATCAATTGCTTCATTAAGAACTGCTATTCCATCCAAAATTTGTCTGCTGCCTATGAATGCGCTCTGATTCTCTGAAATTATGAAATTAAGAACTCTGCCCAGCCTCCTTGCCAAAACTTTTGATATGACTTTGTAGACACCACCAATGAGAGAGATGGGTCTAAAGTCATTCATGCCGCTTGCCCCTTCTTTTTTGGGAATAAGGACTATAAAGGATGGATTAAGTCCTTTAACAATCCTCCCATGTTGCTGGAATTCTTCAAAAACTCTCAAGAAATCAGATTTCAAGAGTTGCCAACATTCTTTCAAGAAGCTAAAATTAAAGCCATCAGGCCCCGGGCTTTTAGAGCTTTCACATGACCAAATTGCCTCTCTAATTTCCTCCTCAGTAAAAGGTGCAATCAACATTTTGTTATCCTGCTCAGAGATTTTTTTGACTGAAAAGTTCTGGGTTAATGATGGTCTGCTTCTATCTTCTTTCTGGAAATGAGCTTTGAAAAAAATCTGAAATTCCTCTCTTTACTTCTATGACTTCCTCACACCAGCTGCCATTAATCTCAATTCCAGTGATTTCATTGGTTTTCCTCCTTTTATTTATCACTTTGTGAAAATAACTGGAATTCACGTCTCCTTTTCTAAGCCATTTACTTCGAGATTTTTGCATTAGTAGATTATCTCGCCACTTCAGATTCCTCAGTAATAGAGTTGTTGCTTCCTTTCTTTTTATAATCTCTTGGTCTTCAAGGCCAAACACTTCATCTATAATGTCCAGTTGATGAATTTCCTCTCTTTGTTTCTCAATTCTTGTTTCCAGAATTGCCAAATACCTCTCTATTCCATGTTTTTAGATCCTCCTTGAGCCTCTTAAATTTCTCCTTGGTTACATATCCCCCCCATCCTTCAACCTTGTATGCTTGCCATTTGTTCTGCACGAATTCTTTAAAGCCTGGGTGAGAGAGCCATGCATCGATACTTCTAAAAGGTTTTGGCCCCCAGTTTTTTACTTTTATCTCGAGTATAATTGGACAATGATCCGAGATTGATCTCCGTAAACCTTTCTGATAAGAGTTAGGCCACTTTGACAACCAGCAATTATTCACCATAATTCTGTCTAGTCTACTTTTACACGTACCATCAGGACGATACCATGTAAAGTTCCTCCCATGTAATGGTAAATCTACCAAAGCACTTCTGCGAATGAATTCATCAAAAGCATTTACATCTCTAATACTCGACAACACCCATCTTCCCTCCCTTTCAGACATTGAACGGACAGAATTAAAATCTCCTACTACGCAAATACACGACAACTGATTCTGTCTAATAACCAAAATAATTCTCTCCCATAATTCCAATTTATCAGCCAACGAACATGAGGCATACACATTCAAAATGCAGCAGTGTAATTTATCATGTCCCCATAGACCATTAACTATAAGAACTCCATCCATATACCAAGAACTTAAACATGTAAATACCACAAGGAGATAATTCCTCCGGATCTGCCTATTGATGGTTGCCCTGCCCAACCGAAACTACCTGCTCCCCATATGCCTCTACAATCAATTTCATTTACCGACTCAAGCTTCGTCTCCTGAATACAACAAAAATCCACTCTGTGCATCTTGATTAACTCCCTGATCTCTTTCCTCTTCACCCTACTCCCCACACCTCTTATATTGAACTTGACGTCCTTAGAATTGATGAAGGACACTTTGAATTTGGCGAAAAATGCTTCTGTAATGGCCTTTGCATCATCAAACCCGTTAGAGAAATTTAACCCATTATTCTTGGATCAAACGTTGTTTCTATTCTTGTTTAACGAAAAACACTTCGAAGATCATGAAGAATATTTTGCCCGATCAGAGTGATTTAGTCCTTTGCTCCTGGATCAAGCACTGTCTTTGCTTGCTTTTAACGAAGAACACTTCGAATTTAATGAAAACACTTTGAATCTACAAGTCTAATTGCATGATATTTCTTTTCTTAAAGTTCGTCTGTTGAATTGCTCATTGTTCCTCATTTGTTCATCCATCTAAAACTCACGAAATGATCCCTTTCCACCTCCCCACGTTCCTACAATATCTAACTTCACATATTCTTAATATATATATTAAAAATTTTAATAAGCCCATTAAAATAAATTAACAAAAAATTATCTTGTTATAAAATAGTTCATATTATAAAAATGATCTATATAATATTTTATTATAAAACAACAGTCCCAAATATTTAAGAGACTGAACTAAAAAAAATCTGAAATCCAAACACACACAGACATATATATATATATATAATATTAAGTTTTTCAACTATTTTGAACTGAAATTCTAATTTTAGTTATCTTCTCAAATCCCTTTACTTCCATATAAATAAATCAACTAATTTAACATTAATGAGCCAAATCACTACACTTGTGATACCAAGTACATATAGATTCATACATACATCAATTAACAAAGCCATCTACATCCCAAAATCAACAAATTCAATTAATACACAAGTAATAAATAAACCTCAACACTACATATACATTTCATGCAATATCAATTAGCCGAAGTAAACCGGACACCGGGTCTCTTTGTAAGGCGGCAAGATCGAACCGTCCGGTCCAACACGAACCGCGCAATTCGCATGCATCCTATGTCGCTTGCTATCCCACGACGATATCTTGAACCGAATAACCGTCGAAACCTCGAGCCGGAAACTCACCTCCCCACGAGCCCTCTCGGCGGCGATCTGCTGCCACAGGTCTCCGGCCGTCTTCAGGGCGGCGCCTGTCAGCTGTCCGGCGAGTATGCGGGTGTTCTTGGGCTCTTGATAAAAGGGATCCAGCAGGGGCGTGCCGCCCATGGCTTGATCGTCGTGATAGTACACTTTCAAGTCCATTGCATCGTAGTAAATGCCGATGTTTTGGTTGGAGTTACGGGCCGTGATGTTATAGGATACGGCGGCGTCGCGGACAGAGAAGTCGTGGATGAAGAATCGGGGGCGGTGGGGGCGTAAGCTGAGCCACAGGATGAAGGTGATGATGCCCAAAAGAAAGAGAAGCCCCAAGAATATGGCGCAGATGAGCTTAGAGACTTGGGTGGCCATGCTTTCTTTGACGCGGTGAGCGTAGTAACGGGCCGTGTGGTGCCGGTTCAGGGGCCGGTCTTGGGGGGTCGATTGGACCGGAAGTCGGTTCTCGGACCACATTTTTTCTTGGGAGAGAGAGAGTGGGGTTGTGATGAATAGAAGGGGTTGTAATTTAAAATGCATGGGATTGGAGGGGTGGAAGTTGAGAAGATTCCGGGGAATGATTGTGTGAAGAGTTATGGGTATATGGAAAGAAAGGAATCGTATATTGCTTGCTTAGTTAGATTAAGAGTTTGTTTCAACATCTAATGAATAGCGTAGAATCATTTTTTCTTGAAAAACTATATCTTATTAACTTAGTGCTTGTTTACAATTTTAAGTGCATGTTTGCAATCTAGTAGAATTAAAAAAAAGATATTTAGTGCTTGTTTACAAACTCTAAAGAAAAAATAAAAGTGCTTATTTTTTGAAAAAAAAATCACTTAAAACTTGTTTTCAACTATTATTATAAGTGCTTATCACTACTTTTGGTCAAACAACAATTTTTAACTTCTAACTTCCACTTAAGCACTTCTACACATTTTCCAAGAAAATAATACTCAATACATTTTCTAGAAGCACTTCTTTTGCAAACATATTTTTCTTAATCATTTTTTAAAAACACTTAAATTTAAATCACTCCTTATTTTTCATTTTGCTACAAAAATTACCTAGGGTAAGTCTCTTGTGCACCAATTACACGGTGCAATTCTCATTTTTAAAAAGTTAAACAGTTTATAACTGAAAAATTAAACAGTTTATTACTGAAAAGTGTATCTTTCATAGTTTAACTTTTTCAGTAATAAACTGTTTAACTTTTTAAAAATGAACTTGAGTTGCACCGTGTAACTGGTGCATACAAGACTAATCCAATTACTTAATATCACTTTTTAAATTTTACTAAAGATTGCAAACATGCACTAAGTAATTTTAGTAGCAAAATGAAAAATAAAGAGTGTTTTAAACTTAAGTAGTTTTGAAAAATGATTAAAAAAATGTGTTTGCAAAAGAAGTGCTTCTAAAAAGAGTATTGCATATTATTTTATTGGGGAATGTGTAGAAGCGCTTAACTAGAAGTTAAAAGCTAAAAATTGTTGCTTGACCAAAAGTTATAATAAACACTTAAAATAGTTGTGAAAACATGTTTTAACTTTTAAGTGCTTCTTTTTAAAAAATAAGCACTTTTACTTTTTATGTTGAGTTTGCAAACAAGCACTAAATAAAAAGTAAAAGTTTTTATTTTTTGAAAAAAATCACTTAAAACATGTTTTCAACTACAATTTTAAGTGCTTATTAACACTTTTGGTCAAACAACATTTTTTAGCTTTTAGCTTCCACTTAAGCACTTCTACATATTACCCAAGAAAATAATATTCAATAATTAGAAGCACTTCTTTTGCACATTTTTCTTAATCATTTTTTAAAATCACTTAAATTTAATACACTCCTTATTTTTCATTTTACTACTAAAATTACTTAATATAAAATTTTCAATTCTAATAGAGATTGCAAACATGCACTTAATAAAAAAAGTGGTTCTACTCTCTTTTTAGAGATTGAAAACAGACCCTGAATCTCTTGTCTAACCTGGTACGATGAACTCATTTTAACAGTTAAAGATTGTTTATATTGAAAAATATGAGTTAATTATGTTGTTATCAATTTTTATGTAAATTTTTTGGTTTAATAAACTCACGCTTCTCAATGTATTCAATTCTCATTTTTTAATGAGAATAATTTTAACTATTAAATGAGTACATCGTACACACCGAACGCTTAAATTCAAAATTCATGTTCATCAAAAGTTGCTTGGGCAAGAATATTGAAGATGCACGTTATGTTCGTACGTTAAAGCGCATACTAAGAAGTGTTTCAATAAAAGGCGCTTACTAAGAAGAGGAATGTTGTTGGGAGAAAGGTATACGATTCTTGTATGACTTGTATACGGTATACTAGTGCAGGAATACGCCAAGTTAAATATTTAGAAGCAAAAAATTATTTGTTAAACTTTAATTGCATCATGTTATGTACAAATCCCATTATAAATTTTTAAATTTTTTTCTAATCGGCCCACATCACGTTTCTAATTTCATAAAAAGTAAAAAATAACACTCTATAAATTAATAAATAAATATTTTTTTAAAATAACTATCATTTCCTTTTTCTCAACTACCTTAAAATAAATATCATTTACTCTGCTTTATGATGATATATACAATAAAATGTGTCTGACTCCATTTGGAGTATTAACATTATTCTTGTGATATTGGGTGGTTATTATATATTCACTTTTAAAGTATCGAATAATGCAATACGAATTATGCATATTTTGAAAGTGTCTACTACATTATTCATGTAAAGTGAAGTTATTAGTGATGTTGAATAAGTCAACATGCTTGTATGAATACCTAATACTTTTTTTATATGCACGACTTGGGTTTCCACGAAATCTAATGTTTTATATGTATATTTATGCTTGTGGTAATAACTAATTAATAACATTGTTAAATGATATTACTATGTATATTTATATTTGGTATATCAAATCATTTTAAATATGAGCAGTTAATTGTTGTCTTATCTATTATTTGTTTTTTAGTTATAAACATGAATTCTATTAAATATTTAAAATAAAAAAAAAAAGCGGGTCAATTTTGCCCGATGGCCCGGAGCTGGGACGGGCCCAAATAATCATGGCCCAGTAACAACCAGGCCAGACCGATCTGGCCCAGAAAATTGCAGTTGGCCCGATGGACCGGGGCGGGCCAATTGACAGCTGTAGTGGAACAAGAAAAATACAAGAAGAAAGAAAATGAACTGGACAAAGAGCATAAATGGAAAACAATTAATTTGAGGCCCAAGCAGAATTTGAATTGGAATGTAAAGCAGGCCCATTTCTCAAGCAATTCTCATGGCCCATTTTAATTAATTGAAATATTGAATTTGACCACCAAGAAAGAGTTAAACGCAGTAGCACTTTTGGGCAACGCTTTCAGCGATCATTTTCAAAATTAAAAAGTGTCAAACTCAGCGGGAAATGAAACAGTAGGGATGAAGACGCCACAACTATGTTTGCAATTTCTAAAAAATGGGTAGAATTATTTTTTTTTAAAAGCATCTCTCTCATAAATTTTAAAATTTAAAAGTGATTCTATCTATTTTTAAGAGATTGAAAACATAGCATGAATCTTATGTAGTATATTAAAAGGAGAAGCACCTCCCTTCAAATGTTGCCACGTATGAAATTTAAGGTTTCTCTCATTTTACCTTTTCAAAAGATGCATACGTATTTTACATAAACAAAATTGCTGGCTAAATGTTTTTGGTAACGCATAAACATTAAACACCCCTTGGTTCAGTAATTGAAAATATGTTAGAAACGCTCGCTCATCATTGTAATAATGCTTCCAAACCCTTCCCCTCTCGCTCCGAGGGTTCTCGAAGAAACCGTTGCCGTGAGGATGCGAATGTCCCTCTACTTTAATTGCAGTAATTTTTCTATGAAACGCTTGACTTTCTGATAGTGAAGTGAAAGACAAAATTCAAAAAGTTAGTGAGTTCATTTGTTTTCATCATTGTTCTTTTTTATCCGCTGAATACTGCAATTTTATTATCATCTTTTTATAGGGTTTTTTGAAATCTTAAATCTCAGAAGAGAAGAGATATGTAATAAAGATGTATGTTGCGTTTGGAGCACACATTGATTTGACCTGCAGGGAATGGATGAAGAGGAAGTAAAGAAATATCTCAGGGGTGAAGCTGCAAATTTAAGGGTAAATCAATTGTCTAAAGGTAAAGCGATTTTTTTATTCTTCTTATTATCCACTAATACATGCAAACTCTGTCTTTTATTCTTCTTTTCTTGATTTCAAGTTTATTTCGAGAATTGATTTCAAAGAATTTTAATTTGGAAGATTTATCAGAATCCGTAACAATGCCAGGCGCTCATGGCTTCAAAATTGTCACCGCTAGATTAGGGCTTTAAGAATTTTCTCACATGTTTGTCTTCCTTTCCTCACCGTTGGGTTGCTTCTTATATTCCTTCACATAGTCCGCTGCTGTCAATTCTCTAAAGGTAAATCAATTTTTAATTTTTTTGATTCTTCTCTTTCTGTCACGATTCTTGAGAATTACGCGTGAAAATAGAAGGTACAATAAAAATTTGTTTTGTAAATAAGAAGTGGGGATTTGATAATTGACTGAGATGAATTTGATGAGATTTTTTTCCAGAAAACGTTGTGGCTCCATAAAATGCATCGAAAGGGGCACTCAGCCACGTTCTCACAGAATCTCCGCAACAAGAAACTATCTACTCATCTTTCTGCTTTTTGACAATATGAATAAATTTACCTTTTCTAAACTTGCACAGGCTTCCTTTAAGCATATAGAGATTGCAATCTTGCCACTTCTTGTGCAGGAAAGTTGGAAAATGAATTAGCATGAGTGGGTTTGTATCCTCTATATGTGGGATATGGTAATGCTGTGGGGTTCCAGAGGAGCAATGGCGGCTGCGGAGGAGTTGTACGTAGGGCACAAGGACCCAAAGCAGCCAGTTGGGTTGAGGGTAAAAGATCTTCTTAGGAATCACTTTAGAGGAAAAGATAGGACAGATGGTTCAGGTTGATAGGCTTGCTGCCACTCCTGAGATTATGAAGGATTACTATATTGGTAATGGTTTAAGCACATTGAGATTTTGAAAAATAAAACTGTACGCCATACCCATGGCAGAGTCATGCAGGTAACGATTGTAAGTTGTTTTACTTTCAATTCGTTCTAAATGTGGCAGTTTGCTGGTCGTATAGATGATATTTTGCATCTTATATAAGTATTAATTCGAGAGTTTCAATATGGAAGAATTCTGCATTTTTCATAATTAACTATTACATTATGATGTGGCGAGGGAATACCAGATGTAATGATGGAAGTTTGGCAATGGGAAATGCGGCGGCAAAGCAAGGGAACACGATAGATTAATGGGTGACGAAGATGGGAATGGGAAACTAGGAACCCAGACAGCTTTGACTCCTCCCTCCATGTCGCCGCTGCTGCGGGTAATTTCTCCCTCTAATTACTATTTAATTTTTTATGTGTTTGTGTGAATTTGTGCTTAATTGTTATAATTTTTGTTTATCAAAGCTCTGATGCAGAGGATCGTGTGATTTTAGTAAATGTTCTCCAAGGCTTTTTTTTTCCTATAAACATATACTCTTTTTGGTTTCTGTTCGGCACTGACTTAACCATTTTTTACTTCAATTTTGTAGAATAAGCTGCAAGATTTCGAAGGTTATAGCGGTGGAATCAGCTTCCGCCATGATTCAGTTAGAATCAGCGGCCAACATTGTCAGTAAGTTTTACTAAGGAATCAACCATCGTGATTTGGCCTTCATCGAGCACCTTATTGCTCTCAATTGCATCTACAAAGAATTCTCTCTGCCTTTCGTCGGCCGTAAGGTCCCCAAATTTTGAATTGTTCTCCTCTTTAACGAAAATGTAGTGCATTGAGGGTAATTTTCGAGTTTTGTTTAGCTGTTCATTTGGATTGAGTTGATTGATTGGCGAAGAAAGAGCTGGGAGTTACGTGGGATGTTGATTTGTATGGCGAGTTGCTCAAAATTGGGGGAGGAAAAGAAAGGTACATTTACTGCTTTAATTATAGAATTTCTGTGCAGTTCTTTGAGGTTGTTATATGCTTACTCTGTTTATGAGATACCTATGTGTTATCAAGTTTGGATTTAGTATAGTTTAGCACGTTGGTCTCAAGAATTTTCTAGCTTCTCAATTTGATGTGTTAATTTCAAGATGCATATGCTAATCAATCACATGTTTGCTGGGGAAGTGAAAATTTTACTGTTTTTTTTTTTTTAGTCCAGGATGACAACCTACTTTAATAAGGTGGGGTGGCCAGACAAAGCACCAAAGACCGAAGAGGAAAGGAAGGCATTCATAGCATCACTTCACAAGCGAAAGACCGAACTGTTTATGGCACTTATTGAGAAAAAGCTGCTGCCTCTTCCACCTGGTGTTGCAAAGTAAGCTTCAGTTGGATCATTGTGCCCAAATTTATCATGTTTTAAACTTTGCTTTCGAAAGTGAGCAAAATGTTGGAATGCTGCATTTTCCTTGAAATTTTGTATCTTACTACTCTTGCCCTGTTCTTCTTTGCTTGTACTGATAAATGGAAAACTATGAGACAATTTGTCCATGTGAAAAATCTAACAATGAGACAATCCGGGATTTACAGAAATTAATGGGATATTTGGGGTCTTGATTATTCTTTTTTTGGGAATTTCATAGTTCGTTAGATGAACGTCTCTTTGTCTATGCTAAATCAGGAACCCATACAGCTTTGATATCCAAGATGGACTCCACCCTCCATGACTCCGCTGCCGCCGATAATTTATCCCTCTAATTACTATTTAATATCTTATGTGTTTGTGTGAATTTGTGATTAATTTTTCTACTTTTCATTTTTCTATGAATGTATACTCTTTTTGGTTTCTGTTCGGCACTGACGAACCTTTTTTTACTTCAATTTTGAAGAATAAGATGCAAGATTTCGAAGGTCACGGCGGTGGAATTGGCTTCCATCGTGATTCAGTTAGAATCCGCGGCTAACTTCGACATGAAGTTTTACGACTGAATCAACTACCGTGATTTGGCCTCCATCGAGGACCTTATTGCTCTCAATTGCATTTACAAACACCTTATCTTCTCTCAGCCTTTTGTCGGCCGTAAGGTCTCCTAATTTCAAATTGTTCTCATCTTTTGCAGTTTATAATTTTGTCATGGTGATGTGGCACTTAGGTTTTATTTTCTAACTATTAGATCAATTGGGCTAATTTTGACACTGTTCAAAGTTGCTGAAATTTGATTTGGTATTAATGACACGGAATGGAAGGGTTCCTTTCCTTTCAGCAGTGGATGTAGCTTTCATAGCTTAGATGTTGTTAATGGCGAAAGGCAAATGGTGTGAGCTCTCTCTCTCTCTCTCTCTTGAGTCTTGATGTAGAAATCCTTAATCAGAGAATGATATAAATTGGAGTTTGTTCAGGGAGCTTTTGCATTTCTCAATGACACTAATTATTTGTTTCATGAAGAACAATGTTTTTTGCTGCTAACCCAGCCACAAACACATGTGCATACGTTTTTCGGAAGGGAAAATTATTTAAGATTGAGAAAGTTGCCATAAAATTGATTTTCTACATTTTGTCTTGGATCTTTATAATGATTAATACATGTGCTCTGAATCGTTTTAAATTCATCTTATATGTGATAAAATTGTCCAATGTTGAATATTTTCAAATCTACATTTAATCAAGTTATTGATTAGATAGAATACCAAATATATGTTGTTATTTCACATTTGCTTGGAATTATTTGCAATATGTATGCAAAATTGTTAAAATTGAATCTGTTTGGTACTTTCTTAATTGTAAGAAAACAAATTAGAATTATAGTTAATGACCCACACTTCATCACACAATTTACTTGGCTCTTTAAGGAGTTGTATTTTCTATTATTGAGTTGAGTGGATGCTATGGTTGGAGAAAGAAGGAGTGATATTAAGAGAGTAGGGTGATGATTATTACATTGACATTATTCCAGTTATTTGAGAGTGAGTCTCCTAAGAGATAGAGAGAAAACTCAAGGAGATGTAACTTGATGTTGTTTCATCATCTAACAGAAGAAGCAGGAGAAAAAGTGCACGAAGTATTTCAAAAAAGAATGACTCCATCCTATAAATATGGAATCGATTCACATGATGGAGGTTAAAAAGACCACCCCTTAGACAAACAACTACTACCTCCGTCCTGGGTCTTTCTTCAAAAAGACCAAGGCACACATATTAAGGAAAAGTTGGAGTATGTGAGTGTGAAGTTAAATAATAAAATATAAAAAATATATTTTACTGACTTTTGTGAGTATAAATTATTTTCTTTTTAAGGTGTGAAGAAAGAGTTGAGACGTCCCGAAATAGAAAAACAGGAAGAAATAGTATATTTTTAATGTTGGAGTGTGTAGTTTCAGCTCATACACCCTCTGACAAGATACTCAATTATCACAGCATAGTAGAAACTATTTTTTTAACTAACGGACGTTTGTAAAACGTGATTGTTGGTCACGTTTTCCACAAAAACGTGAACTGTGTTCACGTCTTTGCATAAAAAAGTAAATACCTTAGATTTCATGTTAACTATCACTATAGAAAATACTTTTATTTCATATTTTATTAAAGAAGTTGACCAAAATGAAATAGTGTCTCAAGAGAAAATTGTTGCCAAAATAATATTATTTGGATGTAGTAATATTGAGTTTTGCTTTTTATATTGATAAAAACAATTGTACCAATTCAAAAATTAAACGAAAAAATTCATTGTAAACTCAGTTTACTATTAAGACTGTCTCTACGACAAATCCATATAATTCTTCACCAATAGCACAGGTATTGTACATCAAACTCTAGAAATATTCGCCTCCTCTAACCTCTATGTTTTAGTAGCTCATTTATATAAACACTTCTGATAATTTTTAAATTCTCTGAACATTTATTAAATAATTATTTGAATTTTTAGTTAATCCTAAACCCCACCCCTCAAATAAGAATAACAAAAAATTCAAGAAAAAAAGATCAAGTTCAGGAGAAACAGGGGATACCAAGATATTTTTTATTAGCATTTATTAGATGGATTGCATATTTTTACTGGAACTTATTTGACCAACTACATGTTTAATAGTTGGATTGGTTGAGATTGTTAATTTATATGATATTATTAGCTATACATTTAACCTCTAAATAGAAATGGAATATCTCATTTATTTTCTGTACATTTAGGAAAAAATAGGCACATACTTAAAATAATTAATAAAAATATATAATTTTTGGAACCTATGCTAATGAGGAACATCATGTATTGTGTCTATCTCTCCGAATTTTACAAGAAAATTGTAGGAAAAAATATAGAGGATCCAAATCCTAAAAATAAAGACTTCTAATGGCTTAATTATAGTGCAATGGAATGATTATTCTCATTAACTAATTATTCTATATTTTGTGAATAAAGAAAATATTTTGTTATGGTGATAATCTCAATTAGAAGAACTTTTAATTTTAAAAATTATAATATGAAATGCGATGCAATAATCTTCACGACTCTTTCGTTTGTTTGTTTTTTTTTTTAACCATAAAAAAGAGAGTTGGGTCTTTATTGAGTGAAAATATCAAGAAAATACAATTATTTATAACAATCAATTTGTATGTATAACACAACCTTAGCTTCAAAGTTGTTTTCAAAAAAATTCATAGAAAGATATTTAGAAGGTATATTCAAACTATTTGCTTATTACATTATAAATTAATTCATTCATATCCACCAAAAAAAATTTACAATTTTTTATTTGTTTAACCACTAAAAAAGAGTTAAATTTATCACGTCATTTTTTTTACCTCGTCTTACAAACAACTTTATACAAAAAAAAAAAAAAAAAAACTTTGTTTGGCTATTTACCAAGTGTGTGATATACGACTTATGTGCTTTAATTTTTTAATGATTTGATGGAGAAGATTCTTATTTGTTGTTAAATTTTACTTACTCTTTCCACTGAATATATACATCTTTCTTTGCACGTGGTTTAATACAATATGTCGGAGGATATTTGGTGTAAAGAAAGGTGCATATATTTGGTGGACAGAGAGAATATATATATGTTTCTCCATTGCTTAATAAACAAATGGTCAATATTTCGGTTCTTACGTACAATGGTGTCAGATTTAATAAAGGTACTAACAATTTATTGAATTACTTTGCACTCCACCTAGGATTTTTATTTCTCTATTCTCAATCTCTCATTAGATGTTCTCTCATAATTAGGTATGAAATTTGCGCATCCCGAATTTTATATTCTATTTCTATGCTAATACCTTTACCTAATTGCTTGATGTATATCTAATTTGTAATTTTCCCTCTGTGTATTTTTACTTCTATTTGATACTAATATATTTTCATACTTGATCATCATAGGTTGGAATCTTCTTCCTAGGCTCATCAGTTAAATTTGACATACACACAACTTCTCATAGCTGTTGATATTGTTTTTCTGAATCTTATGTGGTTCCTTTCTGGGTGTGTGCTTTGATTTAAGGGAGCTTGAGGAATGGCAGAGCGGAACTCTCGACCGACACGCTGGTGTCGTGATGCGAAGAAAGTAGAGAATTCCTGATCTTCACACAAGTCGGTGTTTGTGAGGCCATCTCAAGGTACGTAACCAAAATAAGTCTTGGGGCAAATTTAATTTCAAGGGAAATCATTTAAATAATGCTTTGAATACTCATATTTGAATCTATGATGAAGCATGCATTACACCCACGTAGAGAGAAGAGATGCCATTAAATTGCCGCCATGAGCTTCTGGTTGACATTGGTTGGAGGTTGGGGGTTCTTGAAGCTTGTGTATAATTATCTCACTGTTGCTGAAAATGAGGTTAGGCTGCAAATTAATAATTGTTTTTGTGAAAATTGAATTCATTCATGATTCTTAGCTTTAGGTGCAATATACTACAATGAGGTGGAAGATTGCTACTTTGTGAACGATAATGTGCTTATGAGTTTACAGACTGAGAAAAGCAAATTTAGGCCTCTCAATTGTGTACTGTGTATAGGAATTACGCGAAATGAATATGGGGAAAAGCTTTGCTGCATAAAAATGGAGTGAGCTGACTTCCTGTATTCCCTTGATCGCAAATAGGAACGTTACTCATAATTAGGTATAGAAATTTGAACAACTTATAAGCTATTTAGTAATTACATCTCATAAGATGCTGCCACATGTAAAAAACGACACCCTATCTCTCTGCCATGTGTCATTCCTTATATTGCCAAATTTGTTTAAAAATTAAAAGAATGACACCTGTCTGCATTCCATAGAAATTGAAAGAATGACACTTTTCTGCATTCCTAAATTATTAGTGGGAGTAGGCAAAAGAAACTGAAGAAATTATTTCTTCCTTCGATGGCTAAAGGAGGTATAGAAGAATCCGCACATCACAATTAATTTAAGGTGCCTAAATTGAATCCCGTACTCCTGCTAGGATTTTGGAATCGTCCCCTACTCTACGCCTCAATCGAGCGTGAAGACTGAGAAAATGTCAAAGAAGAACGATTTAGGTCAAAGAAAAAGGTTGCACGATTTCAATCTTAATAGTATTGCAATTTTGTTTTCTCTATTTATATACCAGTTGTTATGAAGTTTCTCTAATATCAATCGCATTCTTCAGTTGATTATTCGTTAAAGTCATGATTGCTTTTGATTTGATGTGAGAATAGGAGAAAAGAAGAGAATAAGAAGAGGGAAAAGAAGCTTAAAGCCAAAAAAAAAAAAAAAAAAAAAATTAAAATAATTAACCCTATTGTTTTTCTTGAATTTCATATTTTTCCCAATAACATGGTGTTATTTGATTCTTGAGAAGAAGTAATATAATTTAGCTAAATTTATTCGGTCATTACAATTACAAGTAGATTATGGCATTGATTCATGTTATGGTATTAGGTTATTTCTATTTTGGATCTTAATGTTTGTTATGTTCGTGACAAATAACTCGATTTTTGTAATGATTAGGTTGATGGTAGTAGCAGCAACAAGAAGGATGATAGTGGATTTCAAGTAGGAAAAAAAAGGTTGTAGTCGTTAGCTAAAGCTAAAGCTGCCCAGGCAATGGAGGTCAACAAATCAGGATACTGTTGGATGGATTAACAGAATCAAAAAATTAGTTTAGCTCTTAATTAACTTCCATTTTTGGCACTTTTGGTGTTCTTAATGAATCAGATTGCACTCTGTGTATTTATGAGTTCTCTATACATTCAGTTTTGGATCTTTTGATTTGATTAGTTGCATTTGATGATAATCTATGTAGATGGATAACAGAAGTTGAAATATAAATAGTTGTTACCAATGAGAATCTTGTGCGCAACTGTGCTGGATGCAACATAATATGGCTTGATTAATTTATATTATAAGATGTAGAGTCAGTTCCTTGCGGTGAAGATACCCGGTGAAATGAGCTATATCTTTTTTTTTTTGTTCCATAACAATTGCCTATTGTAGTGGTTTCTCGTGCGAGCCATGTGTCAAACAAATAGAGCTGCAGTGAATTGGGCTGTTCTAAGGCAATTCTTACTGAATTTCTCCCACTCTATTGTTTTAGTGTACCTATATTGAGTTTAGTTTTAGAGTACTGGATCATATGACAATCAATAGTTGTGTAATGCGTCTCAATTTTTCATGAGCTCAAGCTGATTTTGTCTTGGGACTGCTCATCTTAGCTATAAACTGTCGTCTAGCTATTATGGTTTTGCAATAGAATTTATGTCATTTTGTAATCAACATTGTTTTGTTGATTTTAATGAATGCCTCTCTATCGATTTTTGTCATAGAAGTGGTCCAATTTAGTGAGAGCT
The DNA here is from genome assembly GCA_026898435.1 of Prunella vulgaris. Taxonomy (NCBI): domain Eukaryota; kingdom Viridiplantae; phylum Streptophyta; class Magnoliopsida; order Lamiales; family Lamiaceae; genus Prunella; species Prunella vulgaris. The sequence goes on from JAPKLY010000478.1 coordinate 302,327, forward strand.
CCAATTGCAGCAATTGAATTTCTATGGTAATAGAAGCAGGTCACAGTAATAGAGGGATAGAAAGCTTCAAGCCAAGAAAAACAAGATAGAAAGTAATTCACTCTATTGTCTTTCTTGAAATTCATTTTTTCCCCAAAATATGGTCCAAGTGATGATTTTTAGATAATATGTTATTTGATTTTCGCTAAGTAATATGCTTTAGATATATTTGTTCGGTCATTACAATTATAAGTAGATTATGCCATCGATTCATATTATGGTATTATGTTATTTCTCTTTTGGATCTAAAGAATTTATTATATACATTACAAATAACACAATTTGTTTAATGATTAGGTTGATAGTAGTAGCAGCAAGAAGAAGGGTGGAAGACAAGTAGGAAAGAAATGGTTGAAAACAAAGTTGACACCGTTGGCTAAAGCTAAAGCGGCCCAGGTAATGGAGGTCAACCAATGAGGTTACTGTTGAATGGATTAAACATAATGAGAAATTAGGTAGCTTAATAATGATATAAAAATAAATTTAAACAATATAATTGATTAAAATAATAGTATATCTCCCTATATATTTAGTTAAAAGATGAATAGGCATATACTTAACTACAAGTCAACATAAGAAATTATGAATATTAAAATCAAGAAAATAAGTATATCTATTACTTAAAAAAATATTAAAGTTATCGAACATTTAGTCATATCTCTAAAATTAGTTACATATATAACGTGATGCAAAATTAATGTAAAAAAAGAAAGAAAGCACAATATGAAACAATTTTATGGTAAAATTTATTTGTCAGAAATGATCACATGTTCACCGATAAACACAAATTAATATGTCCATCACAAATATAATAATGTCACACAAATAATCGATTAAAATAATAGCATATCTCCTTATATATCATTATCATATTCATGAATTACATATAACATTATGCCTACAAATAAACATGAAATCACTTTTGACTAATTTGTATTTCATATGTATTTTTTTAAAGAATAGTTATTTTCTTACATGGTATTAAATATATTTTATTACAAAAAACTATTAACATTGTGAGTCACAATATGAAAAAGATACATAAAATACCAAATTATAAAAAATAAAAAAAGAGAGAAAAATGAATTTCAAAACTATCTTAAAAGAAATTTTAGAACCGATATATTCTAATTTAAGAAAATGAAAAACCAAATTCAACCCGACCCAATTAAAAATTTATAAAATTTTAATATGGTACGTTTCACCCCTGAAACATTTGATACGAGTGTCTTGTTTTTTAAAACCTTAAAACCGACCCTGAACGGATTTTTAATATTAAATAATCGTTAATTTATAATAATATTTTGAAACAAATTTAAAATCTATATTAGAGATGTTAAACAGGCTAGCCATAACCCTATAGGGTCAGCCCTAACGGGCTTCGGGTTAAACGGGTTAGGGCCTTATCCGGTTCATTCTTAACGGTCCTCTATTATTTGAGACCTAACCCTAACCCTAGCGGTCCTCGGGCTAAACGGGTCATAAACGGGCTATGTAAAAAAATTTAAATTTTAAAACATAATCTAAAATAATTATCATAAATGTTAATATTTAAACTAGAACCTAAACATTGTCCATAATTTCATTAATATTAATTAAAATAATTTAACATAATTACAAAATTTCAAACATTAACACTTAAACACTTAAAAGTTCATTGGTATATAAAAGTTCAAATATAAATACTCAAAATTAATATAACACCTAAATAGAAATTGAAGATAACTTCAATTAATAATAATAATAATAATAATAATAATAACTATATTATTTATTTAATATGTATATATAAAATAAAAAATTATGCGGACTAGCGGACGGTCTCGGTTAACCGACGGGCTAGCCCGTTTAGCCCGCGGACTAATAGGACCGGGTCAAAAAAGCCCAAATTTAAACGGGCCAATAAAAATATGACCCTAATCCTGAAAAATGGTTAAACAGGCCGGCCGCCCTATTAGCGTAGCCCACATTAACATTTCTAATCTATATGTTCTATGATATACCTCACCCGGGAAATACTATATAAAAATCATTATGTGAAAAAAGCAAGAGTCCACTTGAGAATTGAAAGTTTGTCTGCCATGCAGATGCGCCACTTTCGAATTGGATTGTCCTATCTGATCTATTGACGTGCTTCTTTTTTAATTTTATATTATTATTTTTATTTAATCTCATATGATTATCAATGATACGTGTCACGCATATTACAATAAATAAATATATATATATATATATTTTGACGGAATTACAATATTTATTTTTTATCACAACCGATTTGTACATTTATCTAATCTTTAAATATCTCATATTGTATATTATATTATTATTAAAAAAAAAACAAATTGCATGCACATTCTAACATCCATAAATCTAATATTTCTATCCAAATTTGCATCCTTAAAATTTTATATTTTAAAAAATAATTATTTTTTAAATAAAATAAAGTTATGTGAATAAATATCTGTATAATTATATGAGTGTGCATATATATTATTTTTTTTAATAATATACAAGTTTATATAAGAAATCCAAATAAAAAAATGTGTAAATTTCTATAAAACTAAGGGAGTACATATTTATTTATGATAAAAATTTGCACGAACTTGAGTTCGCTGCAAACTCGGGTTTATCAATTATCATTGTAATACGTATACATTATCATTGTTAAAAAATCAAATATGCTTTTAAAACAGAGATAATATATATGAATAACAGTAATAGTGATTACACATATCAGTAATACGAGTTCATGTGAACTCGAGTTCACAAGAGACTTACCCTTTATTTATACATCACTAAATTATTTAAAAAAAAATATTTTTTATAAAAATATTTTAGAAAAACATCGATTTATGTCTACACTCATAAAATTATACATATATTTACCCATTTGCGTATAAATCAAAGAAAGTGGTAATAATTAAAAAAAGACATAATGTATCTGAAGATCTCTAATCTATCAACTTTTGTTTTAAAAAGTCCTTCAAACTTTTTTTTTTTGTTTTAAAAATTCCTTAAACTATAAATTCTTGTTACATTAAGCAACTAAACTATTCTTTTATTTCAAAAGACTCTTAGAATATAAAATTTTCATTTTATAAGATCTTTTTAGCAATTCAAAGATATATATTTTTTTGTTGAAATTTAATTTTAATAACTTTAAATTTAGTTAATTCATTTTTTTTAATGTAAAATATTAAATTGATCAATATTAACTTTCACGAATTCTTATTACTAAAAATATCATGAAATAAAAATTAATAATTTAAAAACTATTTGAAACAAAGGTTAATAGTTCACGGTTCTTTTATACCTTAAAAAAAAACTTTTGAAGGCATAAAATAGAACTACCCGTAGCACAGATCTTCAAGGCTTTATCAGTTGCAATTTCTTCAAAAAGGACTTCTCAGTAGCAACAATACAAACACCTGGCGCACACTGATGAAGCACACTCACCTCACATCTCTCTTCCTTATCATCGTCTTCGTCGTCACCTCCGATGTTTCCCATGCAAAACCATCTCCCGCCTCCTCTCTAATTCCCAATTTCATTCGCACGCTCAATTCAACTCACCCATGGAAAAATTTCGCACAATTGCAGGACACAAGCAATCAATTTCTTCTCGCCGGAGTCCTGTCCTTCATCGCCGCCGCGATTTCGAGCGCCGGCGGTATAGGCGGCGGCGGCTTATTCATCCCCATCCTCACAATCGTCGCCGGATTCGACCTGAAGACGGCGTCCGCCTATTCGGCATTCATGGTGACCGGCGGCTCAATTGCAAATGTCGGCTCCCAATTTTGCACGAAACGCGGCGGGAAGCCGCTAATCGATTACGAGATAGCACTGTTGTCGGAGCCATGCATGTTGTTGGGGGTGAGCTGTGGCGTGATCTGCAATTTGATGTTCCCTGAGTGGTTAATCACAGTTATTTTCGCCGTCTTTCTGGCATTCTGTACCTTCAAAACGTGCAAATCGGGGGTTTTGATCTGGAAATCGGAATCGGAAGGGGGGAGGAGGAATGGGTGCCTGACGGCGGAGAATGGTGGGGACGGTGAAAGTACTGAAATGCCCCTGTTGGATACTGGTGAAGTGGAGGAGGTGAAATTGGAGATTCCCCTGTTGAAGCTTGGGATGCTGCTTGTTATCTGGTTTTCATTTCTTATTTTGTACCTTCTTCGGGGAAATCGCTATGGGCAAGTAAGTAATTTTTACTAAAAAGTAAATTCATTTTCATGTTTTTTTTTCTCTAGTAACATCAAATCTTATCATAATTCTTCTCTGGATATTGATAGGTTTTTGGTTGATGTGCTTTTCTAATTTTTCGTTGATATATTTATGAGTTTAGTAATAATAATGAAGATTAATTATTTCATTAATCCTATTAAGATGCTGGTAGTATGACTTGAAAGTATAATTATATTTCATTCGCTCGATGGACAAGATAAATAACTAAAAATAGAATTAGTCAAATTGATATTTAAAGAAACTAAAAATAGAATTTGTCAAATTGAAATTTAAAGATTGTTTTTTTTAGTTTAGTAGTACTCCTTTCGTCCACCAAACTATTTTCTTTTTGTGAAATGACACGAGATGTAATGAAGATTAATACTCCCTCCGTCCCGTAGGAATTTGCACCCTACGGGACGACATATTTTTTTAAGAAAAATGTGTTTTATATATAAAATAGTAACATATGAGTAAATATGTGTATAGATTTGTGAGTGTGCACGTAAATCGATATTTCTTTTTTTAGTAGTGTACAAATTTGTGTGGGACGTCCAAATAAGAAAAATGTGCAAATTCTTGTGGGACAGAGAGAGTATTACACTGAAATGATAGATAAAATAATGAAAAAGTAGAGATATTGTGAGACCCAAAATTTTATTTGTGAGTATGAATCATGGACAAAATAAAAAAGAGAAATAATTTGGTAGATAGAAAGAGTATATTTGAGTTAATAGATGGAGAGAATTTACTATGTAAGATAACTTCATTTTGAATATTTGATTTGTAGGATTACTAATAAAAAAAAAATGTAAATGACAACTTTGTCCACAGTATCATAAACAAAATAAAGATAAATTTTAACATAAAATGGACATTTTAGTAAAAATAAATTCTTGATAATATTGTAGCCGGCCACAGATATAATTGTCTGGAATTCATTGAAAAAGTTGAAATTTTGAAGCGGGACTGTTTTCTTTCTTGGACTTGTATGTGTTGAACCAAACATTAGATTAGAAAGGATAATATATTCTATTTTGAGGTGTCCATGAAACCTCAAATGTACCCTGACTAGATATGAAGAGGACAAATCTAGGCCCATACCTAAATAGAGAAAGAGACACTTATCTAATTTATCCATTAACTATTAAAAAAGAAAAAGAAAATTTGAGCTTATGTGTACTTAGATTAGATATATTTGGTTGGATTCTTTGGAGTGTGAGTAATGGTAATCAAAGTCATAGTGTGTGTTTGGTATTACTCTATTATGACTTTGATTTCCCAAAACTAAGTAATCGACCATAGTTCAGCTATATGAGAACTATGACTTTCATTCTATACCATTTCCATTCCTATACATTTTTCATTCCTTACAATTATACCAAACGCCCCTTTAATTTGAATTCATCTCACAGCTTGCTTGTATTGTGCTTAGATGGGATGCATAGGGGTTGGAATTTATATTTAGGGAAAAATATTTTTTTTGTCCTGTAAGTTTGCCTCTTTTTGATTTTGGTTCTACTAACTTTCAAATTTTGATTTTCGTCCTGTAACTTTATCTCCTTTTGATTTTGGTCCTATTAACTTTCAATTTTTTTATTTTTGTCCTATAACTTTACCCCTTTTTTATTTTAGTCCTATAACTTTACCTCTTTTATACATGAATGGGGTGTCATAGGACCAAAATCAAAATGAGGTAAAGTTACAGGACGAAAATCAAAATTTGAAAGTTAATAGGACCAAAATCAAAATGAGGTAAAGTTACAGGACAAAAATAATAATTTTCCCTTATATTTAACATGACTTCATGGATAACAAGTGGATAGTTTATCGAACAATTTAATATCAATGTGGATAATTTGATGGTCCAACGGATTTGCAACTGTTGCTTTAAAGAAACAACTAATACTAACAGACTAATATGCTTTGATAAAGCAACTAATACTGTTTAAAAATTGCGCAAAATAATTGTACGAAAAATCTGGCTTACATAACACATTGCCTTTTAGGTTAATGGATAGAGTTGGGGCTTTGCTTGTCTATTAAATATAATGAACAACCATAGATAAGATAACTTTACTTTCATGAGTTCTGTTTTTAATATCACATGAATATAATAGGGTCGACATCACATAAAAGTATGATTGATGTAATCTCAATCCATGAATGGAAAAACTAGAATTTTGAAGGTAAGACACTCTGTCTTTATATGGACTAACAAAGAAAAGACCATTGGATGAGTTTGTTGATGCTTATACGAATAGTTTTAATGCATTTGTATCAAATGATAAACACAACTTTATGCATGCATATTAATCGTTGCAAAATATGGCAACTGAGCGACGTAATGTTCTCATTAATCAGGCCGACAGAATGTTGAGAGGTCGTTCGATTTGGTCTGGTTAGCGTGCTTCTTTTTTGTGGAAAAACTGATTAAATCAGAAGAATAAAAGACTGCAACATGTGTATATTATATATCCAACAATTATGTAGATTCTTAAAGATATGAAAGGAGAAGAATGGAAATAATTCTAAAGATAGAATATTAGCAAGATATTGATAATGAATTTTATGGCCTTTCCTCTGAATTTCTTGAACAAAGTTGTACTTGTACTATATATATTGCATAATAGTTCGGTTATCATATTCTAAACCTCTGTACTTTCCGAGTTCACTAATCAATTTTGAACGTACGTAGGGACTTATCAATATAGAAGCTTGTGGGACGGGATACTGGATAGTTTCATCGATTCAAGTTCCTCTTGCAATTATCTTCACCATATGGATCCTGCATTGTAAAAAATATCCAAAGAGTACTTCTGCAGCTCAACAGGTTTTTAAAAGTTGCTACTTCTATTTTGATCCCATTTAATTAATAAAGATTAGAAGTATGTATATATAAAGAGATTTATGTTTTTGTCTTGATATAAGGAGAGGGAAGATGAAGGCACAAGTCAATTGTTTGGCGAGCTCTTTTTCCCTGTAATGACGCTGTTGGCCGGAGTTCTGGGTGGAGTTTTCGGAATTGGAGGCGGTATGCTTATAAGTCCTCTTCTTCTCGAAGTAGGAATACAACCCGAAGTATGTTTTGCTTTAACTTAACCCAACTTTATTTGCTTTGAATAGGAAGAATTCCATATTGGGGCTCAATTTTTATTTTGAACCTCAATATAGGTCCCCATTCTACCGAATGTCTCATTTTAGAATTCTATTTTTATTCTTTTTATTAAGGAGTTTCATGATAAATTAATCATGAAACTGTATTTACGGTATCAAATATTTGGTCAAACGTATCAAAATCTTAATTAAGAGTATTAAAAGTTGGGCCAATAAAATCTATAACATAATATCATTAACCCAGATATTTTATACTTCTGACAAAATTATTGATACTCTTAGTCAAAATTTTGATACTTTAAAACTGGTTCATAATAAACTTCCCATGAACCATTTTCATACAAAACTTTACCTTTTATAAGTGGTGTAAGTCGTTTTTGTTGTCATCTTGCATAACTCGAATTGAAAAAGAAAATCATCGGACCTTGAACAGAGAAAATTAAAAAGAATTAAATCAGATTTTAAATCGTGACATTTCAAAATAAATAATTTAAATTGAGACTTAACGTAAAAATTGGGACCCCGTGTGGAATTTTCAATTTCAACTGCTGGAAACGCAAGTAAATGACTGTAATGATCATAACTAGGTAACTGCAGCAACATGCTCCTTTATGGTGTTGTTCTCCTCAACAATGTCTGCAGTTCAGTACCTATTTTTGGGGATGGAGAACGTGCACGGTGCAGTGGCTTACGCTGCAGTTTGTTTCAGTGCGTCGCTTGTTGGTTTGACGTTGGTACAACGAGCAATAATTAAGCACGGGCGGGCGTCTCTCATTGTGTTCTCGGTTGGTACGGTGATGGCCTTGAGTACAGTTTTGATTACTAGTTTCGGGACTGTTAATGGATGGAAGGATTATAGTAGTGGGAAGAACATGGGATTCAAGACACCTTGCTAAATCACTCTCTTACTTTTAGGGGTGTGTTTGGTTCAATGGATAAAATAATATATCCCGCCTAAACAAGCACTTAGTATTATAAATACCATGTTTGAAAATCTAAATTCCCGTGAAATCAATTTCATGGCAGCAATCCTAATTTCGAACCCGAGGAGGTTCCCATTTTCCAAATGTGTACTTTGTGCTAGTGGAAGATTATATAAGAAACTCACCATCGAGCAATAATAGAATATCTGCCAATACATTGTGAAGGCGTAAAAAATGTTTCCATAAGGTCTAAATATCGGCCAACAACTAATAAACGAGTAGGTCTCTTTGTATTTGAGGTCATGTGAATTCTATTTCTTAAATATCGCTATTATGTGTATATTTTAAGGTATTGTGTATATTGATTATCAGTGTTTAATTTTTTTTATTATTTTAAAAGTGAGAGTGAATCTGTATGACAGTGATATTTTATGAACATGAGCGTAGTACTTGAAAAATTCAAGTTCAAGTGAAATATGGTTCGCTCGAGTTTTAGTCATAATGAACAACGCATTCGTACATACGCTTTGGAGTTTACACGAACTCTACGGGGTGTATCATTATAACCATGTTCATTTAGGTAATGTTTGTTCACATTTGAGAGTGGATGGAACACATATGGATTGGAAAAAAGAGTGGAAGAAATAAAATTGTATTTGGTTTGAGTTGGATGTGATAGGGTGGATGAAATTTTATGTCAAATTAGTGCTTTTAAAGTAATGATGATGTATTATTTTATTATTTTTACAATATATAAATAAACTTGATAATTATATACTCTCTCCATCCCACTATATGTTACTCATTTTGTCATTTTTGTTCGTTCCACTATATGTTTCTCATTTGCTCTTTACCTTTTCAAAAAATTACTATTCATTTTTTTATTATTATTTTCGTTAATTTTTACAATATTCCTATTTCTTTTTCACCTTTTTCATCACATCACTTATACTTTTTCACTTTTTCTATCACATCACTTATGCATTTTTACTTTTACTTTAATCTTTGTGTCAAAAGCAACGAGTAACTTATACTAGAACGGTGGGAATATACAAAATTACCGATTAATTGAAAAACGTGAAAAAATCACTGGAGATATTTGTTCGACTCTGGTTGTTTGAACAAATACTATTTGCTCGAAAAATTTGGTGGAACAATGCAAAATGTTCGAAAAAAATTTCTAAACAAAGTACAAATGTTCAGAATTTTTTTCCGAACAGTTTGCATTTGTTCTACCAACCAGTATGGAACAAATATTTTGATTTTTAAAAAAAAAAGGTGAAAAATGTACGAAAAAATTATTAATATGCATATGAAGAACTATTATCATCTTGTATCAAAATCATGTTGACGAAATAATTTTTTTTAAAATCTTTTTGTTCGAAAAATATGATTGAAAAATTGTGGAGTAGAACAAATTAAATTCTAGATTTTAAAAGAGAGAGTGAACTGATCTTTTATAACTGAAATATATTTAAAGTGTAATTTTAACTTTTAAAATTTATTTATAAAATGAAATTTAAAAAGGGGTAAAGTACTTAAAGGGGAGAGGATATCTTTGGTCTTATATTTTATAATAACTGATGTATGGGAAGGAGAAGGAATTAATAGTCAAGCTTTCTATAATCTATAATCTTTTGAGATATTACTTATACCTCTATCATTAATTAAAAAAAAATTGCTGATAAAAAAAAGTATGCGCTTAATTGAATTTAAAATTTGAAGCCCATGTGCTGATCAAATATTCAGGCCCATTTTCCTTGATTTTAAGTGCAGCCCAGTAGAAGACCTTACATTAATTTAAGTGGAGAGGCCCAACCTCCTAATATCATAAATCCCATGTTTGAAAGAGCATATACTGATTGTGATTTAGCATTAGAATGCTATATACACATAGCTAAAAAAAATTGTATTTCCTTTTGTTTTATTTCTTTAGGTTTAATATTTACACTTGTTTATTTGTTTCTCTTCCTTTTATGGTGGAAGATGATTTAAGTTATCTGTGAAATACAAAAATCATAGATTTTCATGATGTTGGGGGGTTTTCTATCTTACCTTTATGGATAGTTTCTTGATTATTAATCAAAAGTATTTGACGAAGTGGTATATCTTAAGTGGTTAGAGTTCGAGTCACAGTTTTATCCATAAAAAATTAAATAATTCGAAGTATTTCATTTCATTTTGTCTAATATCCTCTAACTAATGAGCAGTGAGACGGCCTCTTGCCGATCCAATTTCTGCAAAATCAGCTCTTCTAGGCGTTTTCGGGACGGCGACTAGGCGCTAGGCGGCCAAAAAGCGTCCGATTATCGATTTTCAACTTCTATAACCTTGCTAATGAGTAACGTGCAACACACTAATTAAATAAGTAATAATATTAAATAGTCACTTAGTATTTACTCCATCTGTCCCAGAGCAATTTGCAGGGGAGGAGGGACACACAAATTAAGAAGAAAGTAAAAAAAAGTAGTGTTTTGAGGGTTAATTTGGTAAAATTTTATGTAAAAAGTGAAAAAGTTAGTTGGATTGAGTGTAATGTGGGCCCAAAAAGTGAAAACGTAATGACATTTTGTGTAAATATGTAAATATTGTGAGGGTGAAGTTTATAAAAGAGTTTTCTTTTTTGGGTCTGCAAGTTCCTTTGGGACGTCTCGAAAAGGAAAACTTGCAAGTTCCTCTGGGACGGAGGGAGTACTATTTAGCAATTGTTTTTAGGACACAGATATTCTCTCCCCCCCTCCCCCCAAATTTTTAATTACTTCACCCCACACTTAATTTTTTCATTCCAAAATATATTTTAAAGATCAAAATACTCTTTTGTTATGTTTTTCTAATTTACAAATTGATCAATTCACCCTCATGTTCTTCATATGAAAATTCTATTCATGATTTTTGAATTTTTTTTGAAAACTAAATGGGATGAACTGAAAATTTGAGATGGTGAAGTGAAAAATGTGAAGTAATTAAAAATAGGGGAAGAATATTTGTGCCTTTATTTCTAATGGTATAAAAGCCCAAAGCTACAAGCCAGCCCAAAATTTTTATTTTTTTTAAATCGGCCCATAATGCTCAAGTCAACATTGGAATTTAAAATGGGAGTTTGAGTTCAATGCCCTTTTGCCGACCGACCATATTTATGTTCTTTTATTAGCACAATTATAATTTAAATCCGCGTGCAATAAATTTCGCAATATTCAAGTATTGATGATGGAGAGAGACACTTTGTCAACAATTATCCGAGTCGAGATATTCATAATTATGTTGGATATTTCCGACAAAAATATATATTTATTTTTATAATAACACATGAAAGATTTAAAAAATATGTTAAATATTTTCTCCTTTACAAAAAAAAAAAAGCATGATAATTAATGAAAAAATTATTTATTTACGTAACTTTTCTACAAGGGCTATATTTGACGAATCCTTGATCCGCGAAATTTTACATAAATGTTTGTAACATTTTAAAACTTTAAGTTGCATTTTGCCTTTTTCTATTCGTAAAGTAATTATTAATTCTTTATAATATGGGAAAAAAAGCAATGATCAAAAGTTGATAGTTTGTGAACAAATTTTATTAAAAAATGGTTTACATTTAATATCTTATAGTATGATAATACTATAATACCTTCTTAGTGATATATTTACTATTTTTCATCTAATACCCATAAATAAAAGACTAATATCTTTTAAAATTATACCTTATAAAAAGGATTAATAATCTTTAATAATATAATTAATAAATTCTACTGTAGTTGGATACTTCTTGGAATCACTCTTTGATTCACTCCTTCTGTGCTCACATGGGCTGATCACATGAGACGACAAAAACAAAAACAAAAATAAAAAGGAAAAGTTTGCCTGTGAACAATGTACATTTTGTGGGCGCGAGCATGGAAGTGTTATTATCATTTCCTTCTTTTCCTCACGTTTTTCAGGCATGTTTGTCTTCTGTAATCTGGGGTAGGGATGTCAATAAGACGGGCTTGGAATGGGTATGGTCTGCCCCAAAATCCGCTCCGCTAGAAATTTTTTGGACTTAGGACCAGTCCCGTCCTACCTTAATTTGGAGTTGGACCCGCCCCGTTTCGTGCCGTGAATCTGGTGAGTTTTACCCTCTCCGACCCGTCTATTTTTATTATGCATATCAAATGCATTACAAAATATATCTTAAATTTTAAATATAATATCAATATGCATTTGAAGGATTTAAACAACAATAAATACACGAAATAGTCTATTTCAAGTGTCAACATATTAAATCCAAATATTTAAAATCATACATATATAGTTCATTGAAAATTAAAATGATAAAATCAATTAATGAACTCTTGTACAACTTCTGTTCGTGACTTTATGAACATATCTAATTTAACATTTTAATGAATATATTAATTAATAGTCTAATTTTCATATATAATATAATGTATTCATTTAATTATATATTTAATATATATACATATATTATATGCGGCGCGGGTTCGGGACGGGTCCACCTAATACCAGGACCCGTCCCAAACCCGACGGTTTTTAGGTCAAATGGGTCCAAACCTGCCCGCGACCCGTTTAACCGGATTTTTACTCGACCCGTACAGGGCGGATTCGTGGCGGCACTAATACAGATTTACACTATTAGAGCTCTCTAAGAGGCATCTATCTAAGTAAACCTCTCACTTAGATAGCTAAATGGGAGGTTTACTTAGATAGCTGCCTCTTATAGAGCTCTTAAGAGCTCTCTAAGTGTAAATCTATATTAGTGCGGGACCTGGTTTGAACCCGCCCCATTTCCATCCCTATTCTAAGAAAGAATTGTTTTTAAAATTTAAAAAATTGAGGGGACACTTGATATGATTTTAAGATGGAAATTATAATAGGGATTATTAAGGGGTAATCACTATTCTCATAGTGATTATCATGTTATTTAAGCTATTTTTATGATTTCATTTATGTATCAACAATAATCTTCATTCATTTTCATTCACTCTCAATTAAACGGGCGCCCGGGTCACATCAGCTTTGAAAAACATGTGGTTAATCATGACGGCAAAAGTCCAAAAAGAAAAAAAAAATGGACATGCTTAATTCCGTACATGAGAGGGAACTTCTATTTATAACACCCTTCTTGGGTTGATCACATGCATCAAACAACAAATATTCACAAATTAGTTTAATTTCCAGATGGCTGCTATTTGCAATAGCTTAATGTCATTTTCTTTTTTACCATCAAAGGTTAAATCTTTTTCTATTGCATGTGAAGCAACCACTAGGAGCAATCCCTTCAACGGCAACTTTTACCCAGTTAAGAGAATTACTTTTACTACAAAGTAATTCTAATCAACCGTGTGTGTTATTTAATTAATTACCATTTACATGCAGGTAAAAGAATTGAAGGAGTATGAAGATAAAGTGGAGAAGATTAAGAAATTGGTAAAGGTGAAGGAAGAAGAAGATCCTGTGGAAAGGTTGAAGTTTGTGGATGCCATTCAGAGGCTAGGCGTTGCCCACCATTATCAGGAGGAGATTCACACCATTCTTGAGCAGCATTATGCGAAAAACGGAGATCGTAGATGCTGCTCTCTTCATGATGCTGCGCTTTCTTTTCGCTTGTTGAGACGACGGGGATTCCCCGTCTCTGCAGGTCCGATATTTCCTATATATTTCAATCTCGTATTTTATTTTGTGTTACTAAAAGCTACTGACTAAAATCAAATCCATCCCGTAACTTTTATAACTTTAATGAAATAGAGGTCCCATAATTTTTTATTTTGTGTGTATATATTAATATTATCGAAAATTCATGTGAGATAGTCTCATTATATGAAACTATATAAATTAACACGAATTCTATTAATGTGATAATGAATTATACCCAATTCATATCTTATTTAATTGTCTCATAAGACTAACTCTTAATATTATACTCCCCCGTCCCAGAGGTGTTTTCATCAATGAGATGGCACAACTTTTAAGAAAATAAAGTTTTGTGTAAAGTTATATTATTAAAATAATGAGATTAATTGGATTGTGAGGATAAAGTTAAAGTAATAGTTTCCATTTATAGGGTGTGAAAACAATTGTGGGACGGACGGAAAATGAAAATGTGAAAACAATTATGGGACGGAGGGAGTATCATTTAATCTTAAAAAATGCCGGAAAAATACTTTTTTGGCATGTCATGGCCACGTCTTTTCCATCAATTTGAGACCATAACGGCATTATTTTAGTCCACTATTTGGGACTAAAGAGATAAAATTTGAAGTACATACGGGGACCAATTTGATAAACGCACTTGTACTAAAAGTTGAGAAAAAATGTTTTTGGATTCTCATAACTTATGTTGGGTTCATTTTTTTGTCCCAAAAAAATTAATTTTCAATTTTAATATAATAGCTTATCGAATTGTCTTGTTCCCAGAAAATTTAACTTTTAACTTTCTCTCATAATTTATTCGATTGTCAAGTTTTGATCTCATTTTCGACAAATTTATTGTAATTTCATTTCAAAGTCTGATACAACATCCACTTTTAAAAGATTTTACTCATCAGGATCCCATTTTCGATCATCGCCCTTTTTTGGTAACTCATTCCTCTTCGATAAAATTTGGGACTATAGTGATAAAATTTAAAGTACATAAGGGAACCATTTTGATAAACGTGTAATAAAAGTTGTGTGTTATGATTTGTAGATGTGTTCAAGAATTTTAAGGGCAAGGATGGGAGGTTCAAAGGAGAAATCAGGCAAGATATTGGTGGATTGTTGGAATTGTACGAAGCCACGCAGTTAAGTTTTGAAGGAGAAAATATACTTGACGAAGCAGAGGAGTTTAGCCACAAAATACTGTCGGCTGGAAATGATTGGTCTGAGATTGTAAATTCGAGATTGAGACATCCTTACCACAAGACCATAACTAGATTGACACACTCTCAAAGGCATCTGCAATCCACTAAAACATGGGCAAACACATTAACACAGCTCGCGGAAATGGATTTCGCCGTCGCACGATCCCTTCACCGACGCGAACTGCACCATTTTTCCACGTAAGATACATAATTTCCAAATTACAAAATGGTTCACAAAATTAACACTAATTACAAATTGTTTCAGTGCAAAAAAAGAAAAAAAAAACTTCTGTGCAACTTTTCCGAACCAATATGCATATATGTATATCTCATGACTAATTTTATTACTGCATGTTTGATCCAATTTGAGCTAACTTATTGGCCCAATTTTGATCAGTCAAATGTGCAAAAATTAAAATTTACTCCATAAGCATGCCAAATTACAAATTTTATAAAGAAGATGTATATATTAATTTATAGGTGGTGGGATGATCTGGGCATAGCAAGAGAACTGAAGCTAGCAAGAAACGAGCCATTGAAATGGTATGCATGGTCGATGGCGATCCTCATCCACGATATGAGCTCGTCATGGCAAAGGGTCCAGCTTACCAAGTGTATCGCCTTCGTTTACTTGATAGACGATGTTTTCGATCTCTATGGCACACCACACGACCTCGCTATCTTCACACAAGCTGTCCACAAGTATGCATCATCCACAACTATAAATTTATTAAGAAACAACACTGGTTACACATTTATACTTAGAGCTCTCTATGAGAAAGCTCTCTAAGTGACTTTGGACTTAGATAGCTCTCTCTTAGAGAGCTCTTATTAGAGCAATAAGAACTCTCTAAGTATAAATCTGTATTAGTGACATATATATATATATTAAATGAAGGAAAAAATACCTATTTAATTTAGGATATGACAATTGATTTGAAACTTAAATGTAAGTTATATTTTTCACATATTTAGGCTTTTGATTTTAATTTTAGCACATTTAGGAAGCCTCATGACAAATCCATAGTGGGCCTAAATATGGGAAAATGTTAAATGTGCAATTTTTTTTTGTGGCCTACAATTGGCGAATTGAGAAAATATCATCAGGAAAAAATTAATTATTTTTGGATGTTGATCAGTACGTTAATTTATATTAATTAGGTGGGACTACGCGGCCATGGAAACG
This sequence comes from Prunella vulgaris, assembly GCA_026898435.1. NCBI lineage: Eukaryota > Viridiplantae > Streptophyta > Magnoliopsida > Lamiales > Lamiaceae > Prunella > Prunella vulgaris. The sequence continues at coordinate 318,655 of JAPKLY010000478.1, forward strand.
TTGCCCCAGTACATGAGGACGTGCTATAAGGCCCTTCTGGATACCACGAACGAGATTAGCCACATGATATGTAAAAAGCATGGGCACAACCCTATCGACGCCCTGAAACAAACGGTACGTTAGGTTCGATCGGATCATATATATCCTGTACACGACCGTCCTGTGCAACCTACACAAGATTTGAACAATGAAACATAATCCTAATTGTGGATGGTCTTTTGTTGTGATTAATTTGATTTAATTGGAGGTGCAGTGGGGTGATTTGTGCAAGGCATTTTTAGTGGAGGCAAAGTGGCATGCCTCAAACAAATTGCCAAGAGCAGAAGATTATTTGGCCAACGGTAGAGTTAGCTCAGGGGTGCATGTGGTGCTAGTTCACTTGTTCTTTTTATTGGGTCACCATGACGCTATTCATTTAGATGATACATCAACTCTCATCTCTTGTGTGGCTGCAATTCTTCGTCTTTGGGATGACTTGGAAGGTCCTAAGGTATGATATACTCCCTCCGTCTCGTAGGAATTTGCACCCTACGGTTCGGCTCATTTTTTAAAAAAAAATGTGTTTTATATTTAAAGTAGTGAATGTGTAAATATGTGTAAAGGTTTGTGTAAATATGGGTAAATATATATGTGTAAAGGTTTGTGAATGTGCACGTAAATCAATATTTTCTTTTTTAGTAATGTACAAATTTGTGTGGGACGTCCAAATTAGAAAAGTGAGTAAATTCCTGGGACAGAGAGTATATTATATATATATATATTATAAATGTCTTAATTGAGGGTTGAACCTTTTTTTTTCTCGACCAACTGAAGCTTGACATGATTTTAAGTGTCTCAATTAAATTTTTTATCAAAAGTTGGACGGCACAACATTAAAAAATTTCGTACTCCTCTGAAAATATCTTCTGATCATATGATTTTAATTATTAAGTGAAATTTTCACCACTCTTGAATTTATAAAAAAATAATTAAATCAATCTTGAATTTAGAAGAAAACTCAACCTACAAATTGGATATCTTTATGATCATGATTTTTTCTTATATAAATAAATTAACTTTTTTTAATATCTCTCTACAATTTCTATATTTATGAGATTTAATTTTTTTTATAAAATTAGCCCATAAGTAATTGAAAATATTACTATATATATCACATGTCCATATAAATTTGGAATTTTAAATAAAATAATTTTTTTTTAGTAACTCAAGTATTAATGTTGCCGTGGATGTGCACATAATGAAAGTAATAAAAGTCGGGCACAACATTAAATGATGATCAATGAATTATGAGATTCCTAAACTAAAAAATTATGATAAATTGTTAACATATCAATGGATGAATGAACTTATTAACAATTAATAAACTCCTTCATTTATAATTACATAAATTTTATGCTATTAATTAGATAATTAAACTAGCCAGTTCAAATATTGCAGGATGAGCATCAGAACAGCAAGGACGGTTCATACATAGAGTGCTACATGAAAGATCACCAAGGTTTGACGCCCGAACAAGCACGAGAGCGTGTAATGAAGATGATACGAAACGAATGGAAACGACTTAACAAGGAGTGTTTCAATCTGATTAATTCAGCATTTGCAGGATCATCCTTTCAAGAAGCATCTCTTAATCTTGCAAGGATGGTATCTCTCATGTATAGTTGTGATGGAAATCAACGGCTCCCGACTCTTGATCGATATATCAACTCTATGTTGATTAATCAAGCACCCATGGACATTCAACCGCGTTGAACCGTTGGATTATTCACCCAAATCTTGTGATGTTTTTTAGTCTTATTCCCCATACAAAATGATGTCGTAGGAAGTTTTTCTTAATTGTTAAAGTTTTCTCAAGCTTATCATGAATAAGTTTTAAAGTAATACTTCCTCCGTTCCACTATAAGTTGCTCGTTGCTTTTAGGCACACGAATTAAGGTAAAAGTGAAAAAGTATAAGTGATGTGATGGAAAAAGTGAAAGTATAAATAATATGGTGGAGAAAAATGAAAAAGTAATGAAAATAGTGTAAATAGTATTGAAAATAATAATAAAAATGTGAATACTAATTTTCAAAAAAGGAAAAAAAACAAATGAGCAACATATACACTACAACATAATTGACTTTATGTAACACTTTATTGTAATACTTTTAGCTTATGTAACACATTATGGTAATATATTTCTAATTTATATATTCTGTAACAATTTATGTAATATTTTATAAATCTGTAACACTTACATGCAACACTTTTAAATAAGTAACACATTTTAGGTAACACTTTTAAATACGTAACACTCTTTAGGTAACACTTTTACAAATGTAACACTTCTAGGTAACACTTATTAGGTAACATTTTCTACGTAACACTTTAGCATGTGTAACATTTTTAAGTAATACTTTTACATGTGTAACATATATATTTTTGTAACAGTTGATATTATTATAAAATATACTCAATTAGTAACTATAAAACAAATATTAGTCATATATAAACATGCCTTAGTCTATAATAATTTATTATACTCCCTCCGTCCCAGGGGTATTTGCACCCCTGGGATGACACACGGTTTAAGGAAAATATATTTTTTAAATAAAGTAATGGTGTATGGGTAAATGTGTGGAAAGTTTTGTGAGTGTGCACGCAAATCGATGTTTCCCTTTTAAATAATGTGCAAATTGATTTGGGACAACACAAAATAAAAAGTGTGCAAATTGGTCTGGGACGGAGGGAGTATTTTTTAGTAGATATCTTAATAAATAATTTTAATACATATATTTATAAAAATTCATATACATAAAATTTATCTATAATTTAAAACAATTTATTACATATTAAATATATATTTTAATTATGTAACTATAAACTACATATAATTTATATATTTTTAGATATAATTATATCATTAATAGAATTTTTGAATGAAATATAGGTAGGAAATAATTTGGTTCACTAATATTTACTATTAATATGTGTTAATATTCACCATTGTTCTACTTAAAAAATGAACAAGAAAAATGAAAAATTAAAAAAATTGTTAATGTGTTAAATCAAATTGATGTCCAAAATATGATAAATATAATGTACTAGCCAAGATGGTATGTCTTGAAATATAAAATCCAAGAGGTACAAGGATCAAATCCCAAGAATTGCTATTTTTTTTCTTTACGACAGGTGTATTCATATGTAATATTTAATAGGTGTTACATATCAAACGTAACACTTTTTTTTAAAGTGATACGAAAAGTAAAAAAAGTGTTACAAAAGATTTTAGGTTACACCGGCAAGTGCAACACCCGAAAAGTGTTACATATTTATAATAGATAACACTTTATATATATTAAGTAACACTTTCTTGATGTTACATAATGTCATTAATGTTGTAGTGATAGTGGGACGGACGAAAATGACAACATGAGCAACTTATAGTGGGACGGAGGGAGTATTTGATTTGGAGTATCAAAAATTCTGGATCAATGATATTATATAATAATTGTTTAGATTTTATTGATTCCAACTTTTAATATTCATGTTGAATATTTGATACAATTGGCCCTTTATATTTAATATTTTAAAATAGTTTCATAATATACTTTTTATGAATTATTTTCATATAAAACGTACTCCAATTAATTTATTCCAACAAAAATTTCAATGATATGCTAGCTAGACCATTGAAATGATTCTTCTAAATAATAAGGTATTTTTATATCACAAAAATTCGTATGCAATATTGTACAGAACCCGACCCGTGCAATTTACCCGTTTTCATAACCCATTTCCAAACGGTTCTAATATATATACTTATAACCGCCCTTTTTCGTGTACAGTTTTTCATCGGTTTCAAAAAATTTCCTTGGTTTTCGTGTTTCTTCTCTCATACGATACTCTGGCGATTGTTTCTTCTCCCAGGCGATAGTGATTCTCAGACGATTTCCATCAAGTTATATATTTTCTTCGTGATTTTTAGTTTCTTAGGGTTTCATTTGTGTTCTGCTCTGTTTTTGATACAGTAATATAAAAGTCATTATGTATTATCATAAATTTCTGCATGTAGTATCATAAAAGTCATGATGTAGTATCATAAAATTCTGCATGTAGTAACAAAAAAATCATGATGTAGTCATAAAATTCTGCATGTATGTAGTAGCATGAAATAAGTAATGTAGTATAATAACATGGTGTAGAGACAGTTGAATTTATTTTTTGTATGTAGTAACATACACTTCTTAGAGTAGTACAATATATTTCTTGTAGTATGACAATCTTATGCATACAGTAGTGTGAAGTAATTAATGAAGTATAATAGTGGAATGTGTTTTCTGTATGTAGTATTATAAATGATATCTTGTAGTATACAAAATTTGAACATATAGTAATACATATTATGCAGTATGAAAATATTATGCATGCAGTATGAAAATATTATGCATGCAGTATAAAAAACTTATGCATGTAGTATCATAATAAAATCAATGCAGTAACACAAGAACAGACTAATACAAAATAATTATAGCATCTTCGTCTCTTTTCATTGTAATTGAAATTGTTCATACTTTGTTGCCTTTGATCTTCGTCTCTCTTCATTGTTATTGACGTTTTCATGGCGATCGCGATTTAATGCGACGTTTGATTTGATCTTTATAAAGAAGGGTTTAGGGCTGTGGGCTTTTGGGCTGTTTCATATTGATCCGCATTTTTTGGGATGATGACCCGGTTTTCGAGGTGTGACCCGCAAAATTTAAAAACTTCCTTATTTAACAATAATTGCACCGTGCATTATTTCACAGGAGACCTACTCTTTTTATATTTACTTCTAATAAAATTTCTAAAGATATAATGTTGTTGGAAGTTTTTACAATTATTCCAGTAAAAATTTCAATCGCGCTAAAACATTAGAATTATTTCCTAAATCGAATAATTTTTTTTTTATATAAAATTCAGATAGAATTTCCAATGGTCCGAAATTGTTGAATTTTTGTGTTATAATTCCATGAAATTCCAAAGACGTTAATGATTCTCCTAAGTCAAATTAAAATTTCTTTTTTACATTACATATAAGATCATTTTTGAAGACATAATTGAATAACACCACTAAAAAAAATATTTAAACAATATTTACTTAAAATAATATTAATATATTTAAATAATATTTATTAAGATATACTTTTCAAGACTTAGTGTAAACAACTAAGCATATATCTACTTAAAATAATATTTATATTCATCAAATTTAAAACTTAAAATAATATATTTTTAATCCACAAGTTCATGAATTTATATATATTCATCTATACCTTGGCCGATTGGGCCTTTTTTGAGGCAGTGGAGCTTGGGTCCTCATTGATTTGGGCCGGGGTCATCTTGATTCTAGTAACAATAGATGAGTTTTTTTTTTTTTTTAAATATTTAGGACGTTGGGAATTAAATTTTTAAATGAAAATAAAAATAAATGTATAGTAAATATTATAATTAATGAGAAAAAAATATTTGTGATATTATTATTTTTAAATAAAATAATAATCACCCTCATTTAATTACCATCTTCTTATCCTATAATCATCTTTCTCAATCAATTACTCATTTCACAGATAACAATTTTTTTGTTCATTTTCTGTAAAATTATAATGCTAACACTAATTACATGAGTATCAAGTGTTTCATGCAATTCAAGTACATTTTGAAAAAGTCACACTTGTTATTATTAAAAAGTTATACCTGTTATTACTGAAAAATTTACCTTTTGAAAATATACTTTACAATAATAATATGTGTGAATTTTCAGTAATAATTAATATAATTGTTTAAAATACACTTTAATTGTACGCTCCACTTAATGCACACAAGACTAAGATATTATATAACTACATGAAAAACAAATATTCATTTAATATGTGTAGGGAACCAGGTGGGTTAGCTCACCTGGCCACCGGGCTCCTCACTTGAGTGAGTGACCTAGGTTTGATTCCATTTAGAAACGAATTAGGAGAGAGATATAAGATTGACTTGGAGTGTTTGGAGACTTGGTGTACTAACCTAACTTTCATCATGCCTATCTTCATTCTCATCTTTCACCAAGGTCTCTTTAAGTATTTTAGTGAGATTCTCCTCATTATAGTGTGACAGTCTTCACCGTAGTGTGATTGTCCACCCACTTTTTGGGGTCGTAGCACCACCACACCGTCGCTGTCTCCACCGCCACTCTTGGTGGTACTTTTTTTTCAATGGATCGATCTACTCCATTGGCAATGTAGTTACAGTGTTCGATCGATAGATCGACCCATTGAATCTTTTTTTAGTTTTATGTTTATTTCTCTTCATGAGATAGATGACAATGATAGATTTAGACGGTGCGAGAAGTGTGAGGTGTTCTTATTCGCCAATGAAACTCTAAAATCTTGTGTCCATCTCTTCTATTTATTTTCCATATCCTCTCAATTAGTCTGTAACGGCACAAATCTCTTATTTTCTTAGCCAAATTATTGACTCTAAATATGACAGTGAAATGTGATCCCCACACGCCAAATTAATTGTTGGATATATTATTTAAGTCAACAATGATATTGAGTAACGACTTGTAAAGACTATTATCCGAGTGGAAACGAGTTTCTTAAATTTCAAACCGTGTAAAGACAATCGAATGATATGGCCATAAATGCAAACACAGAACCAAATTAATTTGGTACAAATTTATGATTAGATTTTGATTAGTTATTTAATTGGTCACTTTTCTTTTTAATAACATGTCCCTTTTGATCAATCACTACTGAGGAATAATAAAAAATGAAAGCCTAAACAAGTTTATTATTGGCACTATAACTCGAAATTAGTAAAATATATTTAAGAGGAAATTAAAAGATGTGTTTATGTTATAAAATATTGATACTAACACTATCTTGTCAATGTTTTGTGGCTATGCTTTGCCCTCTCTCAAAAAGAAGATAATTAATAAAATATTGATGACCAAACCTTTAATGTATATAATATCTATCAACCCAAATTCCAATTGCAACATAAATGTTGTTTACGTTTAATACACGTTTATTGTATAAGACTATATATATGTAACGACACTAATATAATGTGTTTTATATATCGTAAATAAAACAATACATGTGTTTATATCGTAATATAATTTTTGTGTGTTTTACAATAAAATATTTATGGAAGTAAGTTCTTTTGTTTTATCTTCGTCTGATTTTTTTCTAAAAAAAAATATCAACCCGCTTCGTCCTAAAAAAGATATACGAGTTTTGAGTATGTTTTATATAAAACTATTTAAAAATATCAAATATTTAGTTAAGTATATTAAAATATTTATCAGAAGAGTAGGTCTCTTGTGAACCTGAGTTCACATTAACTCGTATCACTATCACTATTATTCATATATATCATCACTATTATAAAAATATACTTGATTTTTTAACAGTGATAGTGTATATGCATAACAGTGATAATGAATATACATGACAATGATAATTGAGAACCCGAGTTCACTGTGTTCACCGTGAACTCGGATTCATACAAGTTTTTGTCTTATCAGAAATATTAGAAGTTGAGATCAATAAAATCTAAAATAATTATAATATAATATTATTGACACAAATTTTTGATACATCTGATAAAATTTTAGATATTTCTAATTAAATATTTGATAATTTAAAATTAATTTATGATAAGTATATCATAAAAAGTTTTACCACAGAGTTTTTAAAAATATTTGATACTTTAATATATTTTCTAAAATTTGATACTTTACAATAAGATACTTTATAAAAATGTTTTGTAACAGCCGAAAGCTAACCCAAAAATGTTCATGTGTTTCTTCTCACTCAGCATTCCTTATTTAATGATTTAGTATTGAAGAATAAGCTAAAACTAATTATTTTGATCATTAATATCATTATCTGTCATAATTCATGTACGAACTATCGCATGAACGCCAAATAAAGTAATTGAGTTGCTCTTGTATAAATCACTCGTCCTATTCGCTTATTTTATAACTATACACACTATAGTAAAATAACAAATCCTATTTAAAATACGTAAAATATTACTCCCTTCATCCTAAAAGACATTGCATACTTTTTTTTTGTCTGTACCACAAAAAATTTGCATATTTAGAAGTGGTTCACTCTCACAATAAACATATAATATTCATAAAAATATATATTTTTATATTTTTTTCTTAAACTGCGTGCCCAAAAGACACCGCAATGTCTTCTGGGACGAATGGAGTATATGAATAATACACACAATAATTATTATGATGAACAATAATTTATTAATTATTATTTTTATATTTAATTGTTATACACAGTTTGGTAACATAAAAACTTTATAATGAATTAATACTCTAATGTATATAAATTAACACTACACTTTATATTTATATATATATATACATATATATATATATATATATAATTAACACCATAAGTACTACGCATACCACAATAAATGAACTAACATAACATGCCAAAATATGTACTATGACATGAATTGAAATAAGTTATGAATGAAATTATTTTCCGTAAGTATTATTTACACAATACTCACTCTTCATAATATATATATATATGTCATTTTAGAGGAATATAACATATTAAGAAAATATTGATTTTTAAGTATATTATACCCTTAATAAATGTTTGACTTTCTCGTTAAAAGAACTCATATTATTAAATAAATCTTAATGATTTTATGAGTAAATTTGGAAGAAATGCAATTTAATTTATATTAAATAGTATAAAAAATCCTATAATTTGCAACAAAATGAAAGCTTTATAACGTCATGTACTTTTAACGGGATTCAATGAAACAACTAAAATTATCAAATTCATATCTTTAATAAAATGACTATTTTAAGACACACAGATAAGCAAAATAGTTACAAGTTAAACTTATTTATACAAGATTTTTTCAAATAAATATATAGCATTTTAACTCTAATATTACCCTTTATATTCCACAGTCATGATTTTATTTAATTTGTGCTTATGAAAATTCCAAACATATTGCACCTTTTGAACAAGTCTAACAAGACATTTTACAATTTCTTCATAATTAACCTCGAAACAGTAAAGTGAGAAATTGATTCATACATAATTAAACTTGTTTTACTAAAAAATATGGATCAGTTATGGAGAGTTCAAATTGATTTTAATAAAGATTGTGAATGGAAAGATATAAATGTTATGATTTTTTTTCAGGGCATGAATATTTGTTATACATACTAAAAATATTGTAAATTAATTTCAAATAAATCTCACAGTAAACAGTATATGTATATTAATAAATAAATATTTTTTTAAAATAATCAATTCTTATTTTCTCATAACTTTTTTATGAAGTGATCCATTATGTAATAATAAATAAAGTGTAAGTTTTGTGTGAAATCGTCTCATATCACGAGACCTGCACTTATTAATAAAAAAATTTCACTTTTATGTATATAATAATGTTAAAATTGTAATAAAAATAATAATACTTTTGATAAAAATGTCTATCACTTTCTATTAATATTTAATAAGAGACATGTCTCGTATTATAAAACGATATCATATAGTATAAAAAAAATTACACTGAAACTAAGGGAGTACTAATTAATTATGTGGGAAAATTTATTTTAAAAAATAAAATTAAGTATTTGATCAAAATATGTGATTGTATGAATGGTGGACCACTTACATATGGTATGCATACGGCCGGGCTCCTGCCCATAACCTTTTTATTCGTCTTTATTCAGCTGTTCACTTTTATCTTTTGGACATTATTATTATTATTAATTATTACTATTACTATATCATTCCTTGTGACATTGTCTCATTCCACCAACTGCCACGTACACCATGCATGCTTCTCCCTTTGTCTTTTACCACACCTCACCATGACATCACCTTCATGTCATTTAACATCTTACTTCCTCAGTCTTAGAATTTTTTTCTAATTTTATTATGGACACGAGATTTAATAAAAAGTAATATTATATTGAAATAATAGATAAAACAAGAAAAAAGTAACGTAGTGTTTATTTACGTCTTGGGGTGGATGAAGCACATCTGGATGGAGAAAAAAATGGATGGGGCAAATCTTGTGAATAATAAATTTGTGTTTGGTTTGAATTGGATGTGGTAGGGGTGGATGAAACTTTAATTATGTCAAATCAATACTTTTTGGAGATGATGATGTATTATTTTATTATAGTTAGTTAGTGGAGTAATGATTGCATGATTGTATATTAATTATATTTTATTGTAATACATAAATAATTTTTTTAAAAAAATAACCTTGATAATTAATATTTTTTTAGATAAATTAAATTAATAATAAATAATATAAAAATAGTGTATATATAATAAATAAATAATTTGATAATAAATTATGTGGAAAACACCATGTCTAAAAAAGAAGGGCATGATAATCTTAAATGAAATTTAAATATATTTATAGTATTAATTAATTACATATATATATATAGTTTATATATATTATTATTAATATATATATATATATATATATAATAGGATATTATAATATATAAAAAATATATAATTAAAATTAATTCTTATTTTATATTAATTGATATAAATTAAATAAAAATATATATGATATATGTGAAAAAGAGATAAATAAAATGTATTTGATATGTAAAATAAAATTGATATTATTGGTATTGAATTATGTGAAATAGATTTGTAGATGTATAATAGGGAGTGAATGCGTATTTTGGATGGGATGAGATGTGCAAGTCCGAAAAATGGGTGGGATGGGGGAAAATCAATCCCCCATCCGGATGGGGCCATCCGTAAACAAACACACCCTAAGAGTATTGTGGGGCCCAAAATTTTATTGTTAGTGTGGGTTGTTTCCAAATAAGAAAATGAGAAAAAGTTTTGTGGACAAACAAAAAAGGAAAGTGAAAAATAATTTGGTGGACAGATGGAGTATTATTATCACGTTCGAAATACTCCTCCTACCCATAAAACTTTGCATACTTCTCTTTTTGAGACGTCCCACAAAAATTTACATATCCATAAAAATAATTCTTTCATAAATTCACCCTCACAATATCTATATACTCATATAAAATATCATTACTTTTTTATTTTTTTGCCACATTACACTCAATCCAACTAACTTCTTTACTTTTTACATAAAATTTTATCAAATTATCTCTCAAAAACTTTTTTTTTCTTTTTAGGAATGGGGGCAAATTACAGATAGGATGAATAATATGTTAGAAGTCCAAAATTAAAATTTTGCTACATGAGGAAGTATTGTGTGAAAATAGTTCATGATAAGCTTATTATGAAATTGTTTTAATATATCAAATATCTGGTCAAATGTATCAAAATATGCATCAAGTGTATCAAAAGTTAAGGTCAATATATAAATTTAATTGATCTCAGATTTTGATACACTTGATGAGATTTTTAATACACCTGATTAAATGTTTGATACTTTAAAACTAATTCATGATAAGCTTATTATGAACTAATTTCATACAAAAATTTCACCAGGTGTATCAAAAATTGAGGTTAATAAGATCTATATATTAACTTCAACTTTTAATACATCTGATGAATATTTTAATACACTTGATAAATATTTAATATTTTAAAATAATTTTATGATAAACTTACCATGAATTATTTTCACACAATATGTCCTGATGCGAACGTTAGGCACACATGTTTCAAATAGTGTAAGTGTATATATCCTTATCTCAATGTACACTTCCCATATATAGTTTTACATTTGATGTTCCAATTTAAGTTTCCAACTGGAAAGCAAGTAACTTCGCTCATCAAATAATTATTTTTACACTTTTATTTTATTTTCATTAATTACCACTCTTTTAACTCTTTATTATCTACATATATACTCTATTTTATTTTCTCTTTTTAATCATATTAATATTGTACAATATTTTACGTTATTTTTATTAATTATATTATATTTTGTAGTAGCACTCTTTAAACTAGGTACGTAATATCGATCGATGATTAAAGTAGAATTATATTTACACGTAATCTCATAAAAGATCTAATCTCACATGCCGTTTTATTAAAAACAGAAAGAAAAAAAATTACTATTAACCCAACGCCTCAGCAACACCATTTTGTATATATACTGTACTCAGTAGAATTACCGATTTGAGCCTCATATATCAAAATAAACTAATTGGTAAAAAAATAAAAATTTAAAATTAAGTTCATGGATAATTAAGTTGGCATAATCAAGAACAGATTTACACCCTTAAATTTGAAAATATATATAATATTATAAAATAATGATTTATATATTTTTCTTCCCATAAATTAAAATTAATCCTGAACTCATTTTTTGATAATTAAGATGCATATAAATTAAATATAGCTCACAATTTTCTTGATACTATTATTTTGCACCTTAATACATATAATATTAAATCAAATTGATAACGAATTCTTTTTTTTTTTTTCCTGTATGAAGTCGAACAAGATACGTAGGTAGGTATAATATTCATAAGCCAAGACATGATGTTGAGAGTCAACTTAATTAATTACAGAACATTCCACCATTTGCAAGAGGACAAACAGGAAGAACCAAGGTTTGGCTGCTGCCCCTTTGCATCTAATTAGGAAAGGTGACCTTGTAATTTTTATTTTCATACCAAAGAAAAAACATAATTTTCCATATCTATATTCTTGGGTCAAACCTAAGATATTGCAAATTAATATATTATAAGTTATGAGTGTATGGAGACTTGATAAACTAACTTTTAACAATCACTTCCTCCGTCCACGATAAATGATCCACATTGCCTTAAACGGTCGTCCACAATAAATGATCTACTTACCTAAAATGGAAAACTTACAATCATTATTTTCATTTTTTATATACATATACTCATTTATACCCATCACATCAAGTACTTTTTTAATAATTAAATATTTTTTTATACTAATACACTCACTTTTACACATCAACATCAACTTTTCTTAATAACCGTGAATTGTCAAGGTAGTCCAATTTTTGTGGACGGAGGGAGTAACATTTACCGATAAAAAAAATATTATAAGTTATTTCCTATTTAGATTTTTAAATATAGACTTTGACACAGAACTCCTATGAACAAGTTTGGTAATATAAAATTTATATCATAAAATGTATGTGTTTACTGGTGTCATTAATTAGTTGTATTTACTGATATTATAATATTTTTATATTATTTATAATATCAGTAAGTACAATTTTTTAGTATCAGTAAACACATCTTGTGGTATGAGTAAGTACATCTTATAATGTCAGTAAATAATTTTTTGTGATATAAATTTGATATTCTTTCCGTCCCAAGATTACTTTCATAATAGTCCTGAGCACGCAAAAAAAAAAGTAAGTATGTGAGTGTAAAGTTAAATAATAAAATAAAAAGTGCACTTTTTTAACTGTTGTGAGTGTCAAAAGTTTCTTTTTTGGGTGTGGGACGTTCAAATAAGGAATGTGTGAAAGTAGTTTTGGGACGGCGGATGAAGTAATTATACATGAATAGTTTCTCACGAGGAGTTCTACTCAAACTTTCATTTGTGATATATAAAATTGATCAGATGTGACTTACGAATTAAAATATGTACTTCATTTTCTAAGTTCAAATATGAACTTCATATATTTAATCTTGCAACTCATCACTGCACCATATATATATGTTGGTGGAAGGAAATAAACAATTGGATTTAAAGTAAATTCAAGATATACTCTTGCGTAGTAGACCAGTTTAACTGTGGAATTGATCATTTGAAGAGTATAATAGTATTTTATTAAAGAGTATTAATTGCTTACACTGTAAGGTATTACTTTTGAATAATATTAGAAGACTATTAGTTATATTTTATTAAAAAATATTAATTTTATTATTATAAAACATTAATGATATTTCACAAATTTGATTCGTAACTCTAAATTGAGAAAGTATTTGTTTTCAATTCTTAAATTGGAGTGATCAGAATAAAAATTTATTTTTTCTCTATACCTTTAATTATATTTGATAATATAATAGTGTTTTAAATTTGAAAACAATAAATAAAAAGAAAAGTTAGTAGAAGGAATTAATTAATGGAGATAATTATAAAATTATGGGTGAAAAGTAATTAAACAATTATTTTATTTAAAGATTTTATTATAAATTAATTTTTATTCTCAACAATCGCTATTAAACAACTTCCAAAACCAACTACACTCTTATTTGTTTTCTTTACTATGGTCTGTGTAGGGTTTTACTAATGTTGTTAACGAGATTTGTTATAAAGTCTCCTGAATTGTTTATTAAATATTTAATTTTATGGGATTGGGAAACCGGTGAGAAAATTGGTGATATTTAGTCTTATATACACCAAATTTATCTCAAATCAAATTTATTTTTAAAAAATCACACTTATATAATTTATTAAAAGTAACTCTTGTTTATACTGAAATATAACTTCACATTAAATTAATTTTTTAAATAAATAAAGATAATTTTTTTATAATAAGAGAGGTAATTTCTTAAAAATATATAAAACTCGAGTTGTACGACGCACTTGGTGTAAAATATATAGACTTGCTAGCTCAATTGGTGAATATCGTGAATTTTTTTATGGCAATAATGATAAATAAGAAATTATAAAATTAAAAAAGATTATTATAAGAAAACCAAACAATAAAAGTCTTTTCCTGATTTTCTTCCCACGAATTGACAATGAAATCGAGTTAAGAGACCTCCCTCTCGCCGGAAAATGAATATTGTTTGGGGTAGTGCGCTCTCTGTACAACATAATATTTCTAACAATGAAATCGAGTCAAGGGATGGCTCAGACGAGCAACACCTAAAGTTGTAACGAATCACTTTTTTTTTGTTCGATTTGGTATTTATATTTGAAATAAAGTAAAAATTGAATTAGAATTTTTAATATGTTTGACAATGCAGATTTTATATTGTTTGAAAAATTAAATAAATTAATTAATTGATTTCACATATTTTTATACATTCAAACTTTTAAATAAGACGGAATTCTTTCATGATATAGAGTTACACTCTGCCTAATTTCTTTTATTTCAAAATCTCAAACTATTTATAAAAACATACCTTTAATTTAAGTATTAGTCAGCTGAATCTGAAACTGAAGTGAACAGGTGATAAATTACGCTTTGCCTACATAAACAATTTCGGCCACAAAATTTTCTCGACGGGTAAAAAGGTATTCTATCCCAAGATTGACCCCATATTCCTTTGGTTATAAGCGACTTCCACATTTTAATATTTTTTACAAAACAACAATCAAAATGTGGGGACATTTTTTAAAACATTTAATCATTACACAAGAAAAAGAGACTATTCTACCCAAAATTCTTCCTTTTTTTATTATTTAAAAGAATACTTTTCAGTTTACCATAATTAAATAATACCCACCCTTCACCAAATTTTGTGCTATACACAAAATCTATGTTAACAAAATTCCATTCCCTATTTCACATGTTTACATCTTACTAAATTTGTAAACAAGTACATACACAACACCATCCGTGGAACTCACAAGTTAATTGCAAAACTTTTCTTAGTCATGGAAGAAGAAATATTGCAAGGGGGTGTTTGTGGAGGAAACTTGTGGAATCCACCAAGAAACCTCTTCGCTTCATCGCCGTGCTCCTCCGCCGTCAACGGCGGCGTAGGAAGCTTCGGTTGGTCCAACCACGGCGTCGAGGCGGACGTTAAAGCCGCCACCCACTCCGGCGGCGGCGGCTCTGCCGTTCAAAAACCCCACCACCTTGCGGATTGGAAGGATGATTCGTTGTAAGTTTTTTTGTCTCATTAACAAAATCACCAACCCTAATGGTCCAAAAACCTAAAAAAGAAAAGTTTTTTCGACTTGTAACGTTATGCAAAAGCAAGGCAAGTTGTACTAATTTTTCTCCTTGTCATGTTGCAGCCATGAAAGCGGAAGATCACAAGAAAAATATTCTTACATCCTTGAAGCCCTCAATTCAAGCATGAATTGTCGGATGAGCAATTTTTATGCAGATTCTTCCTCCATGATTTCCAATCAAAGTTTCCCCACACAACAAAACCAACCAAATTCATTCACTAGCAATTACGTGACTAATTTTTTTGATGAAGATTCTCAATATTTATTAGATTATCATCAAATGAATTCGTCTCAATTAATTGATCTTCCCCACCCTCCAAAATTACAACCACCACATGGTAATAGTAATTTCCACTTCATTAACAACACACCCTTCTGGAACGCCGCCGGCGCCGCTCCACCGGCGCCGAGTTTTAGGAGCCAATTGGTTCCTTCATCCCTAGGGAAAGCAAATGCCAAGGTGCATATGAACATTGTATCGTGCAATATATATATATATATAAATATATAATTGTAGACTATTTATTCTTGCATGTTTTTTGTTATACTTATTGTTTCATAAAAATTGTAGCATCGTAGCGAGAAAATTGGGAACGAATCTGCAAACAAGCGTCCGAGAACTGAAACTCCATCTCCAATGCCAGCTTTTAAGGTACACTTGTACCTGCAATAAATATTTTTCTGAATAATTTAAGTTGATGCACTATTTTTAAATTGCGGCATAATAGAGTAAATATAAATTGATTAATAATTTTTTAAAAAAATAATATTTTGAAATATACCATTTTGTAACTGCGCCATATTTTTTGGATATTATTACTCTTTTCTTAATTTACGAGAATAAAAATGTCTAAATTTTATGCTCGTATTTTTGTTATAAATCTCTGAAGAAAATATAATTATTGCGAAATAAATAAGAATAGGCAAACTCTTTTGTGAAATTTATTTTACATCTTAATTAGATTGAATTTATTCAGTAATATTATTATTCTTAAATGTTAACAAATTAAATAATACACTGAATCAATGTTGTCATATATATTACTATGTGTATGTTATGGGATTATTGAATGAAATGTAGTGATATTAGTTTTATGTTTTATGTTTTGAGATGTTCGTAAAATTCAGGCTTCAATAAGGATCCATTTTAGTGGATATATGGTACGGAATTAATCATTCCTTAAATTGAATAACTAAAAAATAGAGTTCCACTGGTAAATGGATCATAAAGTTTCCTTTTTTTGTAAAGATTTATACTCAATCCGTCCCATAATTATTTTCACACTTTCCTTTTTCGTCGGTCCCACAATTGTTTTCACACCCTATAAATGGAAACTATTACTTTAACTTTATTCTCACAATTCAACTAATTTCATTATTTTAATAATATAACTTTACACAACACTCTACTTTTTTTTAAAAGTTATGTCATCTCAGAGGTGAATGAGTATTTTTTTTTTTAATTGTACAGTAAATTAAGATCAGAAATGGGCAGTAACTTTCAGCTTTATTTCCAAAACAGGTCCGGAAAGAGAAGCTGGGGGACCGTGTAACTGCGCTCCAGCAGTTGGTTTCACCTTTTGGAAAGGTAAAAAAACTCCGCTTTTACTATTCAAAAACACGCAATAAATATACGTACACATATCCGTACGTATATATTAATTAATTATGGTATAGATAGCACATGTTTGGATTTACTCGTGCACACGATAAATGGTTTTATTATTTTGTACGTGTCGAAGTGTATTATAGAATATAGAGTATTGTGAGATTCGATTACGAATTTAAAAATTATATATGAAAAGTATATATACTTGTATACTATTTATACACAATTTTTAAATTCGTAAATAGACATAGAATACCTCATAATATCCTCCGACATATTGCATACCACGTATAAAATAACAAGATTATTTATTGTGGACGGAGGAGTACTGTTTGTTTTAACTCTAGTTAAGTTAATTGGTGCTATTTTATTTATGTAGACTGATACAGCATCAGTTCTCCATGAAGCAATTGAATACATCAAGTTGCTCCATGATCAAGTCACTGTAAGTCAATTATCAACCAATTTTACCCGAAAATTTGTACGTATTTTTAAAAAATTAATATTAACTGTTTAATTAAAATATATAATTAGTGTGATAGCAATAGAATATAATTAGAAAATGTATATTAATTCATTTTGAATTGCATGGTAAATTTACGGGATATACTTGCTATATTATATATATATATACGTATATATATGCGTTAAAAAAGTTATAAAACTTTAATATAAAATTATTTTTTATATTATGTTTGGTTTCAGGTACTAAGCACTCCTTATTTGAGAAATGGGTCTCCTCCACTACAGTGTCAAAAGGTAGGTCGACCTAAAATTAATAATCCATTTCTAATGTTTCCACTCATACAATAATATTTTTCTAAACCAATAATACTTTTTGAGCGGGTGATAATATATATCAACAACAAGTTTAATTTTGATTTGGTAATTAAATAGAAATCAACAATTTTAATTTTTTGACAAATGTAAATCCCTAAAAAAATTAGCAGATTTTTTCCCCTCACACTTGGCCTATTATTTTGGTTGGAAGACAAATGACATATATTTGTCATAAAGTAAAGAAAAAGGAGTTAAAAGTTCCTGAGTAAGTCTCCTGTGCACCAATTACACGGTGCAACTCAAGTTCATTTTTAAAAGTTACACAATTTATTACTGAAAAGTTACACAATTTATTACTGAAAAAGTTACACTATAAAAGATACACTTTTCAGTAATAATATGTGTAACTTTTCAGTAGTATTTTGTGTAACTTTTAAAAAATGAACTTGAGTTGCACCGTGTAATTGGTACACACAAGACTAATCCAAATTAGTTCCCATTGCCAATCAGAAAATTTAATATCCGAACCAAAAATAAAATATAATCCCCTCGTATTTTAATTATTAATAAAACTATTATATCTTACGTTTACTTCATTGATAAATTTAAGGATCAAGAAGAGACAACAAAAGACTTAAGGAGCAGGGGTCTTTGCCTTGTCCCAATAGCAAGCACCTTTCCCGTTGCGGCGGAGACTTCGCCGGATTTCTGGGCACCTACATTCGGAGGAACTTTCCGGTAGAGAAGAAGGACCAACGATCACCAAAAATAAAACTATTTTTATTTTAAAATGAATTTAACGTTTTTCTAGATGCTACGCCTGATGAATTATATTAGTGTAATATGCGCTATCCACGTGCACATACGTATATGTTCTTGGATAGCGTATATTACATCGAATGTATTTCATCTGATGTAACATAAATTTAATAATTAAAAATCCTATATAGTCCAAATTAAAAAAGTTGAAGGAGGCCAAAATGTTATCTTGTACGTGCAAGTATTCAGGTAAAGCAAGAGGAAAAAGAGAAAGGGAGACAGGCTATATCTGGGCCACACCAATTGATTAAGGATAACAAATTCAAGGATTTAATAATGTTTTAATGTTGAAGTTAAAATTATTGTTGTTGAATTATTATGCTGTTGTTTGATTAGGAACAGGAACAGGTGCTAAATTTGGCTTTAGGGTTGATTAGGTTTTTTAGGAGAGCTGATAGCAGTTTCAGCTGAATTTAGCAGCTAATGGAGAGGTTTAATTTGTTCCTGTTTCTTTATTTAATTTGTTTCCATCAACTTTTGGTTATGCAAAAA
>JAPKLY010000479.1:0-52110 GCA_026898435.1 Prunella vulgaris
AACTCCAAACAGTATATGAACTTGGAAATGGGTAAGAACTTAGTCAATATATCTGTTGCATTATCTTCAGTAGAAACCTTCTGCACTGAGATCACTTTCTTCTCCACCAGATCTCTCACAAAGTGAAGCCTCACATCAATATGCTTGGATCTTTCATGAAAGACCTGATGTTTGACTAAATGGATTGTGCTCTGGTTGTCACATTGAACTGTTTCCTTCTGCCTTATTCCAAACTCTTTAATCATACCCTTGAGCCACACCGCTTCCTTTATTGCTTCAGTCATTGCAATATATTCAGCCTCAATAGTTGAGAGTGTCACTACTAATTGGAGTACTGCTCTCCAACTGATTGTTGTACCATATAAAGTAAACACATAACTTGTTAAGGATTTTCTTGTGTCAATGCTCCCAGCATAATCTGAATCCACATATCCTTATAGAGGTTGTGTGATGTTCTTAGTCTTCTCAAAGAGTAACCCCAGATTTTCAGTTCCTTTTAAGTATCTCATTATCCACTTAAAAGCTTCCCAGTGTATCTTTCTAGGATTTGACATAAATTTGCTGATCACTCTAACTGCTTGTGCTAAATCTGGCCTGCTACACACCATAGCATATATTATGCTACCAATTCCATTTGAGTAAGGAATTTTACTCATTTGTGCCTTTTCTTTTACTGACTTCGGACACTGATCTATTGTCAGTCTGAATTGTTGACCCAGAGGGGTAGATATAACCCTCGATTCATGCATATTGAACCTCCTGAGTATTTTCAAGATGTAATCCTTCTGAGTTAAGAACAACCTTCCTTTGCCCTTATCTCTGATGATTTCCATGCCCAGTATCCTCTTAGCACTGCCCAAATCCTTCATGTCAAATGTGTTACTGAGCTTTACCTTTAACTTCTGAATTCTCTCAGGACTCTTGCTGGCAACCAACATGTCATCCACATAGAGTAACAGATACGTGAGTACTTTATTTCCTTGTTTTCCAAGATAGACACAGTTATCATACATGCACCTAGTAAAGCCAATAGAAATCATGAAACTGTCAAACTTCTTGTACCATTGCCTAGGACTTTGTTTAAGTCCATACAATGACTTCTTCAGTAGACACACCTTGTCCTAATTTCCTGGTAAAACAAAACATTCAGATTGTTGCATGTTTATAGTCTCTTGAAGATCTCCATGTAGAAAGGTTGTCTTGACATCTAACTATTGAAGCTCTAAGTCCTTTTGAGCTACTTTTGACAGTATAATTCTTATTTAATAGTGTTTAACAACTAGTGAGAATACCTCGTTGAAATCAATCCCCTCACACCAGCCACAAGTTTTCCTTATATCACAGCTTCTCTTTACCTCCTGGCCCCATTTCAGATTTCTTCTTGAAGATCCACTTGGAACTGACTACCTACTGCCCCTGAACTTTGTTCACTAGGATCCAAGTGTTGTTCTTCTCTAATGACTGAAGTTATTCAGTCATTGCCAATATCCATCTCTCTCTATCTTTTCCTGGCATAGCTTCAACATAACTCTGTGATTCCTGATGCTCCACCTCTTCAACAGTTGTTAGGGCATAGGACACCATGTCAGCTTGACCAAATATGCTTCTCCAATGTTTGTCTCTTGCTATACTATAATTCCTGAGATCTTGGCCTTCATAATCTAAAATTGTGTGGTCAGGATGTTCATCAGTTTCACTATCCTCATATTCTTCTTGTACTAAATTTGCCTCAGTATCCGTTTGTCCCGAGTTCCTATCAGGGGTCTCAACCTCAACCTGAAATCCTTCTACTGAGAGAATTCCATCAGAGTCCTGTGTGCTTATAGGTTGATCGTATCCCATGACTTTCTCATTGAAAGTTAAATTTCTACTGACAATGCACCTTTTGTGCCCAGGTTCCAGACACCATAACTTGTATCATTTTACTCCCTTAGGATAACCAATAAAAATACATCTTAGTGCTCTAGGTTCCAGCTTTATCTTTCCTGATATGGGCAAAAGCTAAGCAACCAAAGACCTTCAAGTTGTTGTAATCTGAGACCCTTCCATACCACATTTCATCAGGTGTCCTGAACTCAATTCCTGAGGATGGTAACTTGTTTATGAGATAGCAAGTTGTACTGACTGCCTCTCCCCAAAACACCTTGGGTAACTTTGTATCTGACAACATGCTCCGGACTTTCTCTAGGATAGTCTTATTCATCCTATCTGCCAGGCCATTTTGCTGAGGATTTGCAGGGACTGTCCTGTATCTAGTGATACCCCTTTCTTTGCAGAAATTATTGAATTCCTCTGACACATACTCCAATCCATTATCAGTCCTGAGATGCTTAATGGATCTTCCTCGTTTATTTTCTTGTTCAATGAGCCAATATCTGAACTTTGCTAAGGCTTTACTCTTCTGCTTCAGTATGAACACACATACTTTCCTGCTGAAGTCATCAATGATTGTCATGAAGTATCTCTCTCCTCCATGAGTCTCAACCTTAGCTGGTCACCAGAAATCAGAGTGAACATAATCCAGAGGTGCATCAGTAGTCTTCTTACCCTTTGGAAATGGAATCTTCTTGAATTTGCCGAGGACACAATGATCACAGAAATTCAACTTCATCAACTTTCCATCCCCAAATACCTTCTGCTTTGTCAGTTCTTGGAGTCCCCTTTCTCCAATATGGCCTAATCTTTTATGTCATATCATAGCCTCAGTGTTATCCATAACATTGTTTACTAAACCAGTAGAAGTGCTCCCAATCAGGATATACAATCCATTAACTTTCTTGCCTTTCATGTATACCTTATTGTCTTTTGTAATCAGGATGAAACCATCCTTTGTGTTTAATTCATAACCCAGTTTGTTCAGTGAACCCAGGGAGATCAGATTTCTCTTCAGTTCTGGCACAAGCCTCACATTTGAGAGTATTCTATCCACTCCATCATGAAGTTTCATCCTGACATAACCACTCATCTTCACCTTGCAAGTTTAATTGTTGTCCAACGCAACTGAGCCTCCATAAAATCTTCTCAACTCCCTGAATAATGATTCATCAGGACACATATGGAATGAACATCCTAAGTCAAGTACCCATTCATCATTCAGCACAGTCAACACTTCAGCACTATCATACCCTTCTTCAGTAGCAACAGTTACATCAACCTTTTGTTCTTCTCCTTGTTTCCTATTTCTGTCTGGGCAATTCTTCTTGAGATGATCAGTTTTGTGGCAAGAAAAACATCTCCTCTTCTCAACAAATTCACCAGATTTATATCCCTTTGTGTTCTTCTTTTTGTTGTTTTGAAAACTTTCTTGCCCTTCTTGAATTTGACATTCAGGCCCTCAGCTTGTACTGAAACTTTCTTGTCAACTTGTAACTGCAAGGACTTGGTTTTAAGTGCAGCTAGAATATCATCAAAGGACAATTGATCTTGCCACCCAAATAGTAAAGCATCCTTGAAATTCTCAAAAGATTTAGGCAGGGGATTCAAAAGCATCAAAGCCTTATCATCATCATCAATTTCCACTCCCAGGTTCTCAAGATCATCAGCAGTCTTGTTAAACTTCTCAAGTTGCTCAATCAACTCTTCAGTCATCCTGAAGGAAATCAGTTTCTGCTTCATAAACAACTTGTTGGTGATAGACTTAGTCTGATACACATTCTCCAGTTTACTCCAAACACCAATGGCAGTCTTCTCCTTGCACACCTCCCTAAGAGGCTTATCCCCCAAGCACAGAATAATGGTGCTATGACCTTTCTCCAGTATCTCCTACTTCTTGGTTGGATTTTCAAACGAGGTGTAGGGTCATTGATCTTCTGGCTTCAGGGCATTTGATAACTCATGATGAGTCAAGAGAGCCTTCATGTTGATCTCCCACAGACCAGAATCGTTTGCTCCCATGAATTTCTCAAAATCCAGCTTGGTAGATGCCATGGTTGATAATTGATTCAGTCGATTCTTCCCACAGACGGCACAACTTATTGTGAATTAATCAACCTCAAGGCTTGAAACTATTCTAACAAGATTCAAAACTATGAAGAACTCATCAAGAACACAATTGTAGAAAATTAAAAAAATCAAAATCACTCAAGAACAAAGAATTTACGTGGTTCGATCAATTGATCTACGTCCAAGGATGGGTTTCTCACTTTCACTAACTTGAAGAATAGAATGTACAAAATACAATGTATATCTCTTAATCTAGCTCTGTATTTTTACTCTCTTCTTGTGATTTTGATCTCTGGTTTGAATACGTATATATAGATGTATAGATCCTAACTGCCTATCTCGAGTATCAAATTCGTAACCAACTAATCAGATGTGTGGTTGTAACCACCCAGAATAACTAATCAAACGTCCAATAGAATTATTCCTCCAACTGCTTGAAATAACCAACTTTTTTCACAACTGCTTGAAATAACCAACTTTTTTCACTGTGTTTGAAGTAGCTTTCGTCATCCTCTATTTCAGTTATTTATTGATTTATAATTGTCAGTTCAGGAAATAACTTCAGTTTGAGTGACTCTGGAAGTAAGTGATTTTAGCTCAGTATAAGTAACTCAGGATTGTGTCTTCAGGTGACTGACCTTTCAGTAGACAAATGCCTTCAGGATCTGAACAATCGGGAAGTGAGTCAGGATCAGTACCAAATCTCAGTTTAGGCTCAGGATCAGTATCCACTCTCAGCTCTTAGTCTCAGGATTAACTCTTCAGATTTCAGGCTTCAAGACTAATACTCAGTATCCAAACTCAGCTTATCTTTTACACATAACAGTATACATAACCAATTACACATTAATTATTTTCTCTCCCCCTCTAATGTTTTAATAAGAGCAAGTCTCTTCGTTTGTGTATCAGATATATCATATAATTCAAGTGTATTTTTTAACAATTATAATTATTTATACCGAATAACTTTGAGTATTTGTACTAAAAATTTACACTTAATATAATTGTTCAACATATATAATCGTAAATATTTTAATATGTAATAGGAAATAGGAACCAGACGGTTAGCTAACCTGGTCACTAGGCTCTTCACTTTAGTGAGTGATCCAAATTCAATTTTCTTTAAAAATGAATTAAGGAAGATATAAAATGGTTTGGAGTAAAATTTTGGAGTATTTGAGAAAAAAAATGTAATAGGGAATATATGAATAAAAAAATCAAGAATATAATAATTTATAATATAAATTTTTATTGTTATATAAGTATGTTAAAAGAGAATCAAGAATATATCAAAAAATATATTATTAAAATAATCAAGAACATAATATTTTATAAGATTTATTTTGTTAACATTTATTGAATTTATATATACATGTATTAATGAGTTATAATATATTTGTGTGTGTGATTTCTTGAATCTAACATATATGTATATCAATTATTTACACATGCACAACGTATATACAATATTGCGGTAAATAAATAAAGTACTTAAAAAATATGCACACATGCACAACACATATACAATATTATGTTCTATAACATCTTTGGTTCAAGAATTATAAATAACTTACGGTATTGTTGATAGGCGAACTACTCAAGGATAATTACAGGATTAATTAGTCAAGGCTAGGAAGGTCACCGACTTACCTAGGAGAAGCACCACCACTTTGACCAAGTCAACCTGTAGAAGCTCGCCTAGCAGCCCAGAGATGAAAGAAGCTCGCCCTAGAGCCCTGTGACCAAGTCAAACGATTGACAGAAGCCAAGAGAAAGGAGCTCGCCCACTTAGAAGGAAGCTCGCCCGCGAGCTCGTCTACATCTAAGAAGACCAAGCCGGAGTCCATCATCACACTAATCCGAAATGGAGCAAGGCAAAGAAGCTCGCTGTAAAGCTCGCCCAAGCTTGAAGCACGGACATTAGCTATGTAAGGAGCTAATAGTGATGTAGTAAGACAAAGCAATGTAAAGGAAGCATAGTAGTGAGTAAGGACAAGTGTCAAGGACACTTGTCAGCACCTAAAGTCAAGAAGGCTCACAAGGTGCCACCTCACACATGCAAACCTATAAATAGGTCTCTTGTACATCTTTCTCTCTCTAAGTTTTATAATACCAACTACACTTTCTCTCTCTAACTCTCACACTTTCTCTCTCTACATTATAACTCAAGAAAACATAATCTTGATTATTGTTTGGTGCGATTTCTAAGTTGATTAACAGCCATAAATCATCCAGTTAACAAAATCCACCAACAGGTATGTATGGCGCAGACACAATTATTATTTTAATGCGAACCTGCAATTAAAATATAATATAAAAAAATAATATTAGAATATTAAGAACATGAAAAAATATATTAAAAAGACAAATAAACAATTCAAACATCAAAATTTTAAATCAAATAGATCTGCAATTGTAGCAATCAAACATTACCTAAAAGAACCATGAATTGTGTAACAATAGAAAAGAAAACAATTCAAACATCAAAATTTTAAATCAAATAGATCTGCAATTATAGTAATTAAACTATTAGCAGAATTGTTTAATATATGGATTGTGTGGCTATAATTGTGTTGTAATCCT
Organism: Prunella vulgaris; assembly: GCA_026898435.1. Lineage (NCBI taxonomy): Eukaryota > Viridiplantae > Streptophyta > Magnoliopsida > Lamiales > Lamiaceae > Prunella > Prunella vulgaris. The sequence goes on from JAPKLY010000479.1 coordinate 6,526, forward strand.
ACCAAACAATAATCTAAGATTTTTTTGTTCTTGAGAGTAAGTTAGAGAGAGAGAGAGAGAGAGAGAGAGAGAGAGAGGGAGAGAGAAGAGAGTAGTGAGAGAAAGTCTTGTTTGTATTATGAGCTTCCAGAGAGAAAAAGAGTACAAGAGACCTATTTATAAGTTTGCATGTAGTGAGGTGACACTTAATGAGCTTACTTAGTCTTAAATGTTGACAAGTGTCCTTAACACCTGTCTTTACTCACCACTACGCACTAATTACATCGTTATGTCCTACTACATCACTACTGATTCCCTATATAGCTATCATCTCTACTCCGGACTGGGCGAGCTCCCTTGCCTTGTGCTATCCCGGGATGTGTTGATGGTAGTAGGATCAGGCCTTGTCCCTTGGTGATGGCGAGCTTCCAGGCGAGCTCCTGGGCAAGCTAGCGAGCTCCCATGCGAGCTCTCTCTCCTTGTGTTGGTCAATTGGTCGATTGTTGGCACGTCATCATACGTCTGGGTGAGGTCTTGGCGAACTCTTCTGCTACTCATGATGTTGACTGGTCAAAGTTGATGACGTAGCCTTGGACCATGCTGGCGAGCTCCTCAATCATGATTATTTATTCCAGTAGTCTTTCATTAGTAGTTCGCCTATCAACATAAACATTACCTCCAAAAGAAAACCACAAAAATTGTGTAGCAATAGAAAAAAAATTATTTCAACAAATTATTAGATGTAAAATATGAACCTGCAAAAAAAATTTGAACATAAAAAGATAAATAAATAATTACAATATCAAAATACGATAAATAAGAATATCAAAAGAGAGATAAGAAGAAGTAATGAGGAGAAAAAAAGTTTTTTAGTCCCGTAACTTTTTGAGTGTCCAATTTTGGTCCAAAAAATTTAATTTTTTAATTTTAGTCTCGTATCTTATGGGGTTTGTCTGATTTTAGTCCTTTTTTTGCCGGAATTACCAAAACGACGTAGTTTCATGTCATGTGCCGGTCACATGTCGCCAGAATTTTGGGCTTTCCGATTTCATTGCTGATGTGGATGCCACCTAATTATTTTATTTTATTTATTTATTTATATCCATGTCACTAATTTCCCAATTAAAAAAATTTAAAACTAATTAATATTTATTATGAATTAAAAAAGAAAATATTAAAATAAAAATTGAATTAATTAAGTGAATTAAAATAAAAATTGAATTAATTAAGTGAATTAAAAATCGATTATTGAACAAAAAAACTCAGATAATAGAAACTAAGGAACCGTTCATCTTCTTCTCAGAGTGAAAGCGACATGTGACCGGCACATGACATAAAACTATGTCGTTTTGGTAATTCCAGCAAAAAAAGGACTAAAATCGGACAAACCCCATAAGATACGGGACTAAAATTAAAGAGTTAATTTTTTTTGGACCAAAATTGGACACTCGAAAAGTTATGGGACTAAGAAACTTTTTTTCTCAAGTAATGAGACGCAATAAAAATAAGGTTAAAAGATGATATTAATAATGTTTATGGAGTTGAAATTTATAGAAGTATAGAAATTAGAGATGTTAATCCGGGCTGGGCTAATAGGGCCGGTCCGTTTAACCCTGAAAAATGCAGGGTTAGGGCCATGCTTTCATTGGCCCGTTTAAATCCGGGCTTTTTTGACCTAGCCCTATTAGCCCGCGGGCTAAACGGGCTAGCCCGCCGGTTAACCGAGCCCGCCCGTTAGCCCGCATAATTTTTTAATTTTATATATATCAATTAAATATATAATATACTTATTAGTTATTATTATTATTAATTGAAGTTATCTCCAATTTCTATTTAGGTGTTATATTAATTTTAAGTATTTATACTTGAACTTTTAAATACCAATGAACTTTTAAATATTTAAGTGTTGACGTTTGAACTTTTGTAATTATATTAAACTATTTTTAATAATTTTAATGAAATTATGGACCATGTTTAGGTTCTAGTTTAAATATTAACATTTTATGACAATTATTTTAGATTATGTGTTAAAATTTAGATTTTTTTATTATTTATGACATGACCCGTTTATGACCCGTTTAGCCCGAGGACCGCTAGGGTTAGGGTTAGGTCTCAAATATTAGAGGACCGTTAAGAATGAACCGGATAAGGCCCTAACCCGTTTAGCCCGAAACCCGTTAGGGCTGACCCTATAGGGTTAGGGCTAGCCCGTTTAACATCTCTAATAGAAATTAAGATGAACGGTTGAGATTAAAAAATTAGATATAGGATTTGATATTATGAATATATTTATAAGATTTATATAAGATATATATATATATATATTTATAAAATATCAAAATGTACGATTAAGATTAAAACACATAAATTATAAGGTCGAGATTAATTCTTATTTCCAGAATTAATGAGAATAGAGGAATTTCGAAATCGAGCATTTTGGTTGATTTCATAAATGTATTTAAATTTATTAAGATATAGATTATATATGGTATTTTAAAGTATTAGATGAATATTAAATATTATTTTAAGTACATAAATATTTAAATTTGACTTATTTAATGCTAATATTAAATATCTTATATTTAAAACTAATTTAAAATCAAACCAGGCGGTAGTTCTTAAGATGGGTCCGAGCTCATGAAAATTTTTGCAAGACGGATACTGCAATAGACCAAACTCATTTCAAACTCGTTCATGGTCATCCTTACGTGCAACAAAGAAAAAGTACTCTCTCCATATTACTTGCGAAAATGCATCATTTATAAAAGAAAGTGCAAGTCTCGTGAGAAAAATATTTTTTATGAAAATTTAATATGTTTCAAAATAATTTAATGATAAATTAATTTTGTGAGGAAAACATATGAATCACTTCTTACCTTCAAAATGATAAGTCATGTGAGACCATATCACAAAATATATACTACGCATTAAGAAAAATCATAAATGCAGAAATCAGCCTAATCTGCTGCCTAACACCAATCTGATTTCTGTAAAGAGGTCTTAATATATGACGACCGTCATTGACGGCCTCAAAATATCATCAATTTGGATTATGATCTGGATAATCAGTAATCAGGTTGAGGCCCTCGCTAATACTAGTGACTCGTATTTTAGCATTTGCATGCCTTCAGACGATCGATAGTCGATCTCAGAATATATTTTGAGTTCAAAAAGCACTTGCTAAATCGGTCACTAAAACGTATTTTATTATAGTGCAAGAATTAAATGTTCATTGAAATTTTGCTTATAGTGTGTTAAATAGGGATATTTCGATAATTGAAGAATATTTAATGCTTTCATTAAGAAAACTGGACAATAATTTTCGACATATATATGAAAGTAATAATTAATTTTAGAGTGACATTTGAATAAAAATTTCTACCATAAAAATTATCAAATATATAAAAATTAAAATATTAAGCCCACTCGTACGCATTCGCGCGTGAACTAACTGCATGCTAATTTTCCAGAATTCGGAGATTAATTCCTTTTTCTAGTAACCTCCCATGCTTGCATACTAATCCCCCAAACCTCCCATGCATGCATATTCCTTCCCCACCCCCACACGGTAATTACATCTCGGGCAAAACCCAAATTGTTAAAAAAAAAAAAAAAAAACAAGGTAAATTACTTTTTTTAATTTTAATTTTTTTTAAAATTATTGTGTTGATTAAAATTATTCATTTAATATAATGTTATAAATAAATATTTATACATATAGAAACACACATTTAATCTTACAATAACACACATTTGCTCTAATACTATAACATATTTTTCTCTCAGTTTGTGTTAGTATATGGGCAAACGTGTGTTACTATATGGCCAAAATATATTTTTATTAAAATAAATATGTGTTTATTAATTTATTAATCATCCCTTTAAATTTAGGTATATTGTTTCATGTAATACATACGTTATTATATGAAAAAATATTTATTTCTATAAAAATAAATAAATATTTATGAATAATCAATATTTGTTCTTATAGTAACCCACATTTGCTCTTGCATTATATGAAAATTATTTATTCTATAAAAACAAATGAATATATGTAAAAATAACAACATTTTATAAGATAGTAACACACATTTGTTCTAATAGTAACACATATTTGTCTTCCAGTTTGTGTTACTATATGGACAAATGTGTGTTACTAGCTATATGGGCAAAATATATTTTTATGAGAATAAATATGTGTTTCTTAATTTATTCATTATCCCTTTAAATTTAGGTATATTGTTTCATTTAATACATAGTTTATTAAATGAAAAAATTAATTATTTCTATAAAAATAAATAAATATTTATGAATAATCAATATTTATTCTTATAGTAACACACATTTTGCTCTTGCATTATATGAAAAAATATTTATTCTATAAAAACAAATGAATATATGTAAAATAACAACATCTTATAAGATAGTAACACATATTTGTTCTAATTAGTAACACATATTTGTTCTCCAGTTTGTGTTATTATACGGGCAAATGTGTGTTATTATATGAGCAAATGTGTGTTACACAAGAACAAAATGTATTTTTTTTATAAAAAGTAACATGCATTTTCCCTTAAAGTAACATGCATTTGTCCATAGAGTAATATAAATTGAAAGCAAAAATTTAAATTTATTAGATAATATTATTTAAATTTTAAAAAAAATTCACAATAATAATAATAATAATAATAAAATAATGGAATCGAGAAAGTTCAATGCTTTGTGACAAGCTGAATAGCTTTCGCATGGGGGAATATTTCTCACCCCTAGGATCTCGGCGCCTAGTTGTTAACCTTGCAGGCGCGTCGCTTTATATTTTTTTTAAGTTTATTTTTGGAATTTTTTATGGTAGAAATTTCTATATAAGTTTTTATCTTAATTTTAAGAATTATATTTTTATATGCTCAAAAAGTTGACACATTTTTAAAATTGGTCCACCTGTTCCACACTTTCTGAAATTGTTCAACCTATTGTAATCGGTAAATATACTAATTACACAACCAATTATAAAAACAAAACAATTATAAACATATTCAGATTTAAAAATGTGTCAACTTATTGAGCATATAAAATTATAATCCCTTAATTTTATTTTAATGGTACAGTTTATTTTAGTGGTGGATAGAGTACAATTAGAAGTGGTAAAAAAAAATTCTACTGTACAGATAATTTAAGTGTCCTCAAAATAATTATTTTGTTGGAATTTTTTTCCCATTACACGAAACATATTTAGTGGAAATGACTTTATATGTACTAACTGTAGGGGTGTAAATGAGTCAAGTCGAGCCGAGTAGTGTTGAGCTCAAACTCGACTCGATAGCAATACTCGAAACTCGACTCGAACTCGATCGAGCTTAATTTTTTTAGCTCGAGCTCGACTCGGCTAAGAACTCGATAAACTCGAGCTCGGCTCGACTCGACTTGATAATTTTATTATTTTAATAAAATAAAATATTAAATATATTTTAGCTCTTGTTTTTTCCTAAAATTCAAGCTCGACTCGACTCGAGCTCGACAAATTTTTTTATATAGAAAAATATTAAATATTGTGCAAGCTCGATTAGGCTCGCGAGCCTCTCGAGCCGAGTATTTATAAACTCGAACTCGAAGTCGATTTCGATTTTTTTACGAGTCGAGCACGAGTAGATTGCGAGTTGGCTTGACTCATATACACCCTTAACTAACTGCAATGTTCAACTCGATCTTATTCTTTAAATTCAGTACATGCGTGAGAGAAAATAAAAGGAGTGTCTTTTATAAACTAATTCTATTGTGTCGATGAGTTGTACTTTGTCAAGTAAAAGTGGATTTTGATGAGTTGTACATGTTGTGAATTAATCGACCTCTAGACTTGAAATTATTATAGCAAGATTCAAAATTACGAAGAACTCCTCAACAACACAATTGCAGAAAATTAAGAAAATCAAAATCACTCAAGAACAAAGAATTTATGTGGTTCGATCAATTGATCTACGTCCATGGATGTGGTTTCTCACTTTCACTAACTTGAAGAATAGAATGTACAAAATATCTAGCTCTGTAATTTTACTCTCTTCTTGTGATTTTGATCTCTGATTTGAATACGTATATATTATAGATCCTAACTGCCAATCTCAAGTAACAAAGTCGTAACCAACCAATCAAATGTATGGTTGTAACCACCAAGAATAACTGATCAGATGTCCAATAGAATTATTCCTCCAACTGCTAGAAATAATCGACTTTATCACTGTGTTTGAAGTAGTTTTCGTCATCCTCTGTTTCAGTTATTTATGGATTTATAACCATCAGCTCAGGAAATAACTTCAGTTTGAGTGACTCAGGAAGTAAGTGATTTCAACTCAGGATAAGTAACTAAGGATCGTGCCTTCAGGTGATTGAGCTTTCAGTAGACAAGTGCCTTCAGGATCTGAACACTCGGGAAGTGAGTTAGGATCAGCGCATTCAGGCTCAGTACCAAATCTTAGTTCAGGCTCAGGATCAGTATCCACTCTCAGCTCTTAGTCTCAGGATTAACTCTTTAGATTTCAGGCTTCAGGATTAATACTCAGTATCCAAACTTAGCTTATCTTTTACACATAACAATTCTCAACCTCAGTATAAGTGAGTTTCCCAATTCCACACTCCATCTCAGCAACTAAATCATGGTACATCCCATGACTGTAATTTGATCAGCTCCAAACATTATCTGAACTTGGAAGTGGGTAAGACCTTAGTCAACATATCTGTTGCATTGTCTTCAGTAGAAACCTTCTGCACTGAGATCACTTTCTTCTCCACCACATCTCTCATAAAGTGAAGCCTCGCATCAATATGCTTGGATCTTTCATGAAAGACATGATGCTTAACTAAATGGATTGTGCTCTGGTTGTCACACTAAACTGCAACTTCCTTCTGCCTTATTCCAAACTCTTTAATCATACCCTTGAGCCACATCGCTTCATTTACTGCTTCAGTCATTGCAATATATTCAACCTCAGTAGTTGTGAGTGCCACTACTGATTGGAGTACTGCTCTCCAACTGATTGTTGTACCATATAAAGTAAACACATAACTTGTAAAGATTTTCTTGTGCCAATGCTCCCAGCATAATTTGAATCCACATATCCTTGTAGATGTTGGGTGATGCCCTTAGTCTTCTCAAAGAGTAACCCTAAATTTTTAGTTCCTTTTAAGTATCTCATTATCCACTTAAAAGCTTCCCAGTGTATCTTTCTAGGATTTGACTTAAATCTGCTGACCACTCTGACTGCTTATGCTAAATCTGGCCTGCTACACACCAGAGCATACATTATGCTACCAATTCCATTTGAGTAAGGAATTTTACTCATTTGTGCCTTTTCTTTTACTAACTTCGGATACTGATCTGTTGTCAGTCTGAATTGTTGGCCCAGGGGGGTAGATATAACCCTTGGTTCATGCATGTTGAACCTTCTGAGTATTTTCAGGATGTAATCCTTTTGAGTTAAGAACAACATTCCTTTGTCCTTATCTCTGATTGATTTCCATGCCCAGTATCCTCTTAGCACTGCCCAAATCCTTCATGTCAAATGTGTTACTGAGCTTTGCCTTTAACTTCTGAATTCTCTATAGACTCTTGCTGGCAACCAACATGTCATCCACATAGAGTAACAGATATGCGAGTACTTTCTTTCCTTGTTTTTCAAGATAGAGACAACTATCATACCTGCACCTAGTAAAGCCTATAGATATCATGAAACTGTCAAACTTCTTGTACCATTGCCTAGGACTTTTTTTAAGTCCATACAATGACTTCTTCAGTAGCGATTTGTGTTCGCACACAAATACACTTTCCTACAAGTGTGTAGGATCTTGTAGTGGTAAGCTGACCAAGTTATAAAATATCGAATCCACGGGAAGCAATGAGACAATCTAATCCTAAGATGTGTGTGTGAGTTTTCGGAACAAAATAAACAGAAATGAAATAACAAATTTTGGTTTCTATCTAATTACTAACTAAAACAAATAATTGAAATGAATCAAGAATATTAAAATAACAACCTAAACTAAAACGTGCAGGAATAATGAGATGCTTCGGGTGAATTCTGTTATGTACCAATTACAATCAATTGCCTAAAATTCCTTTGTAAAAGTTATCTAATGAGTAAGCCAGACATTAATGTCCTGCTGAAATAGAACTCTCATTCATATCTCAACACCTTAGTAGTCTTGTTCTCAGTTTCTAAATATCTCTCAATGTCAAAGGAACTTTAACTCAATCCTAAAATCCATTACTATCAAGTAAATAATCTTACCATTCTCACTCAACTCTCATTTTGTCGTGATTATGACTCAATTATTCATCAATAGAAATTAAAACCCTAAGTATATCAGTGACCTACTAAAAGGACTCATCTCATCAGAATGCCTTAACAAATGGAATTAAATACAATGACTATAATGGTTCATTATCTTCCTTCACCCAAAGCAAAGGCCTAACTCATGACTAAAGGGTCAGCATGCATAATTGAGACAAAAGGAATTAACGAAAATAACATAAATGAATTAAATATTGAACAGATAAATAATAACTATGCATAAAACCTAATAAAAATTTCAGATTAAAAATCAAACAGAATAGTCAAATAATCTCTCAAAATCTCAAAACAAGAGTTAAAGCAAACTATGAAAATTGTTTAATCCCTAATCTCTACTGTTTTTGCCCGAAGGCCTATTTCCTAAACTACTGCGTGATATGCCCTAATGGCGTAGCGTGATCCCCCCTCTCGTGAATAAGCTCCTGGAAATATATATATACGTGCAAATGGCTTAACCAAATATGCAAACTGGGCCTTTATAATATTAAAAGGTTTTGGGCCTTGAAATTAAATCAAGAATTGGCCCATATACCTTCTTCATCTTCAATCAGATACGGTTACAGTAGGCATCAACGGCGTTGGGGGTTCTTCGATTGGCGGTTCCTGCTGTTGCGATGCTACGGAGACAGAGAGTTGTGACGCGAGGATTCCGGCGGAAGATCGATCCTTGGGCAGATTCTGGGCTGTTGGTCTCGGTCGACGGGGCCAGAGACTCGGCGCGGCGAGGTTGCAGATTGGTGAGTGATGTCGCGGTGTGTTGTCGGACGGAGGCTGAGTGCTGTGGCTCCCGTTCCCGGCGGTCGGTGGTTGAGCGAATGGAATCGCGACGGCGATTCTCGGCTTCGGAGTTGAGGCGCTATTTCCGGTCGGCGGATTGGCGAACGGTTCCAATCGGCGGAAAACAGAGTCGGCCGAATGTGCGGCTGTGCTTCTTGGCTGGAGTAGTAAGCGTTTCCGGCGTCGATTGGAACGTAGGCGGGGGTTGTCGCGAATTCCGGCGAGAGCAGGGAACGATTTCTGGCGTAGAACTTTCGATTTCCAGCGGTTACAGAGAAGCTTCGATCTGCGTCGGATTTGGGCGACTGTTAGCGGTTGAGATGAAGACAGAGGATGTGGACTCGGTTTCCGGCGACGGGTTGCGATGAGAGACAGAGATAGGCGACGTACTTCAACAAGAGTGGTTATGTCGTTTAACGGCGAGAACGACAATGGCGAGCACGGGAAGATTTCCGTAGGAGGAGAGGCGGCGAAGATGAGCATCTGCATCGGGCAATGGCGGGCAGGGGAAGGAGCTGTGTAGTGTGGACTCGGTTGCTGTTTTGGACGGATATTGCAGGTTTCCAGATGGCTCAATGTGCAGTTGGGTAGTAGTGTTTCCAGCTATTTGCTTGAAGTGGCAGATGGTTGAGGGCAGAGCAGTAGGTTGGGATTGCTTGTGATCTTGAAACAGGTGTGCAGAGTTGTGGTTGTGATCCCTGGAATGACAAATGTGTACTGCAAACTCCAATTCAAATCAAGTTAAAAAGCTCATAAAAATTATATCCATTAATTAAATGATCAAAAATTAATTAAATATTTGAAATCACTTGAATAAATGAATAATAATTTTTTGGAGCTCAAATAACAAAATAATGAAATAGATAGCAATTAAAGCCCTACTTACAAGCAAAACTCTAAAAATTCATCTCAAAATGAGCAAAAATTGATGCAAATATGACCCTAATCAAATACACCTTATCCTAATTTCCTGGTAAAACAAAACATTCAGGTTGTTGCATGTTTATAGTCTCTTCAAGTTCTCCTTGTAGAAAGGCATTTCACATCTAACTGTTGAAGCTCTAAGTCCTTCTGAGCTACTTTTGACAATAGAATTCTTATTTAATAGTGTTTAACAACTGGTGAGAATACCTCATTGAAATCAATCCCCTCACGCTGAGTGAATCCTCTAGCCACAAGACTTGCCTTGTATCTCAGCTTCTCTTTTCCTCCTGAACCCATTTCACATTTCTTCTTGAAGATCCACTTGGAATTGACTACCTTCTGCCCCTGAACTTTGTTCACTAGGATCCAAGTGTTGTTCTTCTCTAATGACTGAATTTCTTCAGTCATTGCCAATATATATCTCTCTTTATCTTTTCCTGACATAGCTTATGTTGATGAAATAAGTTGATCCAAATGCTTAAGGAAGTAAGTAATCAAATCTCGGATTATGTATCCCAAAAGTGTTGATCAAACATGAAGAAAGTACAATAAAGAAGCATCAATGCAATTTAATCAAGAAAAATCACATGAAGAACAAGAGATAGGCGAGCAATAGTGCAAAATTGAAAGGAGGCAATCAGCTCATTCAATGAGCTGCTCGCCCAACCAGCTGGGTCACCTGGTCGTCTCCTCTCATAAGTCATAACCAGCTGGTCACCTGGTCGCCACCTGTCATAACCAGCTGGGTCACCTGGTCGCCTCCTGTCATAACCAGATGGTCACCTGGTCGCCATCTGTCATAACCAGCTGGGTCACCTGGTCACCTCCTGTCATAACCAGCTGGTCGCCTCCATGAAGAATTTATAACTAGTTGCTCGCCACCTTGAGAGATTGATTACCAGAATTGTATCTTTTCATTTTTCAGTTATTTTTCTTGGTGATTATCCAATTAGACACGTGTAAGTCATGGGTGAAACGTGGCAAATGCATTGCCACCACATTCTTGTATCTTTGGCTATAAATAGGCCCAAAATTCAGAATAAAGATAAGTGATTTCGCTGCCTTAATAAAGTTCTGCTCAAAACTTTGTAGAATTCATATAATGTAATTTCAGTAATTAAGATTTAAGACGTTGTTAGTGAAATCGAGCTAGTAAGCCATATGTAAACTTGATATACGAAGATTTCATTAACAGTTTGGCGCTAGAAGGAGGGCCCGAACCTCCGTTTGGTGGATTTTTATAAGTTCTTCAAGTTACTAGAATTGAAACTGCAAAAATTTGGATTCTGAAAAAATTGTGAAAGTTGTTAACCTGTTCGCCTGAAAAAAATCTTTGGAGTTGTTCGCTTGAAGGAAACTTAGTTGTTCGCCTCCTCAGGAGAAAAGTTACACAAGTTGTTCGCTTGTATAAATTTGAATCACATGCTCACCTGCTCATCAGAAAGCAGCTGACATTACATAAAATGTCTCGTGAAGTATCTCAACCTCGTGTAACATCTCAGGGAAGGAATAACAATCATCCCACTCAGAGAGCACCTGTACCAGAACAATCAACAGCAGTCCAGAATGCAGTAACCAACAGGTAACAGTTGGAACACACCGGAGTTCTAGCTGCTCAAGTGGGTCAAAATTATATGCAAGGATTATCTGAATTGCTCCCGTTCTTGCAAAGTCCTGAAGACGTATCTCGCACGATGGCACCCTTGAAGGTGCTACAACAATAACAACAAAGAGCAGCAGGTCCATCTGAGATATGACCTGAACCAAAACTAGTCCGTGAGTGAATTGTTCAGGGGTGAGCCAGAGAATGAAGCTGATAGTTAGCAAAGGGAAAGACGAGAAAAATAGGGAAAAAAAGATAACAGATCGCTTGGGTCCACAGGAAAGATGAACATGGAGTGTTGTGGACGAATCCAGTCATAGTACCCCGCAAAATAGGCCTGTGGAGAGACAGGACTACAAGTCACATGGGCAACCCATGCTGACTTCTCTTCCTCTGAGTGGAATGCAAGAAGTAGATGATGGAAAGCAGCGTTCAGTTCATGAACGGCTGCATTGGCCGGAGTTGGACAGGTTGAGCCCAGAAGGAATTCATAAAGCCGCCAAGGTTCCTACGAAGTCCCATCAGAGCGATAGAGTGTCCAGATTTGCTCACCCTAAGCAAGTAGAACGGTCACAACCCTACAAATCCCAGAACGAATGACAAAGATATATCAATGAACCTCATAACGAATAACACACGAAGAACGGTACTTATGTATCAATTCTCCATATCCTTCTGGAGTCCTGATCCTATTCTTGGCCCCGGTGTAAGATGTGGAGGTACGCCAGTCTCCACCAATGAAAAAGAATTATTCTTTCCATCTCTTTACTTTATTCGGGATGTCTTCTACGATTTTTATCCCTGCTCTGGCCTTTAGATAATAGTAATTGTTCCCCTCCTCAGTGCACTCAAAAATCATCATCGAGTAGTGGATCTTGGGGGCCGTCAGCAGGTTGAGATATCCTTCTAATCCCAACATTGTCAGATAGCTTAGCAGGTTTCTCCATCCGTTTAGCGTAATATGAGTAATTGCCAAATTTGTGTCCATCAAGAACTGGACAACTATCGGATGTAGAGGAAGGGGAAATCCTGCTTCGAAAACGTCCAAGTTGATTGCATTACAGCCTGGTGGGGGCCAATCAGCTCGTTCTCTATCTCGCGGAACGTACATATGGATGTCAAGAGGAATCTTGTACTCATCCCGGATAGTTGGTAAATCCTATTCCAACAAAAGACTGCGGTCGCGAGAAGCTTCATATTTTGTATCCACATAAGGAACTGGAGGGATCCGAGGCCTGATAAATTGATCCCAGTATCGTTCAATGTATGCCGACCAGTCTTCTTCACGAGCGACCCCCTCTGGTATTGACTGTTTGAGCAATTGAGCCGAAGGCTGATATATTTGAGCTAAGTCTCCCCAAACATTGTCTTGACCCAGCTCGAAGCCCTCTCCAAGGTCAGAATTTGTCTCATCTTCATGGAGGTTTCTTGCCTCGGAAGCATCGGCAGTCTGATCCTGAGCTGTTGGGACCTCCAGAACAGTGCTGATATCCTCAGCTTCAGTCTCAGAAGATTCAGAGCTCGTCCCAAAAACCTCCCGACAAACTGAATTAACATCAGATTCAGTCTCTTCATCATCGGTCTCCTCATCAATCACAAGTAACCTTCTTTTGGCTGTTGGGTAGCGAGCAGCTCATAGATCCCTGGCAAAAGGTGAGGGGCGAGCAGCTCTTGTATTTCCACTGGAGAGGCGAACAGCTCCTCTACTTGCAGGGCGAGCAACTCTTTGTTTTAGGCGATGAGCACCTCCGCGAGAAAGGGAGCGAGCAGCTCCTTGTGGGGACCCAGTGGAGCGAGCAGCTCCTTCATCTGGGCGGCGAGCAGCTTCCTCTCCATGGCAGCGAGCAGCTTTCCCAGAAGAGAGGTAAGCAGCTTCTTGATCCTCATCCCGAAGGCGAGCAGCTCCTTCCCTTGAAAGGCGAGCAGCCTCCTAATCCTCATCTTGGATGCGAGCAGCTCTTTCAGTCTCTAGTTCTCTTGCTTGCCTCCGCTCACGAATATTCTGATCCAACGCTCGGGATTCTGCTCTGATCACTACGCCCCTAGTGCCCCTATGTCAGACTATATTGGAGTAATCCCACAAATCCCGTAAGGGTGACTCAACCATTATCCATTTCTCCATATTTCACAGCGGCAAGTCACCGGAAGATGAAGAACCCACCATTTTTTCCAATGAGAAAGGTTTAAAACAGTTCAAAGACATCGATGGAGTAACAGTACACTAGCAAGGATGAAGATCGATCCTAAACCAACTAGGACAAATTCGATTTTGATGATTTTTTACGAAGAACATGTCACGAAGTTTAAACCCAGAGGAAATTGAATTTTCGATTGAATCCAATTGAAAATAAAGGAAAGAAATAGAAGAAAAGATAAGGGAACTTCAGGAACTAGCTTTCGTATGCTGAAAATTCATCGAAAAGTTGTCAGAAATCGCTCGAGAAAAGGAATGAAAAGAAAAATGAGGAAATGACGATCTCAGGTATTTATAAGAAGAAGGCGAGCCCTTATTTGCAATATTCAGAGGACCTGATTGCAAATTTTTAAAAGTTATAAAAGTGGTGCGTCTTTTAAGGCGGAAATGATTCGCCTCCCAAGCCTGAAAAATGCGCGGAGGTGGCGAGCAGCCTGCTCATCTCCTCGCCACATGACCTGCTCACCTCCTCATAATTCTTGTAGTTGATCGCCAATTTTAGCTGCTTGACCATATATTAACTTTGTTTTGAATGTTTCACATTATTTGGGAATGGATATTTGAAAGAGTACCATGGTATCTCTTTTTTCTTACAACCGGTTTATCCACAAGGGTGGTTTACGGCTAGGTTTTTAATGAGACCAAGAGGATCTTTCAATATATCCCTAACCTAAATATTTGCAGGTTAAATCAAGTTCAAATTACTTCCCAGCAACGAAGGAATCTCATGAAAATCCAAATAACTTGATATTTGTTATTCACTTGATGATTCAAACAAACATCAAGCTAGGGAGCAAATGTTGATGAAATAAGTTGATTCAAATGCTTAAGGAAGTAATTAATCAAATCCCGGATTACGTGTCCCAAAAGTGTTGATCAAGCATGAAGAAATTACAAGAAAGAAGCACCAATGCAATTTAATCAATGAGCTGCTCGCCTCAACCAGTTGGGTCATCTGGTCGCCTCCTCTCATAACCAGCTGGTCACCTAGTCGCCACCTGTCATAACCTGCTGGGTCACCTGGTCGCCTCCTCTCATAACCAGCTGGTCACCTGGTCGCCTCCTATCATAACCAGCTGGTCACCTGGTCGCCACCTGTCATAACCAGCTGGGTCACCTGGTCACCTCCTGTCATAACTAGCTGGGTCACCTGGTCACCTCCTGTTATAACTAGCTGGTTGCCTCCATGAAGGATTAATAACTAGTTGCTCGCCATCTTGAGAGATTGATTACCAGAATTGTATCTTTTCATTTTTCAGTCAATTTTTCTTGGTGATTATGCAATTAGACACGTAAGGGACACGTGTAAGTCATGGGTGAAGCGTGGCAAATGCGTTGCCACCACCTGCTTGTATGTTTACCTATAAATAGGCCCCAAATTCAGAATAAACACAAGTGATTTCGTTGCCTTAACGAAATTCTGCTCAAAACTTCCCAAAATTCATATCACGTAGTTCCAGTAATTAAGATTCAAGATGTTATTAGTGAAATCGAGCTAGTAAGCCACATGTAAACTTGATTTACGAAGATTTCATTAACAGCTTCAGCGTAGCTCTGTGGTTCCTGATGCTCCACCTCTTCAGCAGTTGTTAGGGCATAGGACACCATGTCAGCTTGATCAAATCTAGCTGGAGCATGTATGCTTCTCCTATGTATGTCTCTTGCTAGACTATAATTCCTGAGATCTTGGTCTTCAGAATCTGAAATTGTGTGGTCAGGATGTTCATCAGTTTCACTATCCTCATGTTCTTCTTGTACTGAATCTACCTCAGTATCCGTTTGTCCTGAGTTCCTATCAGGAGTCTCAACCTCAACCTGAAATCCTTCTACTGAGAGAATTCCATCAGAGTCTTTGTGCTTATAGGTGGATTGTATCCCATGACTTTCTCATTGAAAGTTACATTTCTACTGAAAATGCACCTTTTGTGCCCAGGTTCCAGACACCATAACTTGTATCATTTTACTCCCTTAGGATAACCAATAAAGATACATCTCACTGCTCTAGGTTCCAGCTTTATCCTGCCTGATATGGGTAAAAGCTAAGCAATCAAAGACCTTCAAGTTGTTGTAATCTGAGACCCTTCCATACCACATTTCATCAGGTGTCCTGAACTCAATTCCTGGGGATGGTGACTTGTTTATGAGATAGCAAGTTGTATTGATTGCCTCTCCCCAAAACACCTTGGGTAGCTTTGCATCTGACAACATGCTCCTGACTTTCTCCAGGATAGTCCTATTCATCCTCTCTGCCAGGCAATTTTGCTGAGGATTTGCAGGGACTATCCTGTATCTAGTGATACCCCTTTCTTTGTAGAACTTATTGAATTCCTCTTATACATACTCCAATCCATTATCAGTCCTGAGATGCTTAATTGATCCTCTTTTATTTTCTTGTTTACTGAGCCAATCTCTGAACTTTGATAAGGCTTTACTCTTTTGCTTCAGTATGAAGACCCATACTTTCCTGTTTAAGTCATCAATGATTGTCATGAAGTATCTCCCTCCTCCATGAGTCTCAACCTTAGCTGGTCCCCAGACATCAGAGTGAACATAATCCAGAGGTGCATCAGTAGTCTTCTTACCCTTTGGAAATGAAATCTTCTTGGATTTGCCCAGGACACAATGATCATAGAAATCCAGCTTCATCACCTTTCCATCCCCAAATACCTTCTGCTTTGTCAGTTCTTGGAGTCCCATTTCTCCAATATGGCCTAATCTTTTATGTCATATCATAGCCTCAGTGTTATCCATAACATTGTTAACTGAACCGGTAGAAGTGCTCCCAATCAAGATATACAATCCATTAACTTTCTTGCCTTTCATGTATATCTTATTATCTTTTGTAATCACGATGAAACCATCATTTGTGTTGAATTCATAACCCAGTTTGTTCATTGAACCCAGGGAGATCAGATTTCTCTTCAGTGTTGGCACAAGCCTCACATTTGAGAGTATTCTATCCTCTCCATCATGCAGCTTCATCCTGACATAACCACTCCCCTTCACCTTGCATGTTTGGTTGTTGCCCAACACAACTGAGCCTCCATAAAATCTTCTCAACTCCCTGAATAATGATTCATCAGGACACATATGGAATGAACATCCTGTGTCAAGTACTCATTCATCATTCAGCACAATCAACACTTCAATACTATCATACCCTTCTTCAGTAGCAACTGTTACATCAACCTTTTGTTCTTCTCCTTGTTTCCTATTTCTGTCTGGGCAATTCTTCTTGAGATGACCAGTTTTGTGGCAAGCAAAACATCTCCTCTTCTCAACAAATTCACCAGACTTATACCCCTTTGTGTTCTTCTTCTTCTTATCTTGAAAACTTTTTTGCCTTTCTTGAATTTGACATTCAGGCCCTCAGCTTGTAATGAAATTTTCTTGTCAACTTGTAACTGCAGGGACTTGGTTTTGAGTGCAACTAGAATATCATCAAAGGACAATTGATCTTGCATCCCAAATAGTAAAGCATCCTTGAAATTCTCAAAAGATTTAGGCAGAGGATTCAAAAGCATCAAAGCCTTATCATCATCATCAATTTCCACTCCCAGGTTCTCAAGATCATCAACAGTCTTGTTAAGCTTCTCAAGTTACTCAATCAACTCCTTTTCTTCAGTCATCCTGAAGGAAATCAGTTTCTGCTTCATAAACAAGTTATTGGTGACAGACTTAGTCTGATACACATTCTCCAGTTTACTCCAAATACCAATTGCATTCTTCTCCTTGCAC
The DNA here is from genome assembly GCA_026898435.1 of Prunella vulgaris. Taxonomy (NCBI): domain Eukaryota; kingdom Viridiplantae; phylum Streptophyta; class Magnoliopsida; order Lamiales; family Lamiaceae; genus Prunella; species Prunella vulgaris. The sequence continues at coordinate 24,080 of JAPKLY010000479.1, forward strand.
ACCTCCCTAAGAGGCTTATCCCCCAAGCATAGAATAATGGTGCTATGAGCTTTCTCCAGTATCTCCTGCTTCTTGGTTAGATTTTCAAACGACGTGTAGGGTCATTGATTTCTGGCTTCAGGGCATTTGATAACCCATGATGAGTCAAGAGAGCCTTCATCTTGATCTTCCACAAACCAGGATCGTTTTCTTCCATGAATTTCTCAAAATCCAGCTTGCTAGATTCCATGGTTGATGATTAATTCAATCAATTCTTCCCACAGACGGCACAACTTGTTGTGAATTAATCGACCCCAAGGCTTGAAACTATTCTAACAAGATTCAAAACTATGAAGAACTCATCAAGAACACAATTGCAGAAAATTAAGAAAATCAAAATCACTCAAGAACAAAGAATTTACGTGGTTCGATCAATTGATCTACGTCCACGGATGGGGTTTCTCACTTTCACTAACTTGAAGAATAGAATGTACAAAATACAATGTATATCTCTTAATCTAGCTCTATATTTTTACTCTCTTCTTGTGATTTTGATCTCTGGTTTGAATACGTATATATAGATGTATAGATCCTAACTGCCTATCTCGAGTAACAAATTCGTAACCAACCAATCAGATGTATGGTTGTAACCACCCAGAATAACTAATCAGGCGTCCAATAGAATTATTCCTCCAACTACTTAAAATAACCGACTTTATCACTGTGTTTGAAGTAGTTTTCGTCATCCTCTGTTTCAGTTATTTATGGATTTATAACCGTCAGCTCAGGAAATAACTTCAGTTTGAGTGACTCAGGAAGTAAGTGATTTCAGCTCAGGATAAGTTACTCAGAATCGTGTCTTCAGGTGACTGAGTTTTCAGTAGACAAATGCCTTCAGGATCTGAACACTCGAGAAGTAAGTCGGGATCAGTGCACTCAGGCTCAGTACCAAATCTCAATTCAGGCTCAGGATTAGTATCCACTCTCAGCTCTTAGTCTCAGGAATAACTCTTCAGATTTCAGGCTTCAAGATTAATACTCAGTATTCAAACTCAGCTTATCTTTTACACATAACAATACACATAACCAATTACACTTTAATTATTTTCTCTCCCCCTCTAATGTTTTAATAAGAGTAAGTCTCTTCATTTGTGTATCAGATATATCATATAATTCAAGTGTATTTTTAAACAATTATAATTATTTATACGGAATAACTTTGAGTATTTGTACTGAAAATTTACACTTAATATAATTGTTCAACATATATAATCGTAAATATTTTAATATGTAATAGGAAATAGGAACCAGACGGTTAGCTCACTTGGTCACTAGGCTCTTCACTTTAGTGAGTGATCCAAATTCAATTTTCTTTAAAAACGAATTAAGAAAGATATAAAATTGTTTGGAGTATTTGAGAAAAAAAATGTAATAGGGAATAGGTTATGAACATGAGTTTTACCGTGCATATATAATATGACTTTAGCTTTAAAAAATACTGAAATTCACAATTAACATTTAAACATAGAGTAAGTCTTTTGTGCACCAGAAGCACCGTGCAACAAAAGTATATTTTTAGAAAATTACATCATTTATTACTGAAAAGTCACATATATTATTACTGAAAATTTACACCATTAAAAATAAAATTTTCAGTAATAATATATGTAACTTTTTAATAATATTTTATATAATTTTTTAAAAATGCACTTGTGTTATACAGCAAATTAGGTGCATACACTAGGACACTAGGTATAAAGAAGACTAAAGCTTAAACAAAATATAGCAAACAAAAAAAATTCTCCCTACTGGTAATTAGTGTAAGTGGATTTACCACTAGAAAAGTTGAAAAGGAATTAACACCCAAAAAATAATATAATTAGTTCCACAAACCGATGGCCAAGGTTAGGTCAACCTTCTCAAATATAGGTTATAATCATATTTCATTGACTAAACTCGATGAGTTTGCCTAGGCAAAACATATAATAGAATTAATAATATATCCAAATTGACACTAAATATATATGTATATATATATAACATTGGATTGGGGGGTTGGGGAGGGTTAGGTTTTTTTGGTGGGGCTGATCCATAACTAATATTTTAGTTATAATGGATTCTTGCTTATTATATTAATGGTAAATATTTCACAAATATAATAACTCTATAAAAAATTATAACTCTTAAAAAAATAAAGAATGGTTATCCCTTTCAATGAGCATAATATTAGCTATCTTTTACATTCTTTGATAAATCAATTTTTATTTGATAATATAAATATAATAATTTAGATATTGTAAATAATAATATAACAGATTTCAATAATAATGTTATTTTTTAAAAATATTAAAAAATAATGTTAGTAAAGAAAAATAAAAAATATAATAATATTTTTAAATAATAATATTATACTTTCCAACAATAAAATTACTTTTCTTATAATATGAAAAACAATATCATTATTTTCATAATATAATAATAATAATAAATTTTAATAATTAAAACTATTTTATTATTTTTTAATAATAAAAATAATCAATAATAATTGCATTACATTTCTAGTCAATACCAAGAATAAGTATTCATGTGTTATTTCATTCGAACCTTCATATCATTCACGAGTTCACTCCATTCTATCATAATTTCATTCTTGGCTCATTTTGTTCAATGGACAAGATAAATACCTCAAGATAGATTAGACAAGATTATAATCTAGATATTGTTATTTGTGAGTTAATAGTATATTTAGATTGATGGATTAAGATAATTAGTAATGTAAGATAATTTCATTTTGAATATATTTGGATTGTAAGAATAACAACAAAAAAATATGCAATTGACAATTTTGCCATCTATATCATAAACAAAAATAAAGTAAATTATGGTTCTCATTTTCATTATAAGAGGAGTATTTTAGTAAAGATAAACACAATGAATTATTATCATACCTCCCTAAGATAATATTATCTTTTTATTCATAAGATAATTGAATTTTAGTTTTTGGCTTTTTATTAATCTTGGGCTTTTGTCCATCAAACCAAACATCAAATTAGATAAGATAATTTAATTTATCTTAACTTATCTAACGAACCAAATGAGGTCTTAGTGACATCAATTAATACCCTTCATATTTCAACTCATACTCTTTAGTATGAACAATTTGTACTCTCTAAAACTAATACACTTCAATGAAACAATTAAAACTTTTTAATAGAACAATATATATCTTTCAAAATGATTCATATAAATCATTTTCACTCTTATTCGATATATTTTTCTTGTTAGAAAATCATTTTAAAAGAAACAAGAAGTCAATATGGATATTGGAAAGTGAGTACTAATCAAATTCAAAAGCGACTTTGGGCTCAACAACTACTGAAAATCACACTTAAAAACCCAATTAAATTGCTGTATGGACAAAGATGCGGCCTTAAAGCCCTTTTAATTTTTCTTAGTCAACCTTTGACCCCCAAAAAAAATATATTTATTCACTCATCACATTATGCAACTGATGTATAATTTTGAATATTAAAATTCATTTTCGCTTAAGCCTAAACAACATTAATTAATTTTATTGAATAATATTATTTTAAATATATAAATAATTTTATTCTTTAAACTAAACCTTCCTTTTAACAGTAAACAGTATCAATTGTGCATATAGTGCACATGAGATCAGATCTCCTCTATTTAATATTTTCTCAATTTCCTCCATTTAGTGTAAATTTCACTTATTATTATGGGTCTCACACATAATTAAAATAATTAATAAATAGTATATATTTATGAAACTCATGATAATAAGTTAAATTTATACTAAATTGAGGAAATTGAGAAAATATTAAATGGATGGGATCCAACTCCAGTGCACATAATTATTACTCATAGTTAGTGTACAGAGCATGAATTTATTATAAAATTAATAATTGTACAAAATGCTTGAACATAGTAACATATCACGACCAAAGCCTCATTTGATTCATTAGATAAATTAAGATAAATTAAAGTATTTTATTTAATTTGATGTTTGGTTTAATGGACAAAGGTCCAAGATTAATAAAAAATTCAAAATTAAAATTCAATTATCGTATGACAGGTAGATAATATTATTTTAGGGAAGATGTATGATAATAATTCATTGTGTTTATCTTTACTAAAATACTTCTCTTATATTAGAAAGTAAAATCATAATTCACTTTATTTTTATTTATGATATAGATGACAAAATTGTCAATTGCATATTTTTTTATTATTAATCTTACAATCCAAACATTCAAAATAAAATTATTTTACATTACTAATTATCTTAATCCATCAATTCAAATATATTATTTAACTCACAAATAATAATCTTTAGATTATAATCTTATCAAATCTATCTTGAATTATTTATCTTCTCCATTGAACCAAATGAGCCATAATTTTATTGATTTCAAGTTCCATAAAAAAAATAATTAAAAAATGAAAACCTCACCACCAAACTGATACAGAGTAATCATATTAAGCCCAATTACAGATTTGTTGATAAAATCAGTCTCAGCCCAAATTATATTTATATATATATATATATAAAGTAGTAGTTTATGCCAAGGTGCGTAGTGGGCAGACACAGAAGTAAGACCTTTGAAAAAAACCACGTAGCTGTCTTTTTCCAATACAGCAAATCTTCATATAGAATAATAAACTCGTTCACACTATAAGCATCTCCAAAATTCCATTCAGACAAAAACACTATAATTAATCCTCTCCATCTTAATTTCTATGAATTTCATCATTTTTCCTCCTGTATGTCACCATCTTCGATTCTTCATATACGTGTGATAAATAATACCAATAATAAACAAATGATATGCATCTCAGAAATGACAATACCCTTCTATAGGCCATACCTTTTTTTGCTTCATATTTCTCTCTTCACATTCACAGCAACATCCTCTCCAGCCACAGAAGCCGGCGCCCTGGTGAGATGGAGGAGCTCCTTCTCGTCACCGTCTCCTTCTCTAGCCTCGTGGTCACTCGCCAACATCCCGAGCCTGTGCAGATGGAGAGGCGTTCATTGCAACAGCGGGGGGTCCGTCTCGGAGATTAGTTTACTCAATGCAAATCTTGGAGGCACCCTGGATCGACTAGACTTCGCTGCATTGCCAAACATCACGAGTTTCAACCTCATAGGCAATGCCTTCAACGGGTCGATACCTTCTGGTATCGGCAACCTCACCAGGCTCACTTTCTTGGACCTCAGCAACAACTTGTTTGTGGGCCCCATCCCGCCGGAGATTGGCAATCTGGTCAGGATTCGATTCATCAACTTCTACAACAACAACATTGATGGAGAAATTCCTTCTCAGATCAGCAATCTTCAGCAGGTAGAGTACTTGGACTTTGGCTCTAATTACTTGGAAACTCCTGATTGGTCCAAATTCCGGAGCTTCCCATTGCTGACTCGTCTCGGCCTCAATTACAACACGCTTACTTTGGGATTTCCAGGTTTTATAGCCAATTGTCTGAACCTAACATATCTTGATTTGTCACAGAACAACTTAACAGGACAGGTCCCTGAATCATTGTTCACCAATTTGGTCAATCTAACATTTCTAGATTTGTCAGTAAACAACTTCACAGGCCAAGTTGCTGAATCATTGTTCACCAATTTGAACAATCTTGAATATCTCAACCTCAGTACCAATGCATTTCGCGGGCCCTTGTCGAAAAACCTCACCAAGCTATCGAATTTGAAGGATCTTCGCTTAGCGGAAAACCAATTGTCTGGCCACATTCTTGATTCCATCAACCTTATTCCTAATCTTGAAGTTCTTGAACTTTTTGATAACAGTTTTCAAGGGGATATTCCCCCTTCTTTGGGTGAACTCACAAATCTCCGGAGGCTAGATCTTCGACTGAATGCCTTCAACTCCTCGATTCCCCCAGAGCTCGCCCTATGCACTAACCTCACATACTTGGCCTTAGCCCAGAATCCACTCACTGGAACCCTGCCATTAGCTTTATCGAATTTGACCAAGTTAACTGATTTGGGCTTATCCAACAATCATCTTCATGGTGATGTCTCACCTGAATTCATCCGAAGTTGGACCAAATTAACCTCATTGCAGCTCCAAAACAATAATCTCAGTGGAGAAGTTCTGTCTGAAATTGGTTTACTCACAAATCTTAATTACCTTTTTCTGTTTAATAATTCATTTTCTGGCACAATTCCAGCAGAAATAGGAAACCTGAAAAACTTATTGGTACTAGACATTTCAGGCAACAAATTTTCAGGCCAAATACCCAAAACAATCAAGAACCTCACAAATCTTACAACCCTACATCTTTTCTCCAACAATCTTACTGGAGTCATTCCACCTGAGGTTGGAGATTTAACTCTATTGGAGGATCTTGATATCAGTACCAACCAATTGAGCGGGCAGCTGCCCAACTCCATCTCTGGCCTCAGTAATCTGAAAATTCTGTCTGTGTTTGCTAATAACTTTTCAGGTAGCCTCCCACGGGACCTGGGGAAAAACATACCCCAATTAACCAACGTTAGCTTTTCAGACAACAGCTTCACAGGGGAGTTGCCGCCTGATTTATGCAGTAGCTTTGCTTTTGATCAATTTACGTTGAACGAAAACAGCTTCTCCGGGCCATTACCAGGCTGCCTTAAGAACTGCTCGGGCTTGAGAAGGGTGCGTTTGGAAGGCAATGAATTCTCAGGAAATATTTCTGAGGCATTCGGGCTTCACCCTCAACTCAATTTCCTCTCCCTCAGCAGAAACCAATTCACAGGCCAGCTCACACCAATGTGGGGACAATATGAACAGCTCACAAATCTCGAGGTAGATCAAAATCGAATATCTGGAGTGATCCCAGCTGAGCTAGGGAATCTGACACGGCTCGTTGTTCTTGCCTTTGATTCAAATGAATTTATAGGTGAATTTCCATCTGAACTGGGGGAGCTCAAACAACTGTCAAGTCTCAACCTGAGCAACAATCAGTTGAGTGGCGAAATTCCTGGAGCTATTGGTCAACTGACAAGTCTCCAGAATCTTGATCTGTCAGCGAATAAATTCACTGGAAATATACCGGAAGATCTTGGAAATTGCAAAGACTTGCTGAGTTTGAATTTGAGCAACAACTTGCTGTCTGGAAACATTCCATCCCAAGTTGGAGAACTGAGGAGCTTGCAAATCTTGTTGGACCTCAGTCACAATTCGCTTTCGGGGACAATTCCATCCTCTTTGGGAAGGCTGATTTCTTTAGAAGAGCTCAATTTGTCGCACAACAATCTTTCTGGTAGAATTCCTGAAGCATTATCTGCTATGATTAGCCTGAGAATTTTCGACTTCTCCTACAACGACCTGTCTGGTGCAATCCCCAGTGGCGATAGGTTCAAAAACGCATCTGCAAATGCATTCATGGAAAACTCTGGTTTATGTGGAGCTGCAGAAGGGTTACTTCCTTGTGATGAGGGGTCTTCACCTTCCAAATCCGGAAATAAAGGGACAAAGATTCTTATCGGAGTCCTTGTTCCGGTTGTCAGCCTCGTAAGTTTGGCAACCATTATTGCTGTATGTCTCATTCTTCAGCAAAGAACCAAGAGCTGCGATGAAGAAGCCACGAGTATGAAGAAATTTGAAAACTCTGAATCACTCGTTTGGGAAAGAGAAGGGAAACTCACATTTGGAGATCTTGTGCAAGCAACTGAAGGTTTTGATGAGAGATACTGCATTGGACGAGGAGGATTTGGCAGTGTTTATAGAGCTGATTTGGAATCTGGGCAGATTGTAGCGGTCAAAAAGCTCAACATATCAGATTCAAGTGATATCCCAGTGACAAATTTAAAGAGTTTTGAGAATGAAGTCCGAACACTTACAGAAGTGAGGCACAGGAATATAATTAAGCTCTTTGGATATTGCTCTAAGCAAGGGTCAATGTACTTGGTGTATGAGTATGTAGACAGGGGTAGCTTGGGAAGAGTTTTGCATGATGATAATGAAGCCATGGAACTGAACTGGAGTACAAGGGTCAAAATTGTAAAAGGAGTGGCACATGCACTTGCATACCTGCATCATGACTGCTCGCCCCCTGTTGTACATCGCGATGTAACGGTCAACAATATTTTACTGGAGTCTGGATTCGAGCCAAAGCTATCAGATTTTGGCACAGCAAAATTGCTGGCTTCAGATTCGTCGAATTGGACAGCAGCCGCAGGCTCCTACGGCTACATGGCCCCAGGTATATGAGTTAATGTGCATTTTTTACTTATTAAAAACAAAGCATCTAACTTGTGCTTCTTTAGAGTTATCTGGCTTCTCTTTCGCACTAAAGATGCAATAATTGATACAGATATTAGAATGTTTCAATGAAGACATATTTCCTGTGTGAATGCAGAGCTAGCACTTACAATGAAGGTGACAGAGAAATCAGACGTCTACAGCTTTGGAGTGGTGGCCTTGGAAGTTATGATGGGGAGGCATCCAGGAGAGTTCATCTCTTCACTATCAGAAAAGACAGCCTTGCAAACTGACCTAGATATGTTTTTGAAGGATCTGATTGATCAACGCCTTTCACCTCCCACTTATGAAATAGCAGAGGAAGTGGTGTTTGCAATCACCATTGCATTGTCATGCATACAGTCCCGCCCAGAGTCGCGTCCAGACATGCGTTCCATTGCACAAGAGCTGTCTGCTCGTACTCAGGCGTACTTGCCAGAGCCTCTGGGATCACTGAGAATAAGCAAACTATCAAAATTCTCAAAATAGGAGTTAGATATTTTGGTTAGATTAGTGGAAATAATGTCTTATACTACTGTACATTCCATGTATATAAGAAGAATATATGCCATGATCTGGAGAAAATGAGCATTTCTTTCAGAAATTTAAATTTCATCTCAAATAGCTCTGAGAAATTATGGATGATTGGTGATGTTAATGCTTCCACGATAAACACTACAAAAGTACAGTATTATAAGAACAGAGAAATGGTGACATTAAAATTCACACAGAACCAGATGAAGTTGATAACTGAATACATAATCCAAGAAATTGAAACATGGGCAAAAATTGAACCCTTCAGACTTATTATTTTTTTCAAAATTTACAGATGACATCACTTCAATTCCATCGCAGCTAGTGAAACAGTACACTACACAACAAACTATAATATGGAAAGGGGGAAAGAGGTTTAGAGTCATCTGTGTACATAAAAGGAGATCAGCACTCCACACCACATTGTTTGAGTATCGGGCCAGTTTGCTTAGGCAAGAAAGGATCTATACGAACCCAAACAAGTGAAAAGATTGAAGCTAGAAGAATCGACCAGAGAACCACGATTGTAGGAGTCCTGTTTTGCCTTCCCATCAACCCCTTGAGGAATGGATAGAGATGAACAATAACCCAGAAAGCAAAGAATAGTTTTCCAAAGAGGGGACCCCACGAGCCATAGCCATTGTTAATAGCACCAGAAATTCCAGCCACCACACCGACCATATTAAGGATGAGTATTGTGGTTGGTGGAATGAGAAGAGTTGTCCATTTGAAGAGGTAGAGCTCCCCAAACTCAGTATCATCAGCTGATTTATTTGTTACTGTGAAGTTCGTGTCAACTCCTGCAAGGACCTTGAGAAGGCCTTGGAAAACTGCAAAAAGATGAGCTGAGACACCACCAATGACCCAAAATTGCTCATTGCGCCACCAGTCCTCAATGCTAACGCCACTCCATCGGAGCTCAAGCACTCCTGTTGCGATGATGGAGAGGAAAAGAGCCATAAACCATATGCTTGCTAGGTTGTTCAGCTGCATAAAAATGGGATTTAAATCAGGTTACCAAACAGTCATACAAGTATACAGGCCAGATTGCGATTGAGTTAAAATTCATTTTGGTCCCATAGCTTTTGTACTTTCTGAAAAGGTCCCGAAAAAGTTAAGTACTTCAATTTAGTCTCATAAGTCCTTAATTGGTTATGGTCTCAAAATCGTCGCAATTTGAAGTACGGCGTTGTTTGGGTACATTCTCTTGGACCTTTTAAGGAAAATGCAAAAGTTACAGAACCAATTTCATGTGCCAGAACATGCCCCAAAAGTACGGCGTGCTTCAAATTCCTGCATCTTTTGGACCAAATAAGGAGTTACTGCACCAAATCGAAAAACATAACTTTTCTAGACCATTAATGGAGAAGGCTAAAGTTATGGGACCAAAATAGATTTTAACTCATTCCCGATTACTTCTGTTAATTAGAGATTGAATACCAGCACTATCCCAGTTAACAAAGATACTACCTCTGTTCCTAGAGTAAGTCTCTTGTGCACCAGTTACACGGTGCAACTCAAGTTCATTTTTTAAAAGTTAAACAAAATACTACTGAATTATTACTGAAAAGTGTATCTTTCACAGTTTAACTCTTCAGTAATAACATGGTTAACTTTTCAGTAGTATTTTGTTTAACTTTTAAAAATTGAATTTGAGTTGCACCGTGTAACTGGTGCATACAAGACTAATCCCCGTTCCTAATTATCTGTGTTCTTTTATTTATTTACATAAACTAAGTTTTCATTAATAAGGATATCAAAAGACTACTATACCCTTATTTATTAATACTTGATTAATAAGCTAATAGTGACCAGAGATGGTTAGTTATTATTAAGGGTATTGGTGGAAATACAGGGTAAATTTTTTGTTGATATTAGCAAAGTGACAACTAATTTAGAAACACATCTTGGATAGAATCAGACAGATAATTAGGAAAGGAGGCAGCATAAAACATTTTTCAGAAAAAATATATATATATCCCCTAGTGGTCAGCAGCAGAGGCTTAGGATCAAAGTTGTTTGAGTTTTTAGTTGAGTATATTCAACAGTGAACTTTCTTTCCACATTTCCAGTAAAAGCAAGGGTGGATGATACTTACAGTTGGAACGATAAACTTTCCAGTAAGGAGACACACAGCTGGGAGTATGCAGTAGGCTAGAAGAGCAATGGAAGTGAATGGGTACACAATGGTGTTAATATAAGCAAGTCTCTCAAGCCATTTGAGCTTTCCTCCATAGCCATACCAAAGTGGACAATGCCTACTAAGGAAAATTTCAACAGAACCAAGAGCCCATCTCAGAACTTGGTGCAACCTATCAGACAGATTGATTGGAGCAGATCCCTTGAAACATGCTCGCTTGGGACAACAGTACACAGACCTCCATCCTCTGCAATGCATTTTAAAGCCCGTCAAGATGTCTTCTGTAATTGAACCATAAATCCACCCAATCTGTTGATCAATGGAAGTTAAGAAGAAAATTAATTGACTACATGAATGAGATAATCAAGATTAAGAGACCATGCAATTTGCAGTATGTTTTTACTTACCTCTTTACCCCATTCAGTTTTTTCTTCATAACCACAACTAATTACATGAATGGCTTCTTTTATAAGTGATGTTGGGCTACTACCCTCAGGAAGACCACCTTCTTCCATTAGAGTGGAAGCAATGAAATTTGGCGACATTCCAAATCGCTTCTCGAAATTTTTTTGGGACATAAGCGATGATTTTTCCAACTCATCATATCCTTCCAGCCCTTCTTCAATTTCCTCGAGATCAAAAGCAGGAACAGATGATTTCCTAGAGTACTGCTTACCCATCATTTTCTTCTTCTTGCTATACAATCCTCCCAGTCCAAGTAGAGCCTTAAGCCCTTTCTTCTTAGACTTTGGCTTCCTGGATCCAGCACAACAGCAGCAGCACCATCTTGGCCAGCAGTCACAGGTCATCTTGGCCCTCTTCTCAGATGCCGGTGGATCATAGCCATATAATGCCTGCCTGTTGAAGACACATCCAGTTCCAACATATACGGGCCCTTGGATACCATCTAGGCCTTTCATGTTGATCTATAAAATGGCAATTTGCAACATAAGAAATTATTTTAGGAGGTTGATGATGACAAAGATAAGAAACCAGTTGAGTCTCTTTTAACTATCTAGTTTACAACAGTTTGGACCTATTCAAGAAATTTGGGTTCTAAAATGGAAATTGTATAACTTACATCGAAGAACACAATATTGCGGTTAGCATATCTGTCATGGCGATCAATACCATCAAATCTCTGCGGAAACTGGACATAGCATAGCTTCTTCCCAACCTGGGGATCCATCAGAAAGCACATAGCTTCCCTGACAGCCTTGCTGTTGTTGACGTAATGATCACAATCCAGGTTCAACATGAAAGGTGCATTACTGAGCACTGCAGAAACTCGAATCTGTTGATTGAACATATAGCAGGTCCCAAGTGTGAGAAACACTGAATAAAACTTTCAGTTACGTGTGAAAACTGCAACCACTTTGCAGCTACTTACCAATGCATTCATTGCCCCAGCTTTTTTGTGGTGCTGATAGCCAGGTCTTTTCTCACGTGAGACATAGACTAGTCGTGGTAACTCCTTGCCTTCAATATCAAGTGCCCCTTCACTTCCCAAATATACCTGAAACGAAGAAGCTTCTTGCTCATTTACACTAAACCTAAATATTTATCTTTTTGATTAGCAATCAACCAGTTGATAAAGAACATTAGCATTGTGAAGGGACACTTCTTTTTTTTTTTCATATTGATTTTGAAACCTGAATCATGCCAGGGTGATCCCGAGTGTTGTTCCCTGGCCATGGAGTACCATCTTGCATAACCCATCCTTCTTCTGGCTTCTTCATAGCCTTAGCCACTAAAGCATTGATTCTTACTTTGAACTCTTCGTACTCTCTCTGAAATTGTTAAGACAATGATTTAATTCCAACAATATTCATCAAAGAACAGCAGCAGATAAGGATTAGAATTACTTACCTTCATGGCCCTACGATCCTTAACAAAAGTAGCCTGAACCTTATCTTTCAGGTAGTCAATTTTTTCACAGAAGTAAAACTCAGGTGCCCTGGGCTCAATGCTGTACTTCTTGCAAAACGGCACCCACCTCCTCGCAAACTCAGCAGTTTCAGCCAACGCATCAAACAGAAGCATGGAGGCGCCATCATCCGACACATAGCAACTCACTTTCTCCACCGGATAATCAACAGACAGGATTGAAAGCACTGTGTTTGCTGTAATAATGGGAGGTTCCTTAAGTGGGTCCACTGAACTGACGAAGAAATCAACTGGGGAAAGCCGACTAGGCTCACCCTCACGCTCGAACCTTAAGGAGAGCCGGTCGAGATAGGTTTCTCGGTTAATGGGGAGCCATTTGGGGAACTGATCAAGAATCCAGGACACACCAAACCATATCTCACATATCACAGAGATTAACCATAGGGGAAAAGCATCATATGCTGGGGTCAATATTCTAAAATGGAAGAAGAAACACAGAATGACCAGACGAACGACAATCACAATGCGGTAAGGGCTTATTAGTCGCGATGGAATTGGGACTTTTCTCCAAAGTGGTTGACGAGCTTCAGCTAGACTGAGGAAAGATAAAAGGCAAACAAATTGCACAGAATTACAATTCAAAGCGAAACAACAGAAACACGAGAAAATCGAAGGATAAACATGAAACACGGAAAAAAAAAACAATTGAGACAGAGATTACAGTTAAATTTCGGGAAATGCAAATCAACACTTACAGGAAATCATCATCATCGTCTTGGGCATTTCCCGCATCATCTGGTTTGGTAATGAGGCCTCTCTTTTCTTGTCTGGTTTTCCATTTCTCCACTCGTTCCTTCCATTCCTCAGTGCTGTAAGCTTCCTTTTCACCGTCCAAATCCTTACCTGCAACTGTTCATACATGTACGTTTTGCAGTTACAATCAATTATTGGACAGGGATTGAATAGTTTGAGGATTAATTTGATTACCACTTCCAGCGACGGAAGGAATGGCTCCTCCATTGGTGTGATTTTCATGCTTGTTGTTATCGTCCCCATATTCCTGCTCGAATACGAAATTATATAAATTCCCTAATCAAAATTGAATCTGCAGAACCGCGAAGCCTCCCTCTCTCTCTCTCCCTCCCCCTCCCCCTCTCTCCCTCTCCCTCTCCCTCTCTTAGAAAAGTCTATTAATGTTGTGTAAGTTATCGAGTCGAGGAATCGAACTCAGATGGTTTATATGATGATGGTTAATAAATTAAATTCACCCATTAATTCATTATTAAAAAATTAAGGAGCCACTATTCATACCCCAAATTACTCTAAACATACCCAAAAAATTTATAGACAAAAATAGACACACTTAAAATAACTAAAATACCCTTATATTAATAGATACTCCCTCCGTCCATAAAAATTGGACTACCTTTGCAATTCACTGTTATTAAGAAGAGTTGATGTTGATGTGTAAAAGTGAGTGTATTAGTATATAAAAGTATTTAATTATTAAAAAAGTACTTGATGTGATGTGTAAAAGTGAGTATATGTGTATAAAAAATAAAAATAATGATTGTAAGTTTTCCATTTTAGGTAAGTAGACCATTTATTGTGGACGACTATTTAAGGCAACGTGGACCATTTATCGTGGACGGAGGGAGTATAAAATTAGAATTTTTGTAAATTAAATTTTATAAAACCCTACCTTATTCCCAAAAATATTTATTTTTAAAAACATATAAAAAACTTGTAGAAGAGATGAAAAAAAAAAACTACTTAATGAAGTGAAAAAAATTTCAAATCAAAATTTCTAAAAATTTCATGAATCACTAAATTTTTGGATAGAGGGCTTAGTAATCTCGACTCCATTAACAGACATAATTCTAGAAAGCTTATGTTCCTTGAGAGAACCAGGAAACAGAGTCATCACAGACGAAACATTCATTGAAACCAGTTCAATATAAGTAAATCTCTAAAAGCAGAATATAAAATCTCACAATTCTGTCATAAAAAATGGGGAAGATGAAGACACAAATCCAAATTTTAGAGGAGCCAAGACGGTAACAGGGCCCAAATTCTGGTAATTTCGACAAATCCTATTAACAACTGCTTTTAATTCAATCGCAAACGAATCCTACTACGAGAATGATCAGCAATCTAATTATCCTAGTCTATTCAACGGCTTCATAACTAGTATTTCCAACAAGAACGCTACTACGAGATTGGATCATGTCGAATGATCTAAGAATTCCGTGCACTGCATCGGGCCATCCAGCGAGATCTGGAGAAGCGTAGAGATGATGTGGAAGCCGTCTGCGATGGATAAAAAATATGGGTGTTCCTATAGTTGGATCCTTCTAAAATCTTATTCGGTTGTAACTTGGAGCATTAATGTGGAAGAGAAGAAGACTTAGTCAAAAATTAGAAAGGATATAATAGTAAGAAAATGGGGTATATTTAGTATTTTAAATTTATGTTTAGTAGTTGGGGTATGTTTAGAGGAATTTGGGGTATATATAGTGGCACTCAAAAATTAATTAATCTCTCTTACACTTAGAGATGGCAACGGGGCGGGTTTGGGACGGGTTTGACCAGTCCCAGGACCCGCCCCGCCAAGAATTTTTAGGACCCGAGATCCGCCCCGTCCCGCCTTAATTATGAGTTGGACCCGCCCCGCCCCGTCCCACGAACCCGACGGGTTTTACCCGCCCCGACCCGCCTACCCACCTATTTTTTATTTTATTTTATTATTATCATACATATCAAATACTTTACACAAAATATAATAAATTTTAAAATATAACATCAATATGCATATGAATAATTCAAACAACAATAAATATGCAAAATAATCCACTTCAAGTTTCAACTTATTAAATCTAAATATTTAAAATCACACATATATTGTTCATTGAAATTAAAATAAAATAAAAATTAATAAACTCTAATTTGTACAATTTTTGCTCATGACTTTATGCACATATTTAATCTAATAATTTAATGAATATGTTAATTAATAGTCTAATTTTTATATATTTAATTATACATATATAATATATTTAATTAATATATATATATATATATATATACGGGACGGGTTCGGGGCGGGTCCACCTAATACCAAGACCCGTCCCAAACCCGGCGGGTTTTTGGTCAAACGGGTCCAAACCCGCCCCGCGACCCGTTTGACCGGGTTTTTACCCGGCCCGTACAGGCGGATTCGTGGCGGGTCCAGGTTTGAACCCGCCCCATTGTCATCCCTACTTACACTATGATTTTAGCTATTTGTTTTTCCTATGTATTATTTTCCTTTTTTTATGCATGTACTATACAGTAATAGTAGTATTACTTTCAGTTAGCCACTCTTACAACAACAAAAAAATATAATAAATGTGGTACGAGGTAACAAGTTTATTTAGAAAAATAACTACAAAATTTTAATAAATAGCTGGAATAGCTCAGCTGGTTAGAGCGTGTGGCTGTTAACCACAAGGTCGGAGGTTCGAACCCTCCTTCTAGCGAAAATTTTTGTCATTTTTTTTCACCCTCACAAAAGTTTCACCATTGTAATCTTTCATTGTCTCAGATTTAGTAACAAGTAATTACCGAACGGTGAAGGTGATGATCCACAGTTTGATGATTCCTGAGCTGAAATTCATCTTCAAAATCATCCTCAACATTTTCTTCATCATCTCCTTCGACACGAGGACTACCTATATATATCAACAAAACGAAGAACTAGAATAAGAGACGAAACACAATTTGCATGTAACGGAGAGATCAATAAGACCTTTGTGGCGTTTGTATCGAGTGCGGCACTGAGGGCAGAGCTGCTGGCCCTCGCTCCTCTCGTACTCGTAGCAAGGCCGGCACACCGGGAACCCACACTCCCCGCACGCGACAAACATCTCGCCGTTCTCCTTCAGACCAATCTCGTCCCCACATATCCGGCAAGCTTTTGTTTTGTTCGAATGCTCAAATGCCTCAACCCCACCACCATGCTGTCACAACATGCAGATTAGTATTTATGCACCAACTGCACGGTGTAAGTAGCGCACAGGAGATGAACTCTTGAGGAAAGAAGAGAGAGAGAAGGGTGCGTACCTCATCGGCAACATGCAGGACGTGGAGATCGTTGCGGCCATGGGAGCCAGTGTAGAGGCCAGCCATGGAAAGAAAGAAAGAAAGTGATGGAGTAGGGATGAATGTGAGGAGTTTGAGGGAATTATTAATAATGTGTGATGGGGTGGGGGGGGTTGAGGCCACCAGCTTATTGGTGAGGAGTCAGGGAATTGATTAGAAATGAAGTTAGATGGGTGAAAGAAAGGAGAGGGACATCTTGGTTGCTTCTTCTTTCTGCATATCTGGAAAGAAAGAAACATAATATCTTAATTCCCATGAAAACAACACCATATGTATCTATCTATCTTCAACTCAAAGGTTTCTGAAACTAACACCATATTTATATGTCCAACTAAATAATTGAATAATAAATGCAACACCAAATTCCATTTTGATTTTAGATAAATATGGCAGCACAAGATGTTACATAATTGTGTAACAGGAGATCTCGTGTGACGTTCGACAAACTTAGATTTGAATTGTACTTATATATTTTATTCACTTACCCACCAACCTAATTTGTATTTTTCTTTAACTTAAGTTGTTTCTCTTGCTATTAATGATGACCATATAATTAACGGAATTTTCCTGATAGTTCATGTTGAGCTCAGTAGATCAATTTCAAGATATTGTCATCTTTTTTTTAATGTAAAAGTAAAAGTAGACAGGAGACATTTCTTGGTATTTACAGAACCCATATTACTAAATAATAATCGGTTGAAACGATTCGTACAACAATAAGCTCAAGCCATGGAGATGAGAATCATAGTTCAGAGCTAACGAGTCACTTCAAACACCTCAATATCTGTGTGAAATTCGAAACCACAGAGAAATTGCTAACAAACTAGAATTAAAAGATCAGTAATCCGTTTATCAATTCAGTTTCTACGATGGAAGATAACGAAGGCTACTCGTGCATTTTTGCACGTTTTGAGGGGGGTGACTTCACTTTTCCGTTGGGTTCAAGAGCTTCAGTGTCAGGTGCTTTTTGTTTCGATCCAGAGGTTGCATTAGTCAAATCACCTCCTATACTGCTGTTATCAGCTTCTAGTCCTGTACTATCTTTGGCAGATGAACTTGGGATTAGATTTGCCAACTCTTTCAGGGGATTGTCACTGGTGGATGGACCTCCCTTGTCCATGCCTGATTTTTCGAACATCATCTGAAGGTACCTCCCTTGTTCTTCTATTCGCAGCTGTAGATTTCTTTGAATCTGCAGATATTATATATGAGTAACGGAATAAAATGAACAGATAGTGGATTCTAGAGGCTTAGAAATTACACCAACTAGACTATAAAACAAATAAAACTGGAATCAGTTGAGCTGCATTATTTAAGGGCTGCATAATTAATCATCAGGAAGCTATATATGAAGCAAGAGGACCACATTGCTTCTCTCACAGATATGTAGGGGGAATTTAGTTCAAATTTTGGAGAATCATTGAATAGTTACCATGAAATGATGATTACATTGTTAGTGTCTTGCTTTAATCTTGGAATATTTAGGGAAAAAATTGTGTAGGTTGAGGATTAGTGGAATGACTAAGGAGAAATGATTATAGGAAGAGAGATAATAAACAAAATGGGGTAGTGATAAACTTATTTTGAGTCTCACTACTAGGGGTGATCATTCATTACCTCGTACAAAGTATGATGAAAGTGAATTAATCTTTTTTTTTTATTCTCATTAGCCACCACACTAACCCATATTCATTCGCACTATCTCATTGAAGAATTTTGAACCAAGCACCCCCGAAATCATGAGTAAGGATCCCATACTGCCCCTCATATAATGAAAACAAATGCAGCATTAACATTAAAACTCAAGTTTGAGAAATGTTAGAATTGCATTTTTTGGGTATGCATCAGAAAAGGCGATGCCCACACTTATTAAATTAGAGGTTACTCTTGAGTATTGTGTCTCCAATAGTACACAACATACTGACCAATAGAACAATGTAAATTCACCCAAAGGTCAGAGCAAAATTTCACAAAGCACAAATTAATACCTCAAGTTGTTCATGAAGCCTCTTTTGGACTTCCATCTGCAATCGCAGAGCTTCAGTGATCTCAATGCCCCTGTTCCAGAAAGAGACGAGCACAACAATCAGCCAGAAAACATCAATTAAAGCATCTCAACATAGATATAAGCATATCAAACACTTAATTTTTCCAAATAGCATGCTGCAGTATTTAGAATACATTATGCCAATTTTATGAAGGTCGTATTCCATAATTGGCACATAAGCTACCTTTGTTTTCCATACCCAAAGGCATCATTAAACGATGACAAACGTGATATAATCATATAGACCATATTATTTCATTCCATGCACAAGTTCTTTGGTTCCTAACCTATATGCCAAGAGCTTAGTCAAAGATTTTGCTCTGCCTATTATTGCCTTGACATGCATTAGTTATTTGTGGCAGCCAGCAGCCTACTCTCGAATTTCTTGACCAATCAAATCTAAAGCATATATAATTCTTTTTATGCAACTTAATCTATAATCCTGCTTCTACAATTTGGGCAGACAATTACAACATATCCCCCTGTACAAAAATCATGGAGATCATATCTTTGCCTATGATTCAAACAAATTTTAATTAATTGACTAAATTAGTTTACAATATTAACAAGCCTACGTGACTAACTACTCACGGAAACTGTTAACACAAGGTGTGAGTGTTGACTGCATAGTTTTAAAAGGCGCAAGGCGCACAAAGGCGCAAGAGGGAGCCTTGCGCAGCGCGCGCCTTAGGCGCCCCTCTCGTCCTTGACTTTCCTAAGCACATTTCACACATATATTACTATGGAAAATCAGATAAAACCACATAATACTACCAAAATGTCAATAAACGAACATAATAACACAATTTAGCATGAAATTAATACTAAAATAATGATAATAGACTTCATAAACACACAAATATCACCAAAACAGCAGTTATATTAAGTCTAATTCACTAGTCCTCATCAAATTCAAAGGCCTCCTCCTCCTCATCACCAAATTCATCATCATCAATATATTCCTCTTACAGGGGACTGGCGGTGGCCGGCGGCGAGCTGGAGTAGGCGGCCGGGGGCTGGAGCGGCTGGAAGGAGTGGAGGCCTTTGTTCGAAGTTAATATGAAAATTTAAAAAAAAAAAAAAAAACCTAACCCTAGATCTTATATATTATTATATTTTCTAATTAAAAAAATTATATTAAATAAAAGTGCTACTCCACTTAAATATAATGAACTAAAAGTGTTATTTCTATTGCAAAAATGAACAAAAAAGATGCTAGACCAAGAGGCGCGCCTTAATGCCTTACGAAAGGCGAGAAAGGCGCCCTAAAGGCGCGCGCCTCATGATCTGCGCCCGACATTTGTTATTCAAGGAGCTAAACCCTGAGCCTTGCGCCTTTTGCGCCTGAGGCGCGCCTCTTTTAAAACCATGGTTGACTGTTAACTTATTTTTGTGTAATCATCCTAGAAAAACTGCACAAGCAAGGTAATAAATCATAGATTCCCATAAGAAAACACAGAACTTAATGGCGCAAGAAAAAGAAGCCAATTAAAATGGAAGAAGGTGGGTGAGGAAGAAGATATGATACATAATAGAACAGGTTTTTTACACAAAGAATGTATCCATGTAACCAAAAGCTGAGAGCAGCTGTATTTTTCTTAATGGGCAATCAAAAAAGCTATGAAGCTTTTTATAGTTGTAACTGCCAACAAGAATATATAGAGCCCATGGTAAGTCGTCACTCTATGCTGTTCCAGTCAGGTTGTCCCAAATTTAAACATTAGAAGTGTGAGCAACAGGATCTAATCAATAAATGCTCAAGTTATGCCCACCAAGTTAAAAAAAGGTCCATAATGTATTTAATAACAGAAAATGCAAGTTTATTCTTAAATAAACTTAACTAATATATATGGGAGCAACATGCATAATATAACACAACAGACTTACTTCTGGGTCAGATCTTTAATGTGCTACCTACATCACTACAGAGAACAAATGCTAAATTTAATGGGTTATCAAACTTTATTCTGCTTCAGTTTCTAATCTCTGTTTGTGGTTCCATTCAACTCCACATAATTCAAATACCAGGCATGATTGAGAAAATGAATTCCACTTCACTATCATCAGATAAAGAGAAAGTAAACTTACGTTTTCAAGTCCAGAGACGAAAGTTCCTCAATGGAGGTTGTTTTTCTCTCTGAAGATTCTGCAAAAGATGAAAGGGCTTTTGTTTTAGTTGAATGACGATTTTAGAGCATTTCTGACATAACATTCTTTTCTCAATATATATATATATAAAAAAAATTCTCAACCACTTCAAGGTAAGCATGTTCTCTAAGTAGTGTAACCATGTGATAGAAAGGAAGAAACAAATAAGCAACACAAATAATAGAGCAGGTGATGGACGAATTAATGAGCTGGTAATAAAATCTTAAAATTCTAACTTTCAAAATCAGATATTTCGATCTGACAGAGAAGGTATCAAAAGACTACCGAAAAATAAAAAGGACAACAGAAGAAAGAATAATTGCATTAACTAAAAAGAGTAAGTCAATGCAAATGCTTCGGTATAACAGAGAAGCAGTATTAAAGGAACAAACTCGATGCATACCTTCTGAGATCTCAGGTTTATATCTAGCTGTCCGGTACTTCTGCAGTTGGAAAACAGAGACCATATTAAGTAAAGAATAATGACAAAAACTTATATAGAAATTTCTCCAGTAAAAATTTCCAAAAATAAACTTTAAAAAAAATTAAATGATGCACGCGTTCAGCGGTTAACTCCACGCAAATAGCAACTAATATGCTTTCTCCCACACGTCCTGCAATTACAGCAATTTTCCATGCAAATAGCTGAAAGTTGTTGGCTTATTAATTATTTTTTTAATTGTTATGGATTTAGCAACTAATATACTTCTTCCCACGCGTCTAGGAATTACAGCTATTTTCCATGCAAATAGCTGAAAGTTGTTGGCTTATTAATTATTATTATTAATTGTTATGGATTTAAAAAAATAATCAAATAATATTATGTAATAAATTTAAAAATTTGCTCTCAATTTGTGTTACTATATAGACAAATGCATGTTACTATAAGGGAAAATGTATGTTACTTTCCGGACTAAAAATTATTATTTTATGTATATTTAGTATTTCTATAAAATAAAAAAAATCATAGAATATAAGAGATATGTGTATTAATATAAGAAAAAATATTAGTTTTTCTATAAACATTTATTTATTCATAGAAATATTTTTTTTCATATAATAACACATAAAATAGTAAAAAGCGTATTATTACATGAATCAATATACCTAAATTTAAAAGGATGGTGATTAAATTAAAAACACATATTTATTCTTATAAAAATATATTTTGTCCTTATATAGTAACACAAACTGGAGAGCAAATAAATGTTACTATTAGGGCAAATGTGTGTTACTATCTTATAAAATGTTGTTATTTTACATATATTCATTTGTTTTTATAGAATAAATAAATTTTCTCATAATGCAAGAGCAAAATGTGTGTTACTAGAAGAACAAATATTGATTATTCACAAATATTTATTTATTTTTATAAAAATAATTATTTTTCTCATATAATAACATATGTAAAAATAGTAAAAAAGTGTGTTATTACATGGAATAATATACCTACATTTAAATGGATGATAAATAAATTAAGAAACACATTTTTATCCTCATAAAAATATATTTTGTCCTTACAGTAACACACATTTGCCCATATAGTAACACGAACTAGGAGACAAATGTGTGTTATATGGACAATATTTATTTGTAACATAATATTATTTAAATATTTTTAAATCAATTCAATAATTTTAAAAAAATTAAAATTAAAATGAACTTAGAAAAAAAAAGGTAACTGCCAACAACTTAGTAGCTGTTGGCGTAGGGTGGGAAGGGTAATTAGTATGCATGGTGGCTATTACCCATGCAAGGTGTGCAGGGTGGGTAGGGAAATTGGTACGCATGGTGACAATTACCCATGCAAAGGCACGCATGGGTTTCAAATTTTTTTATATATATTTGGAAATTTCTACAGTAGAAATTTTTACGCAAGTGTTGCTCAAGAATAATCATTTTTTATCATGAAAGATATAGGTCTACAGCATAATTTATTTAAATGGATACCTGCAGATGACTTTTGACATGATAGATTGTCAAGCCTTCAACTTTCATTAGCTTCAAGACACCCTTGGGAGTAGCCCCTGCAATAAAAGTTGGAGCAACAGCAATGATTGTTAGACTCATATTTAAAATGTGTCCAACTGAAGCAGTTGAGCAAGAAGAAACCTACTTTCGCTTCCACCGAGTTTGTTGACAGCCTCCACGAAGGCCTCATGAAGTTCAGGAGTCCAACGCATCCGTTGCTTTGCTGGAGCAGAATTTGTGGAGGATTGGCCAGCAGCATTGCAAGCTTCTCCAGATGAAGCAGGAAGCTGCTGAGACACATGTGGCTGCACCAACATACTTGTTGACTGACAAAAACATAAAAAACGTCAGATGTTTCATGTTCACCACTGCATAAAAAAGAATGATTTGAAAATCATATTAAGATGAATAACCTCAACCTTTAGCTCTGGACCCACAATACTAGCATCAGCAAGAAGCTCATTCCAATCAGAAGTCAAAGCATCATCATCAATAATAAGCTGATCAGCCCAATCTTGCCACTCGTTTGGTTTGCTGAGATCCTGAGAAGGAACTGCAACTCCAATGCCATTGATGCCATCAAGTTGGCTATTATGGATTGCAGTACTCATTGGATAATCAAGAAAACCGGGTAGTGCATCTGTACACCATGAGTTGATATTATCTTTATTACTGTGGCTCGATGCAGTTGATTGGACAACGCCAGAGTCAATAGAATGTGGCACTAGAACGGAAGACCCACTATTTGTTGATTCAGAAATGAACGAGGTTACTCTTTGATGCTTTTCTTGTTGTTGATTGGATGAAAAATGAAGATCATTAGAAAAACTTGATGATGAAGAATATATATGTCCAGCAACTCCATTGTTGGACGGCAATGGTGACATGACAGCTGGAGGACATTGGTTGAATCCCCTCTCCATGAAAACCTGATGAGAGTCGGAAATGTTGGGGCATCTACCTTCTCGAGGAGTCGAGAGCACAGACAACGAAGAAGATAAAGCTCCAGATGCTCCACAGTTACTAAGTTGTCCCCCACCTGATCTTTGAACAGCTAAAGCTGGTTTTGCTTCCATCCTTTGCTAATGTGCTTTACAGCAGCTTAGTAGTTATTACAAGGTACTAATAACCAGTTGAGTGTCTTCAGTTACCTATTTAATACACCACCACAAGTATACCCATCAACATCATGCAAAGGTGAGTTAACGCCAAAAAATACTAAAGTTTCTCTAAAATGAAAATCCACAGAAAATTGGTCGACAACATTAGCTTACCTGTGGAAACAAAGTGGCTTCCCTATGTGAAGACCAGCCAAGCAGAAAATTAATTCGATAAACAATTTATTGGGTTTCACAACATAAAACCTAATTCTTTAACCCTTTTTAAAGATTGTTCCTGGTAATGCTCATAACGATTTGTTGTAGCGCTAGTTCCAATAAGATTCTTTTGTCGATAATCTCGGACACCATGAATTGGCACCACAAATTTAACCAGCATGCAGAACTCCACAATGCAAAATTTATGGAAAGCACTATTCCTCTTCTTAGTAACCAAATCACGGTTTCTGGATACTCATAAGACTTCACCAATCACTTCCACAACAGCATAGATAGATAAACAACAATCAACCAAGGGAAGAAAAATATACAATTAAACAAAATCAAGAACGAATACAAAACAAACGTGCTTCATAAATCTCATCAAAATTCAGGGAAGGGATCAGCTGCCCCGCATATACAATCTGAACAAAACTATGTCCCGGATTAAATAAGCAACGAAATTAACGAAACCCTTACCTAAAATCGCAAAAAGACACAACTACGGTTTGGAAAATTCGCCATCTCGAAGCTTAGAGCAAACACGAATCGAGGCCAGAAAACCCACGATAATTTAGATTGTTGTACGTATACGTATTGCGACGGAGATTGGACGGATGAAAGCGGGTCGGAGAGAGGAATTCGGGGCCCCGACGACGGCTCAAAGGAATTGAACGGTGATGAGTGCGCCTTTTTTCTGGTGCGTATGCTATTCTTCGTATCTCATTTGGCTTGCTCTCCCAATTCTTTATGCTCCCCTTTTACCACGCGCTCTGTTGGCGCGTTTCCCATTCTCCACTTCTATTAATTTCCTTTTTTGTTTTAATTAATTACTAGCACTTTTATATGCATTAATTAATATTTCATAAATTTAATTACTTTCACAAATTGGATTAACTGGATTGGGAATGGAATTTATATATTAATGGAGAGATATATAATCTATATCTACGTATTTATTTATAATAGATAAAAACTTATATGAAACGTTTCACGGTGTGAAACATACCATATTTATAAAATTTGTGGGTCCAGGGCCGGGTCGGGTCGAATTTGGGTAATCTTTTCAAATTCTCGCACAAGCACAATTTTTAAATTTTTCGCTTCCAGGTATGTTACTTTTTAGGCAAATACATGTTACTTTAAGGCAAAATGTGTGTTACAATTAGACCAAATGTTATTTTTTTACATATATATCACTTGTTTTTTGTAAAAATAACATTTTTTTTCATTCAATGTAAGAGCAAAATGTGTGTTATTATACGAAAAAATATTACATTTTCATTTAGTAACATATTTTTAACTATTTTTAAAAAGTAACACCAAGTCTTTTATATAGTAACATACATATGTTAATAAAGTAACATATTTTAATAGTAACATGTATATGTTCATTTAGTAATACAGTTTGAATAGTAACATAGAGTGTTCATTTAGTAACATATACTTCTTCATTTAGTAACATAATTTTTTATAAGGTTTTTTCAATGTGTTGCTCTTTCTCTTACAGTAACACGTATTTGCCTATATTATAACACACATTTGCCCATATTATAACACAAATTGGGAAAGCAAATATATGTTACTATTAGAGCAAATGTGAGTTAAATCTTATGAAATGTTGTTCTTTATATATATATATATATTCATTTATTTTTATATCATAAATAATTTTTCGTATAACACAAAAGCAATATGTGTGTTACTATAAGAAAATATATTATTTTCTCATAAGTATTTATGAAAAAAATAATATTTTTGTAGTAATACACATTTATTATTAGATTGTATGAAAAAAATGTTATTTCTACAAAAACAAATGAATATATGTAAAGAAAATAAGATTTGATCTAATTGTAACACATATTTTGCTTATTAGTAACATGCATTTAGCTAAATAGTAACATATCTGAGAGCGAAAAAATCTGGAATCATAGTTACGAATTTTTTTTTTAAGACCAAATCCGACCCAACCCGATAGGATCCGCGAATTTTTTTTAATTAACCCATTTCACGTGAATGTTGCTCTTTATAATAACAGTCCAATTATGAAAATCTATTAATTTTCCGGCTAAAACTATTAAATCTAGAAAATGGATATATATTAATCACATTTAAAAATAAATTAGTCTTGTATGCACCAGTTGCACGGTGATACTCCAGTTCATTTTTTAAAAGTTACACAAAATACTATTAAAAAGTTACACATGTTATTATTGAAAAGTGTATCTTTCATAGTGTAATTTTTCAGTAATAATCTGTGCAACTTTTCAGTAATAAATTGAGTAATTTTTAAAAATAAACTTGAGTTGCACCGTATAATTGGTGCACAGACGATTTACTTTTTAAAAAACTATAAAAATGAAGATATATGTGCAATAATAGGAGCGATGATGCATAATATTTGATTATATATTAAAGATATGGTATATCAAACTTTTTAAGATAAAAGATACAGAGGAAATTGTTTGTCAAAATCAAAATAATAAATAGAGAATTTTCGTAATCTTAATTTCACAAAGTTTTGAAATCAACCAAAATGCTCGATTTCAAAATTCTTCTCTTCTCATTAACTCTGGCAAAAAAAATTAATCTTAATTTTATATTTAAAGTATTATAATCTTGATCCTACAATTATATATATATATATATATATATCTTATATATATATCTTATATAAATCTCATAAATATATTTATAATATCAAATCCTAAATTTAATTTTTTTAATCTCAACCGTTCATCTTAATTTCTATACTTCTATAAATTTTAACTCTATAAAAATTATTATTCTTATCTTTTAACCTTATTTCTGTGTGTGTCTCTTTCTTCTTCTTATTTCTTTTATTATGTTCTTATTTATAGTATTCTGATATTCTAATTGTTTATTTATCTTTTTATATTTGATTTTTTTTTTTGCAGCTTCATGTTTTACATCTAACAATTTTGTGAAATAATATTATTCTATTGCAACACAATTTTCGTGGTTTTCTTTTGGAGGTAATGTTTAATTGCTACAATTGCACATCTATTTAATTTAAAATTTTGATGTTTGAATTGTTTATTTATCTTTTAAATATTTTTTTCATATTTTTAATATTCTGATATTATTTATTTATTTTTCTATGTTCAATTTTAATTACAGGTTCGCATTAAAATTATTGTGTCTGCGTCATACATACTGTAAGTTCATTATAATTCTAGAAAAAAATAGATATTTTAGAGCATAATATTGTGTATGTGTTATGCATGTGTACATATTCTTTAATTACTTAATTTATTTGTCTTTATAATAATTTTTTTCATGTTCTTAATATTTTAATATTGTTTATTTATTTTTTTATGTTCAATTTTAATTACAAGTTCGCATTACAATCATTGTGTATGCGTCATACATACCGTAAGTTATTTATAATTTTGAAAAAAAATATGTTCTAGAGCATAATATTATATACGCGTTGTGCATGTGTACATATTTTTTAATTACTTAATTTATTAACCGCAATATTATATATGCGTTATGTATGTGTAATCATTGATACATGTATATGTTAAATTCAATAAATAACACACACACACACACACACACACACACACACA
>JAPKLY010000479.1:52210-86511 GCA_026898435.1 Prunella vulgaris
TTCTTGATTTTCTTTAAATATATGTATTTTTGTTTCATACCGCGAAATTCGCGGGTATACATCCTAGTATTATATAAAGATAAATTTCATTTTCTCTATCAAAATAATATATAGAGAATTTCATAATTTTAACCGTAATGTTATATAAAGATAAATTTATAAAATTTATGTGGCAAAATTATAATTTTTTATTTCAAAATCCATCGAGTAAGTCTCTTGTGCAACACTTACATCGTGCAACTCAAGTGTATTTTTAAATAGTTACACTATTTATTACTGAAAAGTTACACTATTAAAGATACACTTTTCAGTAATAATATGTGTAATTTTTCAGTAGTCTTTTATTTAACTTTTTAAAAATGAATTTGAGTTGCACGGTGTAACTAGTGCATACAAGACTAAGTCTTACAATTAATCTCCATTTTAAATAGTATTAATTCCATTCATTAATTTTATTTTTATCTTCTATATGTAATTCCTCTTTACTGTGATCTAATTCAAAACCTAATCGTTTTCTCTTCTCATTTTCTTTTCTAACGTTCATTATGTGCAACATTTCAATTTAATCTTTTTTATTTGTAGATTACGATAACACAAAATGATGGAACAAAAGTTGAATTTTTATTATAAAAGGTTGAACTTTTTTATATGATCAATTAGGGGTGGACATCGGTTCGGGTTTTTCGGGTTTGAGATCAAAATTTTGGGTATCCGAAATTTTGGGTACAATATTTGATTACCGAACCCAAAAAAGTTCGGTTACCCGAAATTCGGGTCCCAAAATTTCGGATGCTCAAATTCGGGAATCTAATTTTTTTTGTATTACTTAACAATTAACAACCTAAATAACATCAATACCAAAATTTGTTAGAAATATTTAATATTTAATTAAATATTTAAATATATTAATTGGTATTGTTTGACCAATAAAATTAATTTCTCGGAAGTTAATTGATATGAGTGTGTTCTACTTTCGGAGTAGATGAATTTAATTTATTAATACTCACAAAACCAATTAATGGTGAGTGAGAAATTAAGTCAAAAAATCAAAGTTTAAAACTTTGAATTAGAGAGATAATTAATTGTGTAATTAATTCTCATCTCACATTGAAAAATGTGAATACTAATATACATAATATTAGTAAGAAGTCAACGAAGCTAATCAAACTATAGTTGATTGATTGGCATCAAATTGGCCACACACACACGCGTCTAGCCAGTGGCCGTGGACTTGGACTTGGATCTTTGCAATTTGACTTTGGGTGTACTTGGGCCTTGGGTTTAGTGTCCATCTAATTTTTTTAGAACACAAAAGTTTTGTTGTTCAGCCCAATTAATTCGTTAATGAGTCAAGTTCATACCGAAAGTTGACTTCATAGTACAGATTCGATGAATCTGAAGCTGACGTCAAGATGACTCAGCACTGGCCAGGTTCAATGAACCTAAAGCTGACTCAGCTCTGACAATCTCGTATCAGCACAAAAAATGTGCTAAATTCATTTATGGCAGGTCAACACTAATTGATTGCAATCAATTTCGTAATTGTTGACCTTCCTCAAAATCTGTCTGTTAGCATTAATGCTGACACGTTTTTCCCCCGTTGCGAGTGGAGGTTCAGCTATAAATAGGTGTCCTCATTTCAGTCAGAGAACACACTTCACACTTCTCTCATTGTCCAACTCTGCATATAGCTTTTAGGTACAGTGTAGTCCTAACGTCCCTCTGTTCGCCGAAAATTCAAGTCATGCGGTGTTGCACAGTTGAAAGCGTACACCGTTTTACCTTTGGGAGCACTATTCCATACCAAAGAGTACCACCGGGGAATATTTGCTTTGCGGGAAGATGACTCATCGACTCGACGTCTGCTTTTAATTTCATTGTAATCTGTTATTTTCCATGTATTTTTCTTCCCCTGTTGTATCCCAATTTTTAGTTTTATTTTTACAGTTGTATTATTCAATCGACAAAATTTTTTTCTCTAACAATCGCAAAGCAAATAATTTTAAAAAATGTCGACTAGTGATAATACTTCTATACTCCCTATTGAATCTCATGTTGGTGGTTCTTCAAACCCTCCTCCTGCCACCACTGCCCATGTTCCCTCTGTAACTATCCAAGTTGGACAACCCTCTACTCACTCAGTGGTGGCTCCCTTCTCTTTTCCTAATGCTAGACCAATTATGGTCCATAGCGAAAGACACGATAAGTTTTCGGACAAAAACTTTAAGAGGTGGCAGCAAAAAATGTTGTTTTACCTCACAACTTTAAATTTGACGAGATTTCTCACTGAGGATCCACCTGCGGTCGTTGAGAACAATCCGCAAAATAAAACTGTCAGAAGGCAATGGTGGTATTTTGACTTTCTGTGCCGGAATTATATTCTGGGCGGCCTGGTAGATGGTTTATATAATGTCTATCAGAAGATCACCATGGCTACAGAATTATGGAATTCCCTAGAAGCCAAATATATGGCTGATGATGCTGGTACTAAGAAGTACCTTGTTGAGAAGTTCCTAAACTTCAAAATGATAGACTCTAAGTCTGTTGTTGAACAAGTGCAGGACTTTCAATTAATTCTGCATGACATTGCTGCAGAAGAAATGGCACTGCCAGATGCTTTTCAAGAAGCTGCAGTTATTGAAAAATTGCCTCCTAGTTGGAGGGATTTCCAAAGTCACTTGAAGCTAAAAAAAAAACATGACTTTACAAGAAGTCATCAGAAAGCTTCAAATCCATGAAGGCGGCTTGATAAGAACTAAAAATACTGATGAGACCAAAGCCAACTTAATGGAAACAAAGAAAAGAAAAGGGCCAGCAAATGACAAGGGGAAGAAACCAGTTTGAACAAAATCCAAATTTAATGGTGATTGTTACAACTGCGGAAAATCAAACCATATGGCCAAAGACTATAGAGCCCTAAATAAAGAAAACAACAAGGGGAAACAATCAAGGGCAAATGTGGCCCAAATAGACGTCACTGAAGATGATCTAACTGTTGTGATCACTGAAGCGAACCTGGTGGACAACCCGAAGGAATGGTTCATTGACATTGGAGCCACATGTGATGTCTGTTCTGACAGGAATGCTTTCTCGACATATGAGCCTGCTGGTGGGAGGAAGATGCACATGGGAAATCAAGCCACGCCTGAGGTAGTTGGGGTTGGCAACGTCGTTCTGAAACTGACCACTGACAAGAACCTCACTCTCCGAGAGGTCCTGCATGTCCCTGACATACGCAAGAATATGATCTCTGGTTTTGTGCTTGTAAAGAATAATTTTAAACTTGTATTCGAGTCGAATAGGGTTGTTCTTAGCAAGTACTTTGTGTATTTAGGTCGTGGCTATCTCCACGATGGTTTGTTTAAGACGAGCACCATGGTTGTACTCCCCAAGGGTAAAAATAATGATAAGAATAAAGAAGCTTCTACTTCGACTTATATTGTTGAGTGCTCTAACTTATGGCATTGTAGATTGGGACATGTAAATCTAAAATCCATAAAATATTTAGTAAATTTAAATTTACTTGACATTAAAAATGTTGAAATAAACCAAAGATGCAAAATATGTGTAGAAGTTAAAATGACGAAACTACCATTTCCGTCAATAGAAAGAAACAATGAACCTCTATACTTAATTCACACCGATGTGTGTGATTTAAAATTTGTTCAAACTATAGGTGGAAACAAGTACTTCATCACGTTCATAGATGATTGTACTAGGTTTTGTCACGTTTATCTTTTGCATAGTAAGGATGAAACTTTGAATGCTTTTAAACTATACAAAAATGAAGTGGAAAACCAGTTAAGTAAATGAATCGAAATGGTTCGTAGTGATAGAGGTGGGGAATGTGTACCACCGTTTGAGAAAATATGTGTTGATTCTGGCATCATACATCAAACAACTGCTCCCTATTCACCTTAATCAAATAGTGTTGCAGAATGTAAGAACCGAACACTAAAGGAGATGATGAATGTAATGTTCATCAACTTCGGTTTGCCGCAAAATATGTGGGGCGAAGCCGTTCTATCGGCTAACCACATATTAAACAAAATTCCACACAAAAGTATGGACACTACTCCTTATGAATTGTGGACAGGGCGGAAACCATCATATAAATACCTCAAAGTGTGGGGGTGTTTAGAAAATGTAGAAGTGTCACTACCTAAGCAAGTTAAGATTGAACCAAAAACAGTGGACTGTATCTTTGTAGGTTATGCATTAAACAGTAGTGCATATAGATTTCTAATTCATAAATCTGAAGTTCCAGATATGAGTGAAGGAATATTTATGGAATCGAGAAACGCGGTGTTTTTCGAGAATATCTTTCCTCGTAAAACTAAGAAAGATAATATCTCAACTAAAAGACCTCGTCAAGAGGAGGTTGATGATGAAGCTGGTCCTTCTACTCAAGAAAATGAGGAGTTGAGACGTAGCAAAAGTGCAAAGATAGCTAAAACCTTTGGTCCTAACTTCATTACATTTATGTTGGAAGATGAACCAAAGAATATCAAAGATGCTCTTTCAAGACCAGATGCTCCACTCTGGCAAGAGGCGATAAATAGTGAATCGACTCCATTCTGCAAAACCATACATGGAAATTGGTTGATCTCCCACAAGGTTGTAAGACATTAGGATGCAAATGGATCCTTAAAAGAAAGTATAAAACAGATGGATCGATTGATAAATACAAAGCACGTTTAGTCGCAAAAGGGTTCAAACAAATCGAAGGGTATGATTTCTTTGATACCTGTTCACCAGTAATAAGAATTACATCTATTCGGGTGTTAATTGCAATTATTTCCTTATACAATCTCGAGATTCACCAAATGGATGTTAAGACTGCATTTCTCAATGGTGAGATGGATGCAGAAATTTACATGGATCAACCCGAAGGCTTTTATAGCACTTGGAAATGAGAAAAATGTGTGCAAGCTTGTGAAGTCATTGTATGGACTTAAACAAGCTCCGAAGCAATGGCATTTGAAATTTGCCAATATAATGTTATCAAATGGTTTTCGTATAAATGAGTGTGACAAATTTGTATATGTGAAGAATACACGAAAAGGATTTGTTATATTGTGTCTTTATGTTGATGACATGCTAATCATGAGCAATGATCATGATTTTCTTTGCAAAACAAAGAACATGTTAGGACGACACTTTGACATAAAAGACATGAGTGTAGCTGACGTGATTTTAGGAATCAAGATCAGTAGGACATCAAATGGAATATCCTTAAGACAATTTCATTATGTGGAGAAAGTGTTAAAGAAATTCAACGCCTTTGATGATCCACCAGCTAAAACACCTTTGGAAGTGAATGTGCACTTGAAGAAAAACAACGGTGAAGTTGTAGTTCAACAAGAATATGCTAGAGTCATTGGGAGCATTATGTACATTTCAAATTGTACGCGTCCTGATATAGCATGTGCCGTGAATAAACTTAGTAGATTCACGAGCAACCCAAGTCACGAGTATTGGATAGCTCTGAGAAGAGTTCTGAGGTACTTAAAGTACATTCTAAACTTTGGACTGCAGTACACCATGTATCCAGCTGTACTCGAAGGGTATAATGATGTCAACTGGATCTCAGACAACAAAGAGTCGTTCTCAACTAGTGGATATGTCTTCACTATAGGAGGAGATGATGTGTCCTGGAGGTCTACAAAATAAAAATGTATAGCCCAATCCACCATGGAATCTGAGTTCACAGCTTTAGATAAAGCTGGTAAAGAAGCTTAGTGGCTTCAAAACTTCCTTGAAGATATTCCATGTTGGAATAAACCAGTACCCACTATAATGGTACATTATGACTGTCAAGCCGCAATTGGTAGGGCTCAAAATGATATGTATAATGGAAAGTCTAGACACATCCATCAACGACATAACACCGTTAGACAATTGATCTCGAGTGGTGTAATATCCATAGACTATATTAAGTCTAAGGATAATCCAGCGGATCCTCTAACAAAGAGTATAAATCGAGCTCAAATGTCCAAATTATCAGAAGAAATGTGTCTTAAATCCACCGAACAAACTAAAGCAGTGGTAATGTGACCAAGTTGACTGGAGATCCTAAGATCTTGGTTCAACAGGAAAACTAAGTTGTGGAAGTTAGACGAAATGTTTGGTAATCCGACCATTCCTTTGAATATAGTACACCAAGTATAGAACCCGTAGGTGGTGTAGGTTAAGTCTGAAGACTTTTAATGAATCCTAGAAGTCCTAATAAGGATAGAGTATTACGAGATACTCAAGGGGGTTTCACCTATGTAAGTGTGAAGTGAGAGGCCGCTTCAAATATCATTGGATATTAAACACTTATGAATCCAAAGGGTGTCCATGGCCGAAACGGACAAAAACGTGAGAACAAGAAAGGACGTAGAGACTGTATTGTGTCACAGCTCTCAGTCTCAGTCACTGAGGTGAAATAGTTCAAGGCATTGTGTCTACTAGGCCACCGGTGTATCCGTTAACTGGACTATGGAAGGTTCAAAGCTCCAAGCTACATGTCCAAATACAATATCGTCTCATTTGGACTGAGTTGTGTGTCTGCATGTTTATGGGTGTAATTTCCACTCATGTGGGGGATTGTTGGAAATATTTAATATTTAATTAAATATTAAATATATTAATTGGTATTGTTTGATCAATAAAATAAAGAGAAATATGTTTTAGTTTTTTTAATCCCAATCGTTTATCTTAATTTTTAAACTTTATAAATTTTAGTTTTATAAATATTATAAATCAGAAATTTGTGTTACAAGATATATATTATTATTTATTTACTTTATAAATTATATATATTCAATATTATAAATTTATTTAATTTGAAATAATCACTATTTCTAAAAGATAACTTTTTCATTTTACTTATTTTATTAACTTTAATTTTGATTTGTATGATATTTAATTAAATTAATTAAAAATTAAATAATTTAAATGAAATCCATGATCACTATATTTATAAAAAATATATAAATAACAAAAAAATTAATTTTTTATTATACATACAATTTTTAATTTCATATCGCAAAATTTACAGATTTACACATTAGTATAATATATATTTGTATGTGTCTTAGTCTTGTGTGCACCAAGAGCACCGTGCAACTCAAGTGTATGTTTAAACAGTTACATCAATTATTATTAAAAACTCACACATGTTACTATTTAAAAGTGTATTATTAAAAAGTAATTTTTCAGTAATAACAGATTTAACTTTTCAATAATATTAAAAATATAATTGAGTTGCACAGTATACTTGATGTACACGATAACTTACTCTCTTTATACATATACCAGAGTACATAAAAGTGACAAACTATTATATGAAAGTAGTTCATGCTAAGGTTATCATAAAATAATTTTAAAGTATTAAACCTTTGACAAAGAGTATTAAAAATTTCAAAGGAAGTATAAAAAATATGGATTAATGGTATTATATTGTAATTATTATAGATTTTATTGTCCAACTTTTGTTGCTCTTGATAAATTTTTTTATACTCTTAGTCAAATAAATGATACTTTAAAATCATTTTATGATAGATTTTATCATGAACCATTTTCATAGAAAATCTACTCTATAAAATCATATTGCAACACTAAAATGGATCAGCGTCCTTTCAAATTAGACCCCGTTTAGTAGGGAGAAAAAAATTTGGTATATAGTGATAAGATTTAAATTATAAATTGAAATATATGTATTAAATCTTAGTGTTTGGTAGTCCATAGTTAAAAGTGAATTATTTTTCCTTTCAAAAAAAAAAGTGAATTTTTTTATAATTATTTGATTGGGTGTAGTTTAAATGATTTAATATTTATTTTCAATATTCCAATTGTTATATTGGTATTATTTTTATTTTAAATTGTTATATTTGGTGTTATTTTTAATGTTCCAATTGTTATAAAATATGCCTCTTTCAATTTGAGACAATTAGACAAAGTTTATTAGTAACCCTTACAATGCAGGTTATTCAATTAAATATTATTTTTCTCTCATTTATACAACCCACTACACATCTATTTTTTAAAAAACTTTTTTCAGTAACTCCTTCAACTTAGGTCAACTAATATTATATTATTTTATTATTTTTAATTTAATTTATTATATATTATCAATAATTATTTTTTATTTTAAGATAAATTAATACAAATATTTTTTACTACTAATTTTCAATTAACATGAGAAAAAAATACCGCACATAATTAAAATTTGATTTATTGGGAACATGTGATGAAAATTACAAATACATAAGAAGAAAATTACAAAATGTTCTTTAAATGTTTAATTGATGTAACAACTTACAGGATAGCTTCCAAAATACTCTTAGCCGTTCATTTTTTGAGTTGGAATAATTTTGAATGTTTGAAAAATATGGATGATTTGGATCTCTCATTGAAAATGAAGAGAAATAATAGAAAATGAGAATAATTTTTAATGTGTTTCAAAATATATTAAGAGTAATCTCAATTTATAGAGAATAAAAATACGAATTTCGATAATTTTTTTTAATAAGTAATAATTGAGATAAAATACATTATCTAAAAATATATATGGGTAATCACCAGAAGCTAACAAGTGTCAACCC
Organism: Prunella vulgaris; assembly: GCA_026898435.1. Classification (NCBI taxonomy): domain Eukaryota; kingdom Viridiplantae; phylum Streptophyta; class Magnoliopsida; order Lamiales; family Lamiaceae; genus Prunella; species Prunella vulgaris. Next base: position 60,802 of record JAPKLY010000479.1, read on the forward strand.
CTAATTTACCACCCAAGGGCGCATAGCAATTTAGGGTTGCAAACGAATCAAATAATTTTGATTCGATTCGGTATTCATATTCAAATTTTGATATTCGTATTTGAAATTTTATGATTCGAATTCGATTACAAATATTCGATTCGATTATTATTCAAATACGAATACAAAATAATGATATTCGATTCGATATTTGTAAATATTCGATTAAATATTTTTTATAAATATTATAATGATAATAGACTTAATAGTTAGTATAATTATTGCTATTATTATTATTATTTTAAGATTATAGACCATTAGAAATTTATGGCTACTATAATTACTACTATTTTAAGGATATAAGCTCATTAGATAATAATCTAGATATCATATGCATCTATGCTTCAAACTCTTACCTGAGGGTTGTAAATGAATCAAATACTTTTGGTTCGATTAAGTATTCGTATTCGAAATTTTATGATTCGAATTCGATTCGAATTCGTTTACAAATATTCAATTCGATTCGAATATTATTCAAATACAAATACAAAACTATGATATTCGATTCGATTCGATTCGTTTGCAACCCTACATCGCATGGCTGTCTGCCAGCATGAGGCGTTGGCTTTCTCTTTTTTTTTTTCTTTTTTTTTTTCTAATTTTTGTTATTTAGCCCACAATATATTGTTTGGGGCACTTAAAAAATTGGTGTAAGTAGATAGGGTAAATCTCTTGTACATCCTTTGTAATTTAAGTATATTTTTAAATAGTTGGAATTATTTTTATTGAATAATTAAGAATAATTATATTGTTTAATATCGTAAATATTTAGTGTGATTATTATAATTTTTTTCTGTACATAAGTATTTTTTTTTTGCACAGAATCAATTTGTAATTAGTATAAACTTTGTGAACTATTATATAATTTTTTCTATAATTTATAAGTTGAGCGAGTTCAAGATAGATATAAATCATTCTACACATATATTGCATGATGAGCTCTAGGAGTGGTCATTCGGCCGCTTCTATTCTATTTTCGGATCGAATTAAAATAATCAAAAAAAATTGTCACATATCGAACTGAATCGAATTATGACTTGAAAAGAATTTTATCAAATTGAAATATTTTGTTCGATCCAAAATAATTTTAAAATAAAAAAAATCTATATTTCATCAAAATAAATATTATACATCATATTATAATTAAATTTAGTTCAATACCAACAAATTAAATAGATAAAATACAAGTTTGATTAATTTTTAACTAAATACAACACAATTAAGTTCAATAAAATTCACCACAATTCAAAGTTTTACACAATATTTATTTAATAAAATTTGCCACAACATTGATTTAAAGACAATAAAATATAATTAAAATATTAAATATAATTAATTGTAATTAATATTTAAACAATTTAGGGCCTACTTTCAGTTTTATAATATATCATATATAAAAAATATAATTAATATGATAAAAATTTTAATTAAAATTCAGTTTTTCCGGTCTCGGTTCTGAAGGTCCAAAATCAGACCGAACTGAATATACCAAAATTTTTAAATTTAAAGACAAGAATCGAACCAAAAATTTTAGAACCGACCCGAATGGATTGAATTTTAACGGTTCGATTTGATTTTTCAATTTTTTCCAATTTTATGAGCACCCCCTAATGAGCTCCATTGAATAAGCATAGGATATATAATTAAATTTATTATTGATGGAAAAGAGACTGCGGATTAAAGACTTGATTGTTATTTGATAGCTTATGTTATTTTGATTTTATATTTGAGCTTTATTCAAATTTTCGATAGCTTATGTTATTTTGGGCCTTATTTTCTCCAAGTAAAATTCCAGTATTTATTCTTCTTCTTCTTCATGTCGTTGAGCACGCGTTTTGATCATTGAAGAAAGAACTGCTTATCGTCATTGCCATGCAACCATTACTTTACCGCTCCATTTATTATATTCAAGTACATTTAATTAGTAAGTTTCTCGTGAACTCGATTTTTTGTTAAAAAAATTAAACGTCACTACTATATGTACTATGTGAATAATATTACTGTTATATATTGTGTATATGTTATCAATATTATACGTATATATGCATAACAATGAGATATATATGTATATATATACATATATAAAACTAATACTTGAAAAAAATTAAATTTATATGAACTTAAATTCACAAAAGTTTTGTATACATTCATTTGCTCCATAAATTAGGATAAATTTTTAAGTAATCCATATTATTACCAATTTATCGGGTTTAATGAACAAATTTATATTGATATAGAAATATCCCTGATTAATAATTAACATATAAATATAAGTAAATGAAGAACATATATATAATAATAATAATGAGTCAGGATCTTGAGAGCTCCTTCCTAAAATATGTTTTTAAGTGCTCTCTAACAAGCTATCTAGTCTAAAATGTATTATTGCTTGTGAACTATGTTGCACGGGTGCGGATACGCAGATGCGGGTGCGATATGATATGAGTTTCTTAAAAAATTAGGGTGCGATTTGTTAAGGAACGTCTATTTATTTATATTTTATTATATATAATATCTAAAAACTATATTTTAAAAAATATAAATCAAGTATAAATCATTTATATTTTTTATAACCTAAAATTTTAGTATATTCAATAATATAATATAATTATGTAAAAAAAATATCAATTCGAGTTACATTAGTTTAAATACATAGTAGTAAATTCAATCTAAAATGAGTGTCATACTGTCAATATAAATTATACTCCCTCCGTCCCGGGTCATTTTTCCAAAAGACCTGGGCACACAGATTAAGAAAAAAGTAGAGTATGTGAGTGTGAAGTTAATTAATAAAATATAAAAAATGTACTTTATTGACTTTTGTGAGTGTAAATTATTTCCTATTTAAGGTATAAAAAAGAGTTGAGACGTTCCAAAATGGAAAAAGGGGAAAAAAGAGTTGGGACGGGGGGAGTACGAAATAATAAAATTCAATTTAAATAATATATTCAATGCTTATAAATAAGATTCGTGCAGTGGATTCGAGAATCCGTTAGCTGGATTCGCCACGTGGAGAATCCGACATGAGAATTCAAGAATCTTACCCATTTTAGGGTGCGAGTGTGAATCTGATACTGCATTATAACAGTTTTAGAAGAATCCGTGTATCATAGCTTGTGAATGGTGTGAGAAAGATGATTCAACAACCTTAAAAATGAGGGGAGCCCTTCAAATAATTAAAGAGATTGAACATGAAATTGTGGATTTGCAGTTGCAAGTTGCAAGTTGCAAGTTGCAGCATGTGAATTAAGTATTGTGAGGGCTAGTGGAGTGTAGATGCCTACAAGTATTTGTTTATATGATGCAGAATATTGCTCTTTTCAGTTGGCTTAAAGGCCAATTGGGTTAAGATTGGGATCCCTTTCTTTTTTGTTTCTCTTTCTTTGATTAGTCCTTTTACACTATGGTCAGGTCTACTACTTCTTTGGACAAAATAATTAAGTGGTCCTTCCCAGTGTATATAGTGACACGTGGCAAGCATTTAATAGATGGATAACAAAATAAATACTCATTTTTCTTCTTTAAAATTTGTCATTTATGTATTTTTTTGACATGGATATTAAAAAGATATTCCATCTGTTCACCTTAATTATTTTTCACTTTTCTTTTTTGTTTGTCCATAGAATTTTTTTCCATTTTCTTATTTAAAAAAAATTCACACTCACAAATAAAAGTTTGGGCCCCACAATACCTTCATTTTTTTTTTTTTCTCATTTCAATATAATACTAATTTTCATTAAATTTTGTGCCACTTTATAAATAATAAAAAGAGCCGTGAACGGAGGGAGTATAATATTAAATATATACTAAAAGTAGAGAGATGTACGACTACACTTAACAAATGAGGAACTTTTTTTTTAAAGGTAAACATGAAATCATATTATCTGAGTACAAGGGGTACTCAAAACTCATACCAAAGTCACACAATTACAAAACTGTAATAAAGCACACGACACCTATCAAACCAATATATTACAACTTCACAGGAATGCATATTAAAGATTGATCTTCCCAACAAACATAAGGGGCCGAAAAGGTAACCGGATAGTGAGACCGGATCCATTTCCAAGAACAAAATTTGATCCCGTCAATAAGTTCCTTCAAAGTGTATCTATTCTCTTTGAAGCAGATGTGCAAAATAGATAAATGAGAAGTTTAAGAGAGACACTGATAGCATTTATTGTGGTTTTTTGTTTTAACTTAATTTGCATTTGGTTGGCTCAAATCAACAATTTCTAAAATAAGGACTCCCAATCCAAATAAGCCAAGGGTGTATCGAAAGTGGCCCATGGCAAGCCCATGACCAAGGGTGTCCTAATAACACTCCAAATTATTAGGGTATATTCTTTTTAAGTTTTAAAAACTATTTTAAGATTTGAAACTCATAAAAATAAAATTTTAAAATTATAATCATATTCCTCTATAATTAACTTATAAAATATATTAATTAAATGTTACTCCCTTTGTCCCATACAAATTTGCACACTACTAAAAAAGGAAACATTGATTTACGTACTCACTCACAAACCTATACACATATTTATCCATATGCCACTACTTTATATATAAAAATACATTTTCTTTAAAAAATATGCCTTCACGTAGGGTGCAAATTTCTACGGGACGGAGGGAGTATTATATTTTTACTCCACTCTATCAATTGATTCAATTCTACTCTTATTTTTCTTACATCATAAATTTAAAACTTACTAAACTCAAAAATCCCAAAAAAAATATAGATTTTAAAATTTTTTAGATATTAAAAATCATTAATTTTTCAAAATTACTTAAAATAAAAAAGAACATACCCGGGGCCTACTAGTTTTGTACAAAACTATTTATGAAATAAACTTTGACTTGGTTAGAACATCGGAGTCCCTGCACCATTGTTTGCTATAATAAAATTTTGTATGAGATCTCTCTAGATAAAATTATAACAAATTTTGAATAGAAGAGCTATTAGTTTTGATAATAATCATTTGTTATTTTAAGTAACAAATCAAGGAGACGACCCACAAGGCCACAACAGTTTTAACTTTTAAGCGGAAATTGTCAAATATAGCCTAATAACCTAGATTTATTTTATAAATGGATTTTGATCAAATTTAAATATTTATTTAATAAAATTAATTAAATTTTTTTTTTTACAAAATTACATATGTGTTTCATTCTCTACCCCAAATTTCTAATTCTCTTCATTTTTAACGGGTTTCTTCTTCAATTACAAAGCCTCAAATATGAAGAACCCTAATTTAAACAAAAAAAATATTCTTGTTTAATGCTATTAGGGCTTTTCTACAGTCAGGAAGGGATTTCGCCCTTCCTGACGTCAGTAAACCAATAGAATTTTGACAAATAATATTACATTGCACTAGGCGACATAGTTTCGCCCTAAGCCAAAAAAATAACTTTTAAAAATTAGAAAATAAAAAGTTACTGAAATAACCTTTTATAATTTTTTAAAAATTATTTTTTTTCTAATTTTTAAAAGTTATTTTAATTAAAATATTATTATATCTTAATATATTTTAATCAAATTAAAATTTATGTTTTCAAAATTAATTCTTACACCCATTGCGATCGGGCCCAGCCCGGCCTGAGCCCGAGTGGCCCGACAGGCCTAGCGGGCCGGGCTAAATAGACTCGGTTCTTTTTGGGCCTGTATTTTTTGGGCCCATATTTAAAAAACCCGGGTTTCAGGGCAGGATGTGCCAAAAAAATACAGGTCCGAAAAGAACCGGGCCTATTTAGCCCGGCTCGTTAGGCATGTCGGGCCACACGGGCTCAGGCCGGGCCCGGCCCGATCGCAATGGGTGTAAGAATTAATTTTGAAAACATAAATTTTAATTTGATTAAAATATATTAAGATATAATAATATTTTAATTAAAATGATAATTTGGTAATTTTAATTTTATTTAATAATATTAATTAATTTTTTTAACAGTGCGATCGCCTTATGCATAGTGCAATCGCCCTAGTGCAAAGTGCAATCACTTCAAAATAATATTGTACGTTAGATTATGAATCTAACGGTATTTAGGGGGTTTACTGACGTCAGGAAGGGCGAAGCCTTCCTTACCATAGAAAGACCCATGCTATTATATATTTCTTTATTATTCCTCTAGATTTTGTGTCAAGTTTAATATTCTTCTTCTCAAATTCGATTTATTTCATATATTCAAATAAAGAATAAGACAACAAGCGAGCGTTCTCTTTGCTATGGACACAAGCGTTGGTGGACACAATGAGGGGATTGAGATTTTTGTGAACTCTTATTGGTTTTAGAATTTAAGGTAGTGCAATTAGTTTAGTGAATTGAGATTTTTGCTTGCTTATCAATTTGAGATGCATAATAAGAATGTTCATATTAGCAGAAGAAGTTGTGACGAGATGTATAATTTGTATCATCCTGGTTTACCAATGGGGATGCGAACAAGGTGTTCGATACAATGTCTGATAGACCGAATAAAGTTACGATTACACATTACATGGATTTCGCAAGACGACAACAAGTAAAGAACAATGCTCATTTTTTGCTTTCCATTAGCATTGCATGTATACACTCAAATTTATATATTAAATAGTTTTTAAATTTATTATAAATAATTATGAATAATATCATTTATAAATTTATTTATTTTATTTGTAAGGTTTGGGCTTTTGAGTGTATCCCTGGTATCATAGAATCCTTTGGAGCATCAAAGACTGTAGGTAAAATTTCAAGAATGTGTTATTGGAAACCATACTCACACCTAATTATATTCGAGTGAAAGATATCTTAGAAAATGCAAAGGTAAAAGACATCATAAAAGACAACATTTTGGGTGTGATTTACGATCCAAATGTAACCTTTTGATGAGTTGAATCTATGTATAATTTGCTCTACATAGCTTACATTGCTACTTGAATATGCAAAATTATTGTTATGGTCATGTAAATTTAGTATTATATTCCAATGTTTATATATAGAGTCGATAACTTATATTTAATATTGAAGTGGTTTAGAATTTGTGTTGTTTAAATTGTTATGTTGTTCAATCGTTAGTTTTTCATTGATATACAAATGAGCTGTTTAAAAATGAATTGTTCAACAACATGGTTATTCAATAATTTAGGTTAATTTTTTTATTAAGGTTGTTCGTATAAGAGTTCAATCAATACGTAATTATATTTTTTCTAGTGATAAAATATCAACTTTGACTTTTAAAGCTAAAAAATAATAAGGAAAATTATTTTCATTGATATACATTGGAGTTTTTTAAAATTGAGTTGTTCAACAACAAAGTTGTTCGATGACTGAGATAAATCTTTTTACTACAGTTGTTCATATAAGAGTTTAATCAATAAGTAATTAACTTTTGTTAGTGACAAAATATCAATTTTGACTTTTAAAATTTAAAAGTCATAAGAAAAATTTATTTTCATTGATATACATATGAATTGTTAAAAATGGAGTTGTTCAGCTTTAGGATTGTTCAACCGAGTTAATTTCTGTATTAATTGTTCATATAAGAGTCAATCAATAAGTAATTTTTTTTAGTGAAAAAAATATCAATTTTGACTTTTAAAGCTGAAAAATCATAAGTAAATTTTATTTTCAATGATACACATAAGAGTTGTTTAAAATTGAGTTGTTCAACAACAGATTTGTTCAATAATCGAATTAATCTTTATTAAGGTTATTCATATAAAAGTTCAGTCAAGAAGTAATAATTTTTTTAGTAATAAAATATTAATTTTGGCTTATGAAAACTTATTTCATTGATATACAAATGAGTTTTTTAAAATTGCGACGTTCAACAAATGAGTTGTTCAAGTATTTGCCGTATAGTAATACTATTAAGTTTGTTCACACAAATATTCAAATCAATAAGTAATTACTTTTTTTAATAAAAATATTAATTTTGAATTTTTTGCCTTAAAAATAAAGAAAACTTATTTTGTAACGATATACGATCGAATTGTTCAATATTTAATTGTTGAATATAACTAGGTTGTTCAAGTGTCATGTGTAGTAATACGATTAAGTTTGTTCACACAAATGTTCAAATTAATAAGTAATTACTTATTTTTTTTTATGAAAATATTAATTTTGAGTTTTTGGTCTTAATTTTTTTTTTAAAAAAAACTTATTTTCTAATGATATATAATCTAGTTGTTCAATATTTGATTGTTGAACACAACTAGGTTGTTTAAGTATCCAGTGTAATAATGTGATTAAGTTTGTTCACACAATTGTTTAAACCAATAAGCAAATACTTATTTTTTATGAAAATATTAATTTTAAGTTTTTAGCCTTAAATTTTTTTTAAATATTATTTTCTAACGATATACAATCAAGTTGTTCAATATTTAATTGTTGAACATAACTAGGTTATTCAAGTGTTCGGTGTAATAAAATGATTAAGTTTGTTCACACAGTTATTCAAATCAAGAGTGACCTCCTCTCTTCAAAGGCGACCTCCTCTCTTTCCTCCCAAACCTCGCGATAAACGGAACTGGAGGCCCTCCCTTCGGGATCAGAGTGAACCTCGCCAAGAAGCTCGCCAGAGTCCGGGTGAGCTACCGAGGCCGCCTCGAAACTTTAGCCGATCATTATTGGGGTCATGTCACATCCCTATCTTTATAAACCTTTTGTAGACCAAATTATATAAAAACACATTCAAGAAACAATAAGATAAATTAAATAGACATATTTATCTTTAAAATTTGCAGTGAAAATAATAATTATAAAAGCAAAATACATTAGTACATAGATTATTTATACCCAAAAGATAGTATATTCTGTCGTAGTTAAAGTAATGAGCACATACTTAAATTATCTATGCGATGCGACTCGCAATACCAAAAACTGTCAAACCTAAATTTAACATCGTAGTATATTAGAAAACACTGTGAACTAATTTATTGATATTAAATACTATACAGCAAAACAGGCAATCCACCGTTGCTCCACTGCTCCCCCTTTAATCTGCAAAATGTTAAATAATTTGGGATGAGCAACCAACTAGCTCAGTGGGATTCCCTTTGTCACAATTAAATATCACAAGTAAATCAAATCATCATCTCACATAACATGCATGCATGCATAAAGCAATGCATCTGTATATTGGCCAATCTGTATATTGATCAATCTGTATATTGGCCAATCTGTATATTGTGGAGTTGCCTCCAAGGAGCTTACCCTCCTGGACCGAAGTCCCCGCAAAGTTACAACGACCTTACCGTCGAAGCAACCCAATAATTCAATATATCATGTAGCAAGTAACAATAAAATTCACATGAACATTTAAAAGGGACAAAACAAATAAAATCCCACCTTAAATCTTGATTGTCCTTGTAAATGTGTAGTTTATTTAAAGTAAGAGTTGCTCGTCACCTACAATATTTGAGTAAAAACTAGAATTATTACTTAACCTTAATAGCTCAAAAAATATAATTAAATATTTAAGAAAGAAAATAAAAATTATATAATTAATAGAATCTTAACAAAAACTTAAGTATATTAAGCTTATACATCAAAACTTAATTATGTTAAATAGATGAAAACAGATCTGAAATGGTATCACAGTGTATGCCCTTTGAATTAAAATAAAGAAATACAAATATAATTTGTTAGCTACTAATGTTGAATTCTTAAAATATATATATATATATATATATATATATATATATATTCATATATATACGAAAATAAATAAAAAAAACTCATCACCACTTTAAATCAATTAAGCTAAAAGAAAGAAATCAAAACAAAATAATTTGAAATTAAACACTGTGAATACAAAGTAGTAAGTTAATTTCATAACATCATTAGCATCAAAATAAAAATTTAAAACACAAGGAGGGATTGCTGTTATCAAATAAAATAAGAATAATTTTTACTGAAATTAACAGATTGACAACAAATAAAAAAAAAATTACGATGTTAAGGAACTGAGGAAATTGCTTGCAGCATCAACGATCAGAGTGATGATGGACAAAGTGTACATCAAACAGTACGATCACGCAAGGAATCTAATATGATATGCTCAAATAGATGAGAGAGAGAAGGTTATCTATTATGGTATGCACAAATGGATGAGAGAGAGAAGGTTATCTTCTGGGAGAAGAAGCTGACGAAGAAAGAGATAGGATAAGGACCTTAGGGGATAAGGCTTAAATACATCTATAGATTTAATCTTCTTATATTTTGACTTTTTTTTTTAATAAAGTAAACTAATTAAAAATTAAAATCAAAACTTAGACTCCACGTTCCAGGAGTTATATAAGATGTTAGTGGGTCTTTATGTATACATATTATACATAATATTTTATTATAAAAAAAAGAAGTTTTTGAAGTAATATTCTTTAATAATTAAACTAATAAAATTAATGGAAAGAATTAAGATAATGGAACTAATGAAGTTTATTTATAAATATCTTAACTAAGAAGTTTAAACAAATAAATAATTAAATATAATACTATATATACACATAAATATTTTTTTAAATACACTTTTTAAATAATAATAATAATAATAATAACAATAACAATAACTTATATAAATTTTATTATCTATGGTGATTGAGTCTACGGGTGTCACATCCAATCCCCCTTAAAGAAATTTCGTCTTTGAAATTTAAAACGTACCATGAGCGAATAAAATCTGTGTATTTTGCACGTATCTTATCTTCACGTTCCCAAGTCGCCTCTTTCTCGCTATGACGATTCCACAACACTTTAACCAAAGCAATGTCCTTGTTTCATAGTTGGTGAACTTTTCTTTCCAAGATTGCCAATGGCTTTTCTTCATAACTTAAATTTCGATTTATTTCTAGTGTCGAGTAATCAATGACATGTTCTGGGTCTTGAACATATTTCCTCAACATAGAAATATGGAAAACGTTATGAACAGTGGAAAACTCAAGAGGTAGGGCTAGTCAATAAGCCACATCACCAACTCTCTCGAGTATTTCAAATGACCCTACATACCTTGGTCGTAATTTACCCTTTTTCCCAAAACGTACAACGCCTTTAGTGGGGGAAACTTTGAGAAAAAAAATTTCTCCTTCATCGAATTGCAAGTCCTTTCTATGCTTGTCAGCGTAAGATTTCTGTCTATCTTGGGATATTTTGATTTTCTCTCGTACGTTCTCAACCACATCTATGGTTACTCTCAATATTTCTGGACCCAATAACTTCTTTTCTCCAACTTCATCCCAATACAACGGTGAACGACACTTTCTCCCGTATAACGCTTCATATGGTGCAATTCCAATGGTCGATTGGTAACTGTTATTATACGCAAATTCCACCAAAGGAATAAAATATTCCCAACTATTACTCAAATCAAGTATACACGCTCGCAACATATCTTCCAAGATTTGAATAGTTCTTTCCGATTGTCCATCAGATTGTGGATGATAAGCCGTACTAAAATTTAGCTTCGTTCCCATAGCCTTCTGTAAACTTTTCCAAAATTCTGACGTAAATCGTGAATCTCTATCTGATACAATCGAATCTGGTACACCATGCAACCTTACAATCTCTCGAATATAAGTTTGAGCATATTGCTCCATCTTGAAAGTTGTCTTTACAGGAAGAAAATGTGCAAATTTTGTTAAACGATCCACGATGACCCAGACTGCATTATTTCCTTTAATCATTCTTGGTAATCCCGTAACAAAATCCATTGTTATATGCTCCCACTTCCACTCTGGAATCTTAAGTGGTCGAAGTAATCCCGATGGACGTTGATGTTCTGCTTTTACTTGTTGACAGACCAAACATCTTTCCACAAATGCAGCAATGTCTTCCTTCATTCCGTTCCACCAAAACGTTCTTCGTAAATCATGATACATCTTGGTGCTACCTGGGTGAGCAGTATAAGGTGTACTATGAGCTTCTTCGAGTATTATTTTCTTAAGCGTCCTACCTCCAGGTACACAAATTCTTCCTTCATAACACAGTGCTCCATCCTCAGCCACTGTGAAACTTTTACCCTCCCCTTTGAGGGTACGTTCTTTTACTTTACTTAAAAACTCATCCTTGAATTGCTCCTTGTTTATCATGTCCCTTAAATTTGGTTGTACCACTAACGATGCTAAAATTATTTTGATACTTCTTGGTAGAGATACAACCTCAATTTTCATTTCCGCAAACTCCTTGACTAACTGTTCCTGCTCAGTTAGTATACTTAACACACTCCTTGTTTTTCGACTTAAAGCATCGGCTACCACATTAGCCTTACCTGGATGGTAATGAATAGTACAGTCATAATCCTTTACAAGCTCCAACCATCGTCTTTGTCTCATGTTCAACTCTTTTTGTGTGAAAAGATACTTCAGACTTTTATGGTACGAGTAGATTTCACATTTCCCTCCGTATAGATAGTGTCGCCATATCTTAAGTGCATGAACAATAACAGCTAACTCCAAATCATGAGTGGGGTAATTCAACTCATGAGTCTTCAATTGCCTTGAGGCATAGGCAACCACTTTACCCTGTTGCATCAAAACACATCCCAATCCTTGCTTCGATGTGTCACTATATATCACAAAATCCTTAGTGGGATCTGGAATTGTCAATACTGGGGCTGATGTAAGGCTTCTTTTGAGTTCCTAAAAACTTGCCTCACACTTTTCACTCCATTCATACTTTTCTCCTTTCCGTGTCAGTCGTGTCATTGGTCTAGCTAATTTTGAAAACACTTCAATAAATCTTCGATAATATCCAGCCAAACCCAAAAAGATACGAACCTCGTGCACATTCGTAGGTCTTTTTCACTCATTAACGGCTTCCACCTTTGCTGGATCAACTTCAATTCCTTTAGTTGTAATCACATGTCCAAGAAAGGTAACTCGATTCAACCAAAACTCACACTTCTCAAACTTCGCATACAACTTTTCCTTGCGAAGTGTTTTTAACACAGCTCTCAGATGTTCCTCATGTTGCTCTTCATCCTTTGAGTATATCAAAATGTCATCTATGAACACGATAACGAATCGATCTAAAAATGAATGGAAGACTCGATTCATCAAATCCATAAACACTGCCTGAGCATTACTTAATCCGAAAGGCATCACTACAAATTCATAATGGCCATAACGAGTTCTAAACACAGTTTTCATGATATCACTTTCTTTGACCTTTAATTGGTGATATCCCGATCGAAGATCAATCTTTGAAAATACTCCGGCTCCTCCCAATTGATCGAACAAGTCTTCAATTCTTGGTAGTGGGTACTTGTTCTTAATTGTGAGTTTATTCAACTCTCTATAATCGATGCACATCCTTAATGCCCCATCTTTCTTCTTAACGAACAAAACAGGTGCTCCCCATGGTGACACACTAGGTCGGACAAAACCCAAGTCTAACAATCCTTGTATCTGGACTTTCAATTCTTGTAATTCTTTCGGAGCCATTCTATAAGGAGCTTTTTATATTGGTGCTGCTCCGGGTACCAAATCGATGGTAAATTCCACTTGCCTATCGGGTGGAACTCCAGGTAGATCCTCCGGAAAGACATCTGCATATTCTCGAACAATTGCACGTCTGCAACACTTACTTCCTGTTCTTGGTTCCCCACAATGTTAACTAGGTAACCTTGGCAATCATTCTTTCTTAGCATCCTCACTGCCTTCATCGAACTTATCAAACGTGGTATGGTCCTAGACTTAACACCGTAGAAGACAACTTCCTTTTTGCTAGGCAAACGCAAGGTCACTTCTTTTTCCCGACACTGAATGTCAGCTTGGTATTTACTAAGCCAATCCATCCCAAGGATAATATCAAAATCGTTCATGTCTAGCACATATAGATCAACTTCTAAACTATGTTCGTTCACATCTATTCTAGCATTCTCAACCATTGAGAAAGAACTTATAGTTTTCCCAGATGGTATACTGATCACAAGTGGATCTCCTATACTTATGCCCTTAGTTTTAGTCAAAGCATGAAATTTCGTAGACATGAATGAATGTGTAGCTCCAGTGTCCAAAAGCACAAAAGCAGGTATATCTGAAACTGTAAGCATACCTGTCATAGTGCCTGGTTGTTGATCAGCTTCCTCTTGAGTCATCGCAAACATTCGAGCTCTACCACCTGTTCCAGAATTCGGCCCTTTTCCGCCCCCTTCATTCCTTCTCCTTGGACAATCAGCAATTGTATGCCCACTCTCTTTACACCAATAACATCGGTACTGTCCCATCAAACATTCACCAAAGTGCTTCCGGCTACAATTCTTACAAGTTGGTTTGTCTACATTCCCTTTGGAAAGCCGTAGAATTTGAAAAGCCGCCGGAAATGTTCGAAAGTTTCTAGAAAATTGAATAGATGAAGAAAAAAAACGAAAGGAATCTGCAATAAGAAGAAAAAGAAAGAAGAAGAAATGGTGTTCTACCTTTATATGTTCTTAAAAATTCACCGGATACCAAGGGAATTGTTTCTCCTGAAAATTGCTCAGAAATCGGGAGTGTGAAAAGTGCAAAATGATCTTGATTTCTCATATATATAGACGAGGGTGCAAGCTTTAATTTTCCGAAAGACCGAGGACCTAGATGCAAAGAATTTAAAAGTTCTGTCATGATGGGCACGGGAAATAAGGCCTAAAAAGGCATGCACGAAGCCTTGATTCTCGCACCACGTCGGCTCACTCACCGCCTCATCGAAGCTCACCAAAAAGCTCGGCATCAAATCTAAGGATAGTTCGCCGATATGCAAGCTCTCACCCATTGAGGTAATTCAGCTCGCCCACACATTAGAAATATCATGATGTGAGCGAGCTGGGGGGCAAATGTTGATAGGTGAACTACCCGAGACTAAGAAGGTCGCCGACACGCTTAAGAGCTACGTCGTCAACCTTGACCAATGTCAACATGGGGAAGCTCGCCAGAAAAAGGTAGAAGCTCGCCTCTATGCTTAGCAACCCAGATCAAATGACCAACCAGACACGAGAGAGAGAAACTCACGGGCGAGCTCGCCCTTTGAAGGGTAGCTCGCCCATATCCCAGGAGGCCAAGCAAGAGTCTACCCCAACATTGCACCAAAACGGTACAAGGTAATGGAGCTCACCCTGAAGCTCGCCGAGATCTAGAATGTAGATATCAATTGTATAAATAGCATGTAGATGTGTAATAGGGCGAAGCTTGGTAAATGTAGCATGAGTGGGGAGTAGGGACAAGTGTCAAGGACACTTGTCAGCACTTAAAGCCAAGTAGGCTCACAAGGTGCCGCCTCACACATGCAAACCTATAAATATGTCTCCATTGTATCTTCTCTCGCTAAGCTTTCATAATACAACAACTACTTTCTCACTCTAGCTCTCCAACTTTCTCTCTCTATATTCTACTCTCAAGAACAATCTACAATCTTGATTATTGTTTGATAGATTTCTACGATAAACAACCATTAATCATCTCATTAGTTAAATCTATCAACAATTATTATTTTTTTAATTTGATTAGTAATTTAATAAAATATTATTTATAAAAACACACACATACCAATTCACATTAAAAAAAAACATACAAATTAAAAATTTTAAATGCACGTAATAAATAGAAGCATACATACTAATATATACCAATAAAATACTGATATATTGATTAGAAAATATTAAATCACATAAATATTTACATAAAATTGTGTGAAAGTTTGAAGAAAAGAAAAAAAATGTGATTTTTATACATAATGCAATATTTTGCGATATATCTACGATATTTCTCGATTTTCATTCGGTTTTGTACTACAGGTGAACCAACATCGATATTTTGCGATATATCCACGATACTCTGTAAAAATATATTGTACCCCAATATCCATATCGCACACTCAAATTTTGCGATATATCCATTATATTTCGCGATATTTTCATCCTTGCATAGAGGTAGTACTTATTTTTTGTGAAAATATTAACTTAGAGTTTTTTTACCCTTAAACTTTTTTTTGAAATAAAAAAATTATTTTCTAACGATATACAACCGAGTTTTTCAATATTTCATTGTCAAACACAACTAGGTTGTTCAAGTGTCCGATGTAATAATCTGATTAAATTTGTTCACACAATTGTTTAATCAATAAGTAATTACTTATTTTTTATGAGAATAGTAACTTTGAGTTTTTAGCCTTAAAAAAAACTTGTTTTCTAACAATATATAATCGAGTTGTTCAATATTTCATTGATGAACAAAACTAGGTTGCTTGACTGTCCAATGTAATAATGTGATTAAGTTTGTTCACACAATTGTTCAAATTAATAAGTTATTACTTGTTTTTTTATGAAAATATTAATTTTGAGTTTTTAGTCTTAGAATTTATATTTAAAAAAAATTATTTTCTAACGATATACAATCGAGTTGTTCATATTTGATTGTTGAACACAAAGTTGTTCAATATTTGGTTGTTTATCACAACTAATAGTGTTGAGAATAAGTATGTTTAAAACAATAAATAATTACTTATTTCAATTTATTAAAGATCTATTTTAATTTTTTATTCTTAAAAGTATTATGGAAAAATAACTACTAAACTGAACATATTTTTTAAAAAATAATTATTTAAATAAGTTAAATATTCCCACATAATATATGTTTAACATTGTAATGCAAATACCTATGTTGGAAGAATTTACTAATTGAGTTGCTTATGTGGCTAATTTAACACTGAATTCTTCCAAACAATAATTATAAGATGAATTTAAGAGTGTTCTTGTAGAGAGAGAAAGTAGAGAGAAGTAATGTTTTTGTATATAATAAAATTGGAGAGAGAAAAGTAGTACATTGACCCTATTTATAGTTTTGCATGTGATGAGGTGACACTTTATTAAGCTTTCTCAGCTTAATATGCTGACAAGTGTCCTTAACACTTGTCATCATGCCTACTATTATATCCTAATTACACTGCCTTAACCAACTACATCTCTACTAGCTATCTACGTAGCTTCTGGTTGTACTCTAGACCTGGCGAGCTCCATGGCGAGCTCTTCTGCCTTAAGTTGTTACGGGATGTGTTGATGGTAGTAAGTGTTAGTCCCGAAACAAGTAAACTTAGCCCTTGAGTGGTTTTACAAGTCTCAGTCCTTCTAACCAACCTTCCTCACAACCTGAGGGGTTTGATATTCTGATTCCAACTAAGGTGATAGCTCTAGCAATACAAAACAATGATAAGGATTAAGAGCTATCGAATCTAAGCAAATACATACTGAATCCTACTACAACACTAGGGAAACTTAATTGCAGAGTGCTGTTTGAAGTATGCTTTGAGAGCTTGGATTCTTGAGAATTCTTCACTTGGAAATTTTCCATAACCTTGTATGGGTGCAAGGTCATCTGTATTTATAGACGTATTTGAAATAGATCCGTTGGAGGAGATCCACCTTCCTATTTTAGGGTGGTTGCAGGCTAGTTGTACTTGTTGACCTTTTTCCAGTGCTTAATCTGGAAATTCTGAACTCGCTGCCTGCAGCTCTGAGATGTATTGAATTCTCTTTGTCTCAGGTGTTAACATAAATGTCAACTACCCATAGTAAGTGTAACCTTTATGTTTAGGACTTACAAGTATCAGTAAATGATACAAGGCCCAAGTCAGGTCTTATGAGTAACAAAAGATGGTACTCAGCCTGAATAAGAAAGGTTACGTTGCCCTCACTGACTAAGTCCTGACCTGAGCATGCTTAGTGTACTCAGTAGGATCAATAGTCAGTGGAATCTTTAGGATGTCTTAAGGATGGATCTTCAGGTCTTTGGACTTCAGATTCAGTTCAGGCAATCTTCAAGACTGACTCTGACTTCTTCAGGATGGAGTGCACTTTCGACTTCAGATAATTGGGTCGACATCAACACTCTTTAGTCTTCAACACATTCCCCCTGAACTGAATCCCTTATGAATAGAAAACTATTCTAACTTGACTAATCCTGATCTAGACAATCCTGACTACTGTACTTAGACAAATCATGAGGGGTTTTGAGATCTAATCAAAATACTCAGATTGTCCCAACAATTTCCCCCTTTTTGATGATGCCAAAACCCTTAAGCAAATTCCTAACCATCTGAACAATCATTTGACTAAGTCAGTGAAAGAGCTTAGTACCTCCTGACAAACTAGGTAATTAGTCTATAAGATGGAAACAAGGAAAGGGTTAGTACAGTTTTTGATAAGAGTGCTGAAAGATAGATCAGGAGTCAACAAGAAGTTGTACTCAGGAATAAAAATAACTTCATTGATATATAAACATTATAAGGCATCCTGAAGCTATTACAAAAGGTTATTCCTGACAACTAGACTTCGGATCGATCACTCTTCATCTTCCCACTTGTCCAGCGGAATGTTGTACATGTCCAGCACTCGGAGCAAGATCAGACCCATCTTACTCTGATCATTCAGGGCATTCGTCACCTTCCCAATTCTGACTACCTCCTCCTGAATGGCCGACTTGTCCAGCTGAATGGACTTCCCTTGCAAAGGTGGTGGGTACCTGATCATGTCTGGAGGAGTGATCTCGACGCCCACTGTATCAACATGTCTGATGATTTCAAACCACGGATCCTGATACTCCTCCGACATCCAGTGGTGGAGGATGACATCCTTGTCTTCTTTCAGGTCATCCCAAACCCCACCACGTAGAACAAATAGGCCTATCGATTCCTGCCCGAAATCCACCTTTCGGACAGCTCCTTGGGAATGAATTCCTCAACATACTTGGACTGAGGAGGTCCCTTATCCTGAGCCACCACCTGCTTCCGCGGAGCCTTCTTCCTAGATCCTGAGCTGACTTTCTTCTGCTTCTCAATCTGGGAAGTCAGGTACTCCACTTACTCTTTCAGTCTTTGGATCTGACCGAGTTGTGAAATTTCCTTCATCTTCGCCAACTTCTCATTCTTGATCATCTCCGCCTTCTGAGTGGTTGAGCCCGGATACTCAGCTTCCTCCATCTCCTTGTAAATTGGGTCCAAGGGTCCGAGAGGGTCTGCTTCAGCTTCTTCAGAGCAGACTTAGGGACATTGACTTTAGTAGCAGCAATTGACCTTGTCTGTTTCTTTTCAACTGACTCGACAATAGGAGTAGGACTCTTCAGTGCTTGCCATTTCTTTGCAGTCTTCTTCACCTCCATTTCCCCCTTTTTGACATCATCATCATTCAGCTTTTTGACGATGTCCTCAAGGGTTTGACCACAAATGGCGGATGACTCAGTCAGGTCCTGCTGTTTCTGCTGAATGTCTCCCATCTGTCTTCCCAACTCACGGATTTCAGATCCCAACAACGTCACCACTAACTTCGCCTCAGCAGAAACTTCACCTACTTTTGCCTTGACTTCCCCCTTCAACTGAGCTATCTTTTCTTCAATCAGCTGATTGATTCTGGAGTCAATCTTCTGATCGAACATCTTGTTGAATCTGTCCTCCTGCTCAGCTAAGGCATCAGTTGTCAACTTCTTGCAGGCTTGAAGTGTTTCTCATGCTTGCCCTACAAGAGTTGTGACCTTCACCCCTTGAGTAGTGCCTAGCTCCGACAGCCCTTCAGACACTTCTTTGTTTATTTCCTCTTAATCCTGATTCAGCTTCTTCATCCACTCGTTCATCATATCAGCGTAGAGACTGAACCGATGAATTCTACCTTCGTGTAAGTCCAGGCGTCCGTGAATGTTGGTGTGAACCTGTTCAGTAGAGTTCACCCACAGAGCCTTCTTCTGAATCCAGCCAGCAGGAACACGAACAAGACCAGGTGGGCCCTCTCCTGAAGCCTCAGCAGTCCCGGGTCGGGGGAGTGCATCATCGGCCGGTGCAATGACCTTGTCATCTGCACCTTGCTGAACAGCATCAGCAATCATCATCACCTCATCTTCCTTCTCAACCTCCGGAACTATCACCAGTTCCTTTCCAGTTGTCTCTTGAACATCCTCAGGTTCAGATTGCTTGGAGTAGGTCCTACGGATAGTTTTCACAAAATCATCAACCTTGAGAAGTTGAGAGAAATTACCAATCCCAAAGGCGTCAAAGAGAGTTGACTCCTCCTCCTTCAGCTTATTCCACCCTTTCTTGTCCGGAAGAATAGCAACCTCAGCAAAAGTCGCCTTTTGGATCAGAGCGTAAGTGCAGAGTTGCACTACCTCTTCACGCTGGGCCTCCGTCAGGTCCAAAAAGTGCTTTCCCACAAGCTTGAGAGCCTGATTCCTGGCCAGAATCTCAAAATCTGTCAGGCTGGCTAGGTCTGGAGCGGGGAACTTCTAGGGAGCCTCAGACTGCTTCTCCTCACGGTTCTCTTCCTCCTCCTTATCCTCAGTAGTGGGTTCCCCCTGAGCAGGTTCCCCTTGTCCTCCTTCAGAATCAACCTCATCATTCTGAACTTCAGCGACAACCATGTGAATCTGAACATCAGTAACGTCATGATCGTATACAATCTCCGGAGCTGAAGAGACAATTTCTGGAGCAGCAACGATCGTATCCTCTTCTTGAATAATCTCATCACGGTGCTCTTGAACCACCTCCTGCTGAGAAACATCCTCCGTCCTTTCCTCAACCACAGCAGAGGGCTTATCAGTCAGTATTGTCTTCTTCTCCGAAGCTGACTTCAAAGCCTTGGCCTCAGACGCCTTTTTGAACTTCAGGACAATGGGGTTCACCTTCTTTGCTTTCTCAGATGGTTTGCTCATCTGAACAGGCTTTGTGGTCTTAGCTTTCTTGCTAGTTTCCTCCGTCAGCAAGCGAAAGAGGGTAATCCGGGCAGGCAGAGGAAGACTGAGCAATGTTAATGTCTCTGATCGACAACTTTTCGATTATCAGAGATATGCGGATTCCGTAGTGAACCGACTTCTTGAAGGTAGCAAGCCCTTCCTCTGAGTACTCAATCTTCTTCTTCTCCTAAACCAGTTGCTGGAGAAAGTATTCCTCCCAGTTAAAGGATTGATCAACTCCCTCCTTCACCGCCATCATCATGCACAATTTGGCCCTAGACACTTGCTCCAGCCCTCCAGCACTTCCCATTATACTCTGACAGACCAGGTCAAAGAAGTGTCTGGGTGTCGTCTGAAGAACAGACTTGTTTAGTCTGGCCTTAATCAGAACCACCGAATCACACAAGGAATCCAGGAAATCTTGCTCCTGACCCATCCCATGCTCATGGGGCTTTTTCCCTGTGTGAGGAAGACTGAAGGTGGATCTGATCAACCATCTGACATTGACGGTGATCCATATCCTCTGAACTACCTTCTTCCTGGCGACGACAGTGTTGTGGCTCATCGGGATGCAAAACTCTCATTCTTCTTCCTTATTTTCAGCTAACTTCAAGAAGAATGCAGCAACCAGTCGAGGATATAGTCTATCCGGCTTCAAAGTGACCCAGTTGAGAAGACCGGCATCCTGAAAGTAGTCACGATCTGGAAAAATTTCCCCATGTTCCGAGGAAAAGTCCTCCACTGGCTCGAAGGCAATGTTGTCCCTCAAGTAGTAGATGTTATCGAAGAAAGAACTCGCAGATGGAGATGCCATTGATGAATGCTGGGGAAAGGTTAGCTGCAGAGAGAAAATGTATAGATAGCAAGAAATATTTGGGGTGCATAAAGGACACAAAGTCTATATCTCCTACTATTTATACTAAATATTCAGTTTAATCGGACGGTTAAGAAAAACTAACTCTTAAGATTCAACGATCAAGATTAAAACGAAAAAATGCATGTTCAGAAAAAGCATCTTTTCGGTTTTCGAGAGTAATAATTCAAAAACTTTATAGAAAACTGTTCCCGTCCACTTTGCATTAAATGCTCGTCAAAGTATGTCCGTATTTAATTCAAATAATTTGCATTAAATAATAACTGAATATTAAATGAACGACTGAGATTATAAGACAAAAATATTTGATTTGACAAGACGACAGACAAAATTAGAGATGATGCAAGCAAGTCATGATGAATAAATAAATCAGGACAAACATACCAGTCAGTCAGATGCAGTTATCTGACTGAGACCACTTATGACCGATCAGGGTGACAAGCCCTGAGTTCTGAGTCCTGAACCTTAACCATCCTGAACTTGAAGATCTTCTCCTAATGTCAGTTCCCCCTGACAGCTATTCACCTCCCCTCTCCACAACAAATATCCTAATCCTGAGTTAGTCATTCCTCCTGATCTTGTTTAATCCTTAACTTAGATTCATACTGAATCTTCTAAGCCTGGGTCAAGAAGCCCTAACTCTACTGACAACTCAACAAACCTGGTTTCAGGCAAAGCCTTAGTCAGGATGTCAGCTCTCCATCCTTATATCCTTCTTCTCAACATGATATCTGATAAAGTGAAGCTTGATGTCTACATACTTACACCTTGTGTGTAAGACTGGGTTTTGGGATATAGCTATGACATTGTTATTGTCACAATAAATTGGGACTTCAGTAGCCTCTATTTGATAGTCTCTCAGTTGTTGCTTCAACCAAAGGATTTGGGAGTAACAACTGCCTGCCGCCATATACTCAGCCTCAGTTGTAGACGTTGCAACACTTGTTTATTTTTTGGAAAACCAAGAGACCAGTTTGCTCCCTAGAAACTGACATGTGCCTGTAGTTGATTTCCTATCAATCATACAGCCTTCGTAATCAGCATCAGAATAACCTGTCAGTTCTAGGTTGTCATCAGAGGGATACCAAAGTCCTAAGTTGACTGTACCCTTAAGGTATTTCAGAATCTTTTTGACATTCTTTAGATGACTCTTCTTCGGATCAGACTGATACCTCGCACACACTCCGACTGCATAGGTGATGTCAGGACAACTTGCAGTCAGGTACAACAACGAACCGATCAGTGCCCTATATTCAGTCTGATCTACTGAGGTCCCCTCCTTGTCAGGATCCAGCTTCTCGTTTGTGTTCATAGGAATACGTGAGACTTTGCTGGACTGAACTCCAAATTTCTGAATCAAATCCCTCGCATACTTGGACTGATTTATGAAAATTCCAGAGTCAGTTTGCCTGGCCTGAAGACCTAAGAAGAAGTCCATCTCTCCCATCATTGACATTTGAAACTTCCCCGTCATCAGCTTTGAGAATTTCTCACAAAGCCTCAGGTTCGGTGATCCAAAAATAATGTCATTGATATAAATTTGGACTAAGAGAATGTCCTCCCCTTCGGATATCCTGAATAGGGTCCTGTCCACTGTTCCTTTCACGAACCCGTGGTCGATCAGGAACTGTGAGAGAGTATCATACCAAGCTCTAGGAGCTTGTTTCAGGCCGTAAAGAGCTTTCTTCAGGTGATACACTTTGTCCCAAACTTCGAACCCAGGAGGTTGCTCCACATAAACCTCCTCGTTCAGAATTTAGTATGGGAGAGTTTAGTATGTATGGGTGGGAAGAACTTGAGGGATCATATTTCCTGGAGTGCGAGTGCGAGTGGACTTTCTCCTATTTCTTTTATATTTTTAAAAAGATTTACAGTAAAAATTTCTAGGCAAATATTGCACATATTATTTATTTAATTTTATACTTATATATCTTTTATTTAAGTTTGTGTCATTTCCAAAAAAATTTGTTCGGACAAAGAGAAATACAACATTAGTGCGAGAATCTCTCATTTTCAAAACTCCCAATTCACATGAAAACGGAGCTAGTTCCGGTAGTTTGACGATAACCAATAGCCATGGCGAACACCGTTAAGAGCCAGCTGGCGCCTGAGCACCACCCATACCGCCTCCAGAAAATCCTAAGTAACCACACTCTTGCCGTATCCTGCGTGAAATTTTCCAACAATGGTGCGCTGTTCGCATCCTCCTCCCTCGATAAAACCCTAATTGTCTATTCCACTGAAACCCTAACCCAAATCTCCCGATTAATCGGCCACTCGGAGGGTGTCAGCGATCTCTCCTGGTCCTCTGACTCCACATACATCTGCTCCGCCTCCGACGATAGGACACTCCGTATCTGGGACGTACGCGCCGCCGAGTGCGTGAAGACGCTGAAAGGACACACAGAGAGGGTCTTTTGTGTGAACTTCAATCCGCAGTCGAATTTGATTGTTTCTGGAGCGTTTGACGATACGGTTAGAGTTTGGGATGTGAAAACGGGGAAAGTCGAGCACGTTATCCGCGCGCACACTTTGCCGGTGACGTCAGTGCATTTTAACAGAGATGGTTCTTTGATTGTTTCCGGGAGCCATGATGGATCGTGTAAGATTTGGGATACTGCGACTGGGGCGCTGCTGAAGACGCTGATTGATGATAAGGTTCCTGCAGTGTCGTTCGCCAAATTTTCACCGAATGGCAAGTTTATTCTCGTTGCTACGCTTGATGATACTCTTGTAAGTTTTCTTTTTTGTTTTATCTAGTTCAATTCGAATTTGTTGTGAAGATGAATCTTTACATACTTACATATTCCTTATGCTCAAATGATAGTTACTTGGCCTAAAGGCTTGCCCTTCGCCTATTTCCTTGTTATAAACTTTGATAAAAATGAAAGAGAGCTCTAGAGTCAAATGATGGGAGTCTTCTGTCAATTTATGTTAAGTTCTGGTTTAGTCATAAGAACATAGTGTTTAATTTATGAGTAAGGGGAGGTGGAGATATCCCTGTTGAAATTATCAGGCAACTAGCACCGTTGTGAAAAAATGTTGCTATTTGCTTAGTGCTGATGGCACTTTGGTAGGATGAAAAGGGTTTGTAGTTAGGGTAGTTTTTTGTTATGGTGATTGCTCGATCTGATTCCAATAATTGCTCTTTTTTTTTTACAGAAACTATGGAACTACTCAACAGGGAAGTTCTTGAAGATATATACTGGTCATATGAACAGAGCGTATTGCATAATGCCAACATTTTTGGTTGCGGGTGAGAAGTGCATTGTGAGTGGCTCAGAGGATCACTGTGTATACTTGTGGAATTTACAGGGAAAAAATTTGGTTCAGAAACTTGAAGGTCACACGGATACTGTTATCTCAGTGTCATGCCATCCCTCAGAGAAGATGATCGTTTCTGCAGGTCTGGAGAAAGACAGAACAATTCGGGTCTGGATTCAGCAGTAATTTATTCATTGGTTAGTTGGTTTTCTTGATTGTAAATGGCAAGATGATCAATTATCTAAATCCAGCTTTCCATTTAAATGGTTCTCGTTGTTGCCTTTTATTTTAGAACTGGTTTCAGGTAAAGTATGTGCCAGCATGAAATATTATAATGTCTGTGTTTTGCATTATCTCTTTTCTTTACACCGATGTCTAGAAAGTAAGAAGGTGCATCTTTATCTTGCTAATGGAACCCACAAAGTAATTTTGAGTTCTTTTATGCAGCTTCCTACCATCCTACTGGTGAATTTAAGAATTGCACTGAATTGGCAATTATTTCCTGTCATCACTATTTAGTGATGAAGAAAAAGATCATAGGAAAGAACTTGATATCAGAAAAATAAATTGATTGCATATTACTGCACTCTGCACTCGGCTAGGAAGAGGCTGACCTGAGAACTATGATGAAATCTAAGACCTGTCACCATAAAGTGAACTCCCTGTTTTGTTCTTTAATCCAAGTTAACTAGAAGTTAGAACAGGGATAGCATTGTATGGTATTTTGTTTGACAAACACCATGGATATTATTTTCATTTTACATTTGCATCTACTTTCTTGAGACTCGATTTGATTAATTTAGTCATGCTTATCAACAGGATAGAAGTACATGAGATATGGAGCAACTACTAGCAAGAGAATGCTCAATTTTTGTGAAGC
>JAPKLY010000479.1:103512-113512 GCA_026898435.1 Prunella vulgaris
AAAACTCACTCTTTAAATTAATGTTAGTCATATTTTAGATGTTACTCTTTAAAATAAATCAACAAAATTTTTGTTTTTTCTTGATAAATACAATTTCTGTTAAGATAAATTTGAAAGAAGAATATTAAAAAAATCCACGTTATTAAAACATTACATTAGAAACATTAATATTAGTCAAATTAAATAAAGTTGTACGATTGATTAACTATATTGATGTAAAAATAATAATAACTAATAGTGACTAAATAATTTTGAACGATGTGATATAAAGAAATAGGAGCATTTAATTTAAAAGTTAACATTAAAATACATATCAGACTATACCTTCAAAACCTAAAGAAGCGGTGGACGGAATGCGGAGCAGAGTTGATTGTCTAGACAAAGGAGTGAAGAAAGTAGAATAAATGCCTATGTTTTAAAAAAAAATAACAAATATTTATAAAAAAATATATGTGATAAATTGAACCAATATTTCTAACTTTTATAATTACATGTCAGTATTATTCTAATTTTATTAATGGATCATTCTGCTAAAAATATAGATGTTTATATGGTAACAAAACATGTTTATAATTTTACAATATTAATAACATAATACATATTTTTTTATATTTATCTACTTTTAATATATAAAACAAAATATTGCATTAAGTTAGCAATATACAAATTTAAAAAGTTATGAAGATAATTGCATTAAGTTAAAAATTTAAAAATATTACAGAATTTATACAAACTGAAAATGATATTGCAATAAGTTAGCAATATATAAACCGAAAGGTTAGCAATTTAAAATATTGCATTAATTTAGCAATATACAAACAAAAAATGATAGTGATTTTTAAATGACCGAAAATTATAGAATTATGAAGATAATTACGGAAGATCGGTATGAAGAAAATTATGAAGAACTTACGGAATTATGAAAAAAATTATTTTATTGGGATATGTTAAATCACGCATACTACATTAGAAAAATAAAGTAATGATTATCTCTAGAGAAATCCACTGCGATGGAGAACACTTTTTACAATACCAAATATAATTGAAATCACGCACATGATAATTCTCGGGTAGAATTAAATAATAAAATTCACGCATACATAATTGATGTGTTGTGCAAGGGAGTATATTTATTCCTTTTATGCACACTATAATCAAATTTATTGGGATAGTAAACTTTAATTCAAGTCTTTAATTTGATTCTTTCCTGATATGCATGCATGTTTTTTTTTTTTTTATGAAAATATCGTATATACAAATTAAAGGTAGTTATTATGATATATTTTATTATTATTTAATTAATTCATGAAACTAGAGTGGCATGAAACCAACTCTTGGATTAAAGATCATGAAATTTAAATTGTATTTTTCATGTCATATATATTTATTCTTCCATACTTTTCCATATTATTCCCGAAAATTATATCATTTTTAATTCCTTTTTAAAAAATGGACATAATTGCATTCAACTATGTACGAAAAAATATTCAAAAATATTAAATAATTTTTTTAAAACAATAAATAGTGTATGTATCAGAGTGTCTTTATCAAAGAAGTTAAGTACAAATAACTTGGGCCAAAATTCTTTAATGTATATATCATTAAATTGTAATATACATTAAGTAAATTAATTCTTTAATGTGTTTATCTTTAAATTGTAGTAATATAATATTATAAAGTTTAATATTTATACTGAATATAGTATAACTAAAAATTATATTAATATTTTAAAATATTTATAATATATGATAATTTTATAAATTTTATATTAAAAATGAATAAAATTAGAAAAAAACATAAAATTTATTTAAATTTTACTATATATTCATGTCGTGCATCGCACGGGACAAATTCTAGTATAATTATTAAAAGTGGATAATTAATTAATTAATTAAATTGAAAAATAAAATTATGAACATAAACTAAAAGTTTCTAAATTAGACTAAGCCATTTATAATTAGTAAAAAGCTCTTGATTTCATTATAATTATATTTAATTCATTATTATGTGGTAGTTAATAAATTTTAAATTTAATTCATTAAACAATAATAATTGTGATGCACTAAACAAATATATATATATATATATATATATATATATATTCTAGTTAGACTAAATCTCACATAAGCAGAGTCAACTATTTTTTTTCCTAATTATTAGCTATTTTTTAGGAGATTATATATATATATATATATATATATTACCAATTTTAGTTAATTCATTGCGTTTAATTCAACCAAAATAGTTGAGCTGATTATCAAGAAAATTATTATCATTTTGATTGATCATGACCCTCGATTTGGAAACATGTTTAAATTTTGGGTGATTCTATGCACACTTATATTCATATGTTAATGAGTTTACCATTTAAATTGTATACCATTTAATGTGTTAAAGTGTGCAACAATCATAATAATTAATAAGCTATTTCCTAAATTATTATTTTATACTTAAAAAGTATATCATGTTGCAAATTAATTTTAATATTTTTCATAATTATGTTACAACATTTCAAATTCTAAAAACAAAAAAAGAAATAAGTTCAATTCAAAATTAAATCAAATATTTTAAATACTTAGTGTATTAAATATATGTAAAAATTATAATCTTGGATGTTATTTTTAATATATTTTTTTAGTTATAATTTTGTAAGTTGAGTCCAGAATTAAATTATTTTTTATTTCTTTTAAAATTATATTGTATTTTTTTTATTAACATCATAATATGTAGTTTTAATATTGTATACGATCTACACAAAATAAATGTTCTTACGATTATATTATTGAACTTAAATACAAACTCGGGGTGAAATAATTATTTAATATTTTAATTATCATTACAATTTTATTAAGAAAATTGAGAAACTGCGAGTAATGAAAATAAAAAAAATTAAATTAGTATAGAATAGAAGAAAGGAAAAGAAATAAAAACACAATAGTTCTCATTCAATCTACACGACCATATACAACAACATTTCGCTACACTTTTGAGAACATATCAAAAGTATTATAATCGCATCAAATATTTAATGTCATTCTCATCTCGATACGAACGCGTACAATCTCCCAAAATCCTACATGTGAAAAAAAAAGAGAGAATCAAAGGCATTTGAACATAATTTTTTTAATATAATGAAAACTATAAATCTACGAATAACTGAAAAAAAAATGAATAGAAAGAGAGAAAAATAAAAGAGCAAACAAAAGAAAAATAGGTCGATGAATCAAACAAATCTTCTTCAATTTGAAAAAAGTTATAACTGAATAATTTAAATGGGATGAAACTTGAATGAGCTCATGCACATGTTAGTAGATGAGATAAATTTTGCTCCTCCAGGGATCTTACGGCGAGTTATTTGGATCCTTGATAATGAGAGAGAGTCAATGTGTTTGTGGTATATATAGATAAATAATTTGTAACTCTTCCATGAACAAAGCCACAAAAATATGAATTTGATGTGTAACAATTCCATGAAATAAGCATACCATATAAAATTTATAGATTGATCTAACAGTTGAAATAAAAATTGAAGAAATAATCTACGGCCCAAACGAAATGGCGCCAAAGTTATTTAAGGTAAAATTATTGCTATTATATATTTATAGATTAAATAATTTAAACAACTGAACCAACTATATAAATTTAATAATTTAAACAACGTAAATAAATGAACAACTTAAATAACTGAATAATTTAAATAGCTGAACAACTAAACAACTAAATAATTTAAACAACTAAAACAATTGAACAACTCAATAATTTAAACTGAAACAACTAAATAGTTTAAACAACTATGTAAATTTAAAAAACTTAAACAACTAAACAACTAAACAACTAAGTAGTTTAAACAACTATGTAAATTTAAAAAACTTAAACAACTTAGACAATTGAATAATTTGAACAACTAAACAACTTGATAAATACATAAATAGTATGATTTTATATTATTTATTAAAAAAAAAGGCTATACTTGTATATATTGAAAAGTAAGACTATTTTTAAAAATAGAGGATTTAACCAGACTATTCTTAAATGGACCCCCCAGAATTAAACCACATACGTTGGACAAACTTGAACCCAGCGGTAATTTTGCACTTATTCCTAATAAATCCTAAATTTAAATTATAATAAAGAGTAATTATTTATGTATAAAATTTATTTACAATTTAAATAATTGAACAACGATAAAACTAACAAATATAATAATGAATTGTTTTTAGGCTTTATTTGGATGAGTGGACTTGAAATCCATGGTTTCACACAAAAATAACTACCCTCTTCAAGTAAGTTAAGGCTCCATTTGGATGGGGTGGATTTGAAATCCGTGGATTTCACACACAAATAATCACTCTCTCCAAGTAAGTTAAATAAATTTACAAATTCTTAGATTTGAGTTATGTTTAATATGGAGAAATTCTAAATTTTCATCAAAATCATGTCATTTAAAATCACTCCCCTCTACTCTTTTTCATCTCTATCTCTCCTCTACTTTTTCCTTTCTCTCTCATCTCTTAACAATTTATGATTTGAAATATATGTCTTCTTACATGTAATTATTTTAAATCAATTCATTTTCAAATACATCCATCCAAATGGAATCTAAATGAATTTACAAATACTTAATTTTGAGTTGTATTTAAAATGGAAGAGTTTTAAATTTTCGTCAAAACCATGTCATTTAAAATTCATCATCTCTACCATTTTCCATCTCTATCTCTACTTTACCTTTTTTCTTCTCTCTCATCTCTTTATAATTCGTGATTTAAACTATATTAGTGTTGTGTCTGCCCGTGCGTTGCACGGAAGCTAATTATACATATTTTTTTAATTTAAATAATAGTTGATAATTAAGAAATATATTTTATTTTAGGGAATTTTTTTGTACTATAACTTTACATAATTTTAATTTTTTTCATACTAACTTTCAAATTTTGATCTTATTCATGTAACTTTACCTCTTTTTTTATTTTTGTCCTGCTGACTTTCAAATATTAATTTTAATTCTATAGCTTACATATTTTTTTTATTTTGGTCTTATAGTCCACTAACTATTATAGGACTAAAAAAAAGGTAAAGTTACAGGACTAAAATGAAAAAGTGATAAACTTATAGGACTAAAACTAAAATTTAAAAGTCGGCTGGAACAAAGAGAATATGTAATTTATAGGATTAAAATCAAATTTTAAAAGTTAGCAGAACGAAAATAAAAAAGAGATACAGTTATCGGACGAAAAAAATAATTTTCCACCTAACCTTTCATTCACTTTAACAATTTCAACTTCATCAATAAACACAATAATCCAATTATATCTTCTAAATAAAATTAAATAAATTGACTCAAACATGAAATAAATAAATAAATAACCAAATAAGAAAATTAAATAATATTTAACTAATATATCAAACCTCGAAGGATCTTATCTTCTTCTTCTTCTTCTTCTTCTTCTTTTGTCTGAACTTTTATTTCATCGAAAGAAATAATTTGGTGAAGTCAAATGGAGGACAACTCTAAATATTAGTATGAAAAAAGATGTTAAACTTATTAAGGTGCAGTGTGGTCTGAGTTTTTCACATATTTTAACCTATACCAAAATTTGATGTTATATAAGTATGCATCTCTTTAATCATATTCTTAACCTTTTTGATAAGGTTCTCGGAACAATAGTCTTGATCTTGCTATCCTACAAATATTGCATTAATAAAAATGTTAGTTCAAACATGTATTTTACATTTAACAACAACATAATCAATGAATAGATATTTATTAAAATAAAATTGACTATATTCTCATCAATTAGAATCAACTCGTAGTAATTTTACTCTTTTGATTCTTTAGTACACCATCCAAGATCGTATGATCTTAATTTGTAAAGTCCAAGTATCCTTTATTGGATTAATACTATTGATAGAGACAATTTTTGACTTCATTCTCTACAACATATATATATATATATATTGAATATAAAATATAAATGAGTATGTAATTAATTAATCTATAAATTTTGAAAAGAAAGATAGATTTTGTGTGTAAATAGAAATCTTTAATTTCTACACAAACTCAAAGTGAAGATTTTTTTAAACAAATTGAGTATCACATACATTAAAAGAATTATTTACAAAAACATAATAACTACCCAAACAAATGAATATAACAGGATAATATGAAAGAAAAAGATATATTGGAAGGCTTAGAGAATGATATTGTGATCTTAGGCCTAAATTTATAACTACAATATTTTGAAATTAGGGAAGTAATAAATTATTACTCTAATTGATACTGTTTTGAAATTAATAGTTACCTAGATAACAATCAATACTATAAATATGAGAAATAAAATTTGAAAAATTGCCTAATCAAGAGGAGAATAATCTCCTTATATTGACTTAGGGATATATCCAATTTATTACTCGTAATTTAGAAAAATCTTTCTTTAAATTCTGCAATGAATGTTTGGATAAAATAAAACAAATAAAATTAAAGTCGTGCTCAAAGTCCAAGCGCACATGTCCATTATTTTTTAATAAACAATATTACTAAATTTTGCAACATCAACTTGTAAAATCATGCTAACAAAAAAAATTCTAAAATTTGGCAACTCATTTAGACCCCCGAATTAAATTTTTTAAATTTTCTTTTAGCATGATCTTAGCTCTTAATATTTTAAAAAAAAATCCTCCTAATCTCTTTGAAATTATTTGCATATTTAAATTTATTGGAGAGGCGGTGGTGGAGAGATGGATTGTCTGTTATTAAGTTTGAATAATTATCAAAATGAGAAATATCTCCTAAATGAATGACACAAAAAGTTTTAATTTTTGGGAGATTATCTAGGAGCGAAAAAGTAAAATTATACATAGAATGTTAATTAAAAATATATACTCATATATATAATACTTATTTTTTCGAATCAAAAGTTTGAAGTGTGCAGTAAGTTTTATGTAGTAATTTAGGATATTATATATATATATATATATATATATATATTTAATATAATTACTTTAAACAAATAAAAAATATTAGCATAAAATTAAATAATAACAAAGACAATGTATATAGAATTGACTATAATTATTTTGCAATTTTTTTAAAATATTACTTCTTAACGCTTTACATTTCAAAATAATTATAAAATTTATTTTAAAAAATAAAATATAATGAAATAATTATATACACATATAATGACCAAATAAAATTTATAACGTTAATAGAATATATAAAAAATAAATGTCACACAGTAACATAATATTAAGGTCATCTCCAATTTTTTATAACATCCATCATACTGAAAAAATAACATAATCATTCTAAGAGGATATCATATAATAATTAATTTTTTTACAGATAACTAAAAGACAAAAGTTTCAGATTGAACAATCTCCATCTAAAAAACATACACAACATGAAGATCCATATCAGTAACGATTTTCTTGTAACCAGCTAACAACAAAAAATGTCGACCTTCATCTTTGAAAGAAACAATTAAACAAATTTTTTTCTTTCGTTTTTAACTTCAACATCATGACAAAATCCAAAGCATTTCTAGATATATGCCTTCCAAAATCTAGCAGTTATAGACTGCGATTTTTTTAAATAGCTAAATAAATAAAAATATAAATTTTCTATTACTATAATTAATATAAATATCTTGAAAAGGTATTTTAGATTCTAACTTCCAAATCTTCTTTTGTTTATGTCGGACGCAGTAAGAGTTCATACAAATTTTGGTATCTCATTGTTAGACGTACTTGCAACATCCTTCATTACACAAATAAAATATTACACTTACAAAAAAATATTATGTAAAAAATATAAAATAAATATTTATAACAATTATACATATATAATATGTCTCAATAACCATGATATTTTAACATAATAATTTTAAAGTGAAATAATAGTTATCTTGATAATTCAAATATGAAACTTGAAATTAAATAATATAAACTTATATTACACAAAAAAAAAAAAACATTGAATTTCCTTAACAACCTCAGAAGCGGATGATAAAAAGTGTAATGGCAGTACTTCATATCCTTAAAAAATTATAATCATAACAATTTAATTATTACAGTAATAATAAGGTAAATTATCTCTTTTATCACAAATAAATATGAAATATAAACTTTAAGATCCAAGAAAAAATATACCATGAAACTAACTCTAGGAGACCGCCTAATCTTTGGAGTTCCATTAGGACCAACGACTACTAATGGAATTTCATCGTCAATGATCTTCTGAAGAGAGTTTTGAAACATTAAATACTTAATCTTAGAACTTTTACTCCAACCTAAGTATTTTTCGGCGATCCTTTACAGAAAAACAATGAAGATTAGAAAAATTCAAATGATTCTCATCTCCATCCTCATCGCTGGAATAATATTCCTAAGAGGATAATTTGGAAAAAGTAATCTTTCATTTTTATGGTTAGCCTACAAAATAGTTTCAGCAACTGTTACTAAAAAAATATCTAAAGAAAATACACAAACAATCGAATACAAAATCAAAGATAACTTGTCATAACATAAATTACTCCTTAATCACAATATTAATATAAAAATTAAAATAACCAAAATCAAATTACAAAGTCGATTTACCATAATCCTCATCCGCAATAGACGAACCAAATTCACATTTGGAATTCATATAAATATTTACGAAAAATATTTCAATCCCGTCAAACAATAAAGTTAAATATTTAACTTCACTCAGGTTCTCCAATGCACAAAATCATCTTTTTCTAACATTAAAATGCAAACAATAGACTCGAGAAGTGTGAAAATATATATGTTGCTTTCTACTCGAGTCCTAATAAAGAACTGCTCCGACAATGTATGTTCAAATATGCCACATCAGATTTGGAATGATCTTAAATATAAATTAATAAATTAAAACTGTCTAACAATAAAATAAAAAGATTAATAAAATTGAACGCTTAGTGGACCAAAAGAAAATATATATACGTACAATGTGATCAGAAAATTGAACAACAAACTCCAGAATAATGCTATGAAACATTTATAAGCCTGAAATATTTTTAAGAATCTAATTTTAATACACAAAAGAGTAAAATAAAAATATCTTAAAAATAAAGGATATGAATTAATAAAATTAAAATATATTAAAAAATGTTACCCAAAATGTTAACCGGAAAGTTGAGCAAACGTTCACCAAAAATCTCATTAATACAACCATCAAAACCATTGAACAACAAAAAAGAGAATTCAACATCTTTCTCTTCCTCCAAAAAGATCAGTTCTTCAAATTTCACATCAAAATAATTTTTAAAATGAACACCAAAATTTTAAAACCATGATACTTTATTAAATATCAACTCAACTTCATGTTTATAAGCGGAAAAATCACACATTGAACGGTGACACTTTTATAGTTGGGAATTGTGATATATATTGGTAAATGTTTGCGGAAATGCAGCGGTAACAATTTAATAGATTTTAAAAATAAATAATGAAAAAAAAGTGAACGCAAAAAGAAAAAGTTGTTAAAAAAGAATGAAAAAAGTTAGTAAATAAAAAGAAAAGTAAATAAAAGCTCAGAATATTCTCAAGCTTCATAAACTCCTTGAATTTCAAATAAAACTGGAACTTTAACAACATGTGGATATTTGCAATATATTTATGAAGATCTTCCTTTGTAACTAACACGACATATCCTTAAAAATAAAACAAAATAAATTTAGAGACAAAAAACATAAAGATAAATAAAAAGAATTACAAATGTAAAATATACGTCTATCTTTTGGTCGATACAGACTTTCCATTCCTAATACAAAAATTATTCAGAGAAGATCTACCCATAAATAAATAAAAAATATTTTAGAATTAATCATCTCTATCTTATATTCAATCAAATTAATCCAAACTCTTGATCACAAAGTAAACACACCCTTACCTGATTAGTTGATTAGAGAATTAGTCAATTGCGATATATATTATGCTTGGAAGAAAATTTGTACAAACTTTTTAATCTTGTGGTCTATAC
>JAPKLY010000479.1:118512-138704 GCA_026898435.1 Prunella vulgaris
TTTTACAGGGTCGGCCGTATAAAAAACGGGTCAGCATAAAATTTGTACCCCCTACCAAACAAGATAAGTCAGTACAAAAATTCATATTATATCGATAATATACCCTACCAAACATTTAGACAGTATTAATTGTAACCACACTATTTTCCAGTGTTCTAAAAAACGCTAGTCGCTAGTCGGTCGGACCACTAGGGTCTAGCGATTAGAGGGACTAGTCGGGGACTAGTCGGAAAGACATAAATAATAAAAATAATTAATTATTTAATAAATTAATAAAATATTATGCATAAAATAATAAAAAATTATAACACCACCTATGAAAATTAAAATTATAAGTGATAACCACATTCATAATTAGTGCATAATTTAAAAAATGAAAATCCTAAATTTAATAAATAATAAATTTAAACCCTAAATTAGTAACTAATAGTAAATACCAACACACATCAGCATGAATAGAAAGAGAAATCATAAAACAAATACCGACACACAACAGCATCAAAATGATTCGAAAAGGTTGACAAACTTGAGGAGGACTGTGTCGCTGGCTCTCGCTCCCGTGAACTGGCGCAGCACTGAAATGTGAAATCGATGGCGGACAAACTCTTGTGGCCTGTGCGCGCAGCGGCGGCGACACACCGGCCGACGAACGAAGGGGGCGGCGAACGACGGGGGCGGCAGCTACGGGCTGAGAAGAGAAGGGGATGCGCAGAGCATTTTTTTTCTGTGTAGTGCGTGAATACTGGTGTTTGCCTGTTTGAGACTTAATTGGGTTTGTTTCTTAATTTGAATTTAGAATTTAACTATTAGTTTATTTAGTTTAGTTTTAGATACTGAAAAAAAAAACTCATTAGACTCCCGCCCAGGGAGGAATAAACGCCCAGCCGTTAAATTCAAGTCGCCCGCCTAGGCGCCGACTAATTGGCTCTAGGCGCCGTCTACAGTGAAAAACATTTTTTTCACCGATTATAGGTTTAACGGGTCGGCCAAGGGCCAACTAGCGACTAGTCGGCCGACTTTTAGAACACTGCTATTTTCATCATGTACATACTCCAACTTTTAGGCCAAGCACTAACCTTTTTGGTAAATACACTACCTA
This sequence comes from Prunella vulgaris, assembly GCA_026898435.1. Lineage (NCBI taxonomy): Eukaryota > Viridiplantae > Streptophyta > Magnoliopsida > Lamiales > Lamiaceae > Prunella > Prunella vulgaris. The sequence goes on from JAPKLY010000479.1 coordinate 119,612, forward strand.
GATAAATACACTATCCTTTTGAAAAATACACTACTCTTTGTTCATCATTTTTTTCTGAAATTTTTTCAATTTTTGACATTTTTTTCCGAACACGGTACAAAAATGAACAAAAATTTTGATTTTTTTTTTGAAAATTGATAAAATTTTCGAAAAAAAAAAATGCCGAACATTTAAAGGGGTAATGTATTTCTCAAGGTGGCTAGTGTCAATAACCTGGGCCACACCATATTAGTCCAGTACTGGCTCACCAAATCGAGCTACATACTTTTTCGGACTTCGTGCCGTATATTTTTAAGTTCGTTCTAGCCCAAAATGGGCTATAGAACCAAACCGACTAAATATATTTTTTTAAAAATATATTACTATTGCATTTAATTTATATATTGATTGCATTATTTGGTATTTTGATATACAAATACTACTTAAATAGACAAGAAATTTTGTTTAATTTGCTAACAAATTTAGTATTAAATTATAACTCAAATTTCTAAATAACATTTAAACAATTATTATTCAACAATCCTTCATAAACTTAAATGCACCCAAATAAATTCAAAGAACTATTTCTAACATCCTTAATAAAGTCAAATTAACAAAAATAAATTTAAACAACTAATCTAACAATAATCTAATAAGTTTGAATTGAAAGCATGCAAACTTCAAATTAAATAAAGTAACAATGTTAAGACAGTGATGTAAAATTTGTGTAAATTCTATCCAATTCTCTTTTTTTAATAGTACAATTAATTACTTAATTAATTAATTGAGATAATAATCTTTAATTAAAAAATATCTACGGAGAAGATTCCAGTAAAAATGCACAAATTCCTCCATCATATTTATACAAATATTAATACTTATGTTGATAGAATTTACTAATCAAATGTTTATGTGACTGTCTATAACATATTAATTCTACCAAACAATACCTCAAGGTTTGTGTTCTTGAGATGATAATGTAGAGAGAGAAAGTGGAGAGTTTAGAGAGAGAGAGTCTTGTGTATTATCATTGAGTTATTGGAGAGCGAATTACAAGAGAGGCCTATTTATAGGTGTGTAAGTGTGGGATGACACCTTACGAGCCTATCTGGCTTCCGGTGTTGACGAGGGTTCTCGACCCTCGCCTTGGTCCCTCACAATACACCCTTTATAATGTTTGTCCTACTACACATGTGTATATTCTATCTAAACACCGGTGACCTTGATCCCACACGTTGGGCGAGCTCCCTAGGTCTTGGGTGAGCTCCACTTCGATCTCGGGCGAGCTCTCAGGTGTTAATCCCAGGTGTGCAGAGGTGGACTATGGTTTGGCCTCTCCGGTTCAAGGCGAGCTACCCTCTATGGGGTGAGCTCCCTTGTGATCCTCTCTCCTTGCTTGGCTGATCGGCTGGCCTCAGACTGTTGAGGCTTGGTCGAGGTCCTTTCTCACCTTCGCCGAGCTCCCTTATGTTGGGTCTGGTCCCAACTGACGGCGTGGCCCCCCTACGAGCTGGCGACCTACTGAACTTTAATCGTAGGTTAGTTCACCTCATCAACATTTGCCCCCCAGCTTGCTCACATCATGATACTTCTAATGTGTGGGCGAGCTGACTTGTCTATGTGGCCGAAGGCCCGAGTGTTGGCGAACTAACCATCGACAAGTGTCGAGCTTGCAGGCGAGCTCCGTTATGGCGGTTCGTGAGCCGACGTAGGGCGGGATTCGAGGCATCGTGCAAACACCATTGTCTCAGACTTGCCTGGCTCCACACCTTACCGCATCACCTCGCTCTTCAAGGTCCCGAACTTCCAGGTCCTCAATCTTATAGGAGCTCGCCCTCTATGGCTCGTAGCCCACTCAGGTGCTGACTTCGCTGCTCTGATTTTCACAGGTGGTAGCTGGGTCGCTTTCCTTATCGCCGAGATCCCCGAGGCCTATCACATACTGACTCACCGGCTCACGATGGCTCCTCCTTGTCTGAATCGATTGGCCCTACCCGTAACACTCGCCCTCGAGGCGAGCAAAAAGGCTGAGCTCGCTGCGAAGAAAGGCGATGTTGGGGGTTCTGGGACCCAGGGAGGAGCGACCAAAGCTCCGGCGAAAACTCCTGCGCGGCTGCGCCAACCAAGGCAACACAGGTCGCCAAGACCCACCGGGGCGGTGGTGGGCGAGGTTCCACTCCTGAGCGAGCTTCTCACCCTACTAAGAGGGTTTCCAACCGCGGTGATGAAGGCCAAGCTCGCAAGAGAGTTCGCTCTCTTTCCCATGACGAGCAAGAATCTGAGCCGGTCGAGTGGGCTGATACCAGGTCGGCCCAAGGTGGCTCGGCCCAATCGACTGCCCCTCTGGCAATTGAGCCCGTCCGGAGGTCGCCACCTACTTCGTCGCCCTTCGGGGTCCAAGTGGTGGATGACACCCTCCTCGGTTGGGATCCCGAGCGAGTCCAATGAGTAGCTCGCCCCTTTGGTTTCATGTTTTAACATTTTTTCGAACGTGTTAATAATCTCAAGTTTCATGACCTCGCAGCTACGCCTCCATCGCTTATCCTCGCAGGCACGAGGCCCTTCATTCTTACGAGCGATCTCGCTCGCTTACCTAGATGCACAATCTTCCTCCTAGCCTAACTCGCAACACGGTGAGTGAGGTCCCACGTTATTGGTCGAACCCCCAGTTGGCGACCGTTGAGGGACAGAGCTTGATCAAGAATGCGAGGCTCTCGATGCACTACGCCAGTGGGCTCCTCCTCGCCAACTAGAAGATGATAGACCTGGCAGCCGAGCAAGAGGTAGTTCGCCAAGAAAAGAATGCGAGCCTCCTGAAGATGGCGGAGCCGCTTGACCAGGCCAAGAAATTGGCGGAGCTCGCGGAGGAGAAAGTTGCGGCCTCCTTGGCTGCCGAACGAAGCACCCTCGTGCAACTGGGCGAGCTCCAGAAGAAATATGCCGCTGTTCAGCGTAACGCCGAGGCCCAAATAAAAGCTAAGGAAGAGGAGCTCGCGGAGAAACTCGCCAGGGAGGTCGGCCAACATACGGTGACCAAAAAGGACCTGGACCTCCAGCGGGGGTTGGCCAAGAGCGCTGATGAGGAGTGCTCGAAGCTCCGGGAGGAGCTTTCGGTGAAGATAAATGAAGTCGCTGAGCTCCGTAACAATGCTTCCTCCACCTCGGCGGATCTAACTATTGTAAGGGCCGATGCCTCTGACAAAAGATTCATCCAATGTTATGCCGAGGTCCTGAGGGCCATTTGGTGGGCTCGGGCCCACAAGAGTGATGAGGTCGCCGCCGTGGTGGGGGACTTCAAAGACTGCTTGGATAGGGTCCCCTTCCCCGACAATACTGAGCTGGATATTGGCGACTTCCCAGAACTTGGAATTCCTCTTGAATTTGTTCCGGCACGGTTCAAGATCATCAATACGATCCCCGTGCCGGAACTGAATGCCGCTAAAGAGGAGGTCACCGACGAGGAAGGGCGAACTCCACCCACCATTGCATAGCTCCAAGAAGCTTGCGGGGACGCTATGCTTAACCTTGGCGAGTTCGATTCCAGTGGTTACACCGGCAACATCACTATCCTGCCGAGGTTGTCCCCGTAAGGTCCCCAGGTCGCCAGTGAGGAGGTCGTTCCTGAGGTTGCCAACCTCGAAATGTCTGCCGAGGTCCCCGCTGACGCCTCAGCCACTCCTGCTCCGACTGCTCCAGCAACTTAGTCTTTTTCATTGTTTTCTTAGTTTAGCTTTTTGCAATTTTTTATTTTTGTAGCTCGCCGGGCTGCCTAGCTCGCCCAGAAGGAGCTTCTTTTCGTAACTTTTGATTCAAGTAGTTGTAGCTCATCGGGCATGTGTAGCTCGCCCAGAAGGAGCTTTTTGCACTTCAAAGATGGTCAGCTAGTCGACCTTTGTGGGCTTGAAATGAAATTCGATTTTTATTCCAACTTTGTTTACTTACGTTCTTTGCCCACATTATATTTTTCATTAGCTCGTTCATATATTTTTTGGGTACTTAACTGTTCGTCTTATTCTACTTTTGAGAAGAGAATCGTTCGTTTTATGTCACTTAGGACTACGAATTGTACCTACGTTTGTATAGTACGTATTCTTCGTCTTACACCACTTAGGGCCGCGAATCGCTCATCTTAAACCACTTAGGGTAGCGAGTTGTACTTTGTTTAATTCATGTTGGGCAATTGGGTTTATTGAACCTTGCCTTAGATGTTTTCCGTCTTTTTCGCGAATTTTTCTAACTTTCGGCAGTAGGCGCTTAGTGATCCTTTAAGAAGGATACCTTCGCTGACCTGGGGCACTTTGGCCTTTGCCATTTGAGCTTTTAGATTATAACGTTCGGGACCTTGGTCCTTGCGCATTACGAAGCTTCGAAGAGTTGGAACATTTTTGCGAACCTTCGAAGAGTTGGAGCATTTTTGCGAACCTTCAAAGGGTTGAAACATTTTCTTGAGAAAAACTTCTAACTTTATACAGCGACGTAATTTACATCAGTTGCCATCAACACTCCTGATGAGAACCTTCGTCTAGTCTATTACAAAATCTCGATTTATTGATAAAACTTCTTTAAATGCGTTGCGCTCCATGTATATGACAAGGCTTTGCCTTCTGCGTCCTCGAGGTCATAAGTACCGTTTGCCCAGGCTGCGGTGACCCGGAATGGTCCTTCCCAGTTTGACCCAAATACTCCTGGTGGGGCCATTAGTTTCTTTTTCAGCATCAAGTCCCCAACCTTGAACTTTCGGTCTCGGACCTGGGAATTGTAGTACTTTTCCGCTCTGCGCTTGTAGGTGGCATTTTTTATTTCCGATGAAGCTCTGGTTTCTTCGATCAGATCTTTTTCGACTGCCAAGGCTTCGTCGTTCTTTTCTTCGTCATATCCTACCACCTTCCAGGTCTTATTCTGGATTTCCACCGGTACTACTGCTTCAGTTCCGAAGGCTAAGGCAAACGGTGTCTCTCTGGTGCTGGCTTGGTAAGATATCCTGTAGGACCACAGAACCTCCGGGAGTTCGTCTGCCCAGCTTCCTTTCTTGTCTTCGAGGTAGAGCTTCAATGTGTGTTTCAAAATTTTGTTCACCACCTCGACCTGGCCGTTCGACTGTGGATGGTACGGGGTTGAGTAGTGTTTCTTGATGTTTCATGAACTACATAAATCTCTCAACTTTTGACCGTCGAACTGTCTTCCATTGTCCGTGATGATTGATTGCGGAAGTCCGAACTGGCAGACCAGGTTCTTCCATATGAAGCCGATCATTCTTTCTTGAGTTATTGTTGTAAGTGCTTCAGCTTTAGCCCACTTGGTGTAGTAGTCTACTGCTACAACATCGAACTTTACACCGTCAGAGCCAGGTGGAAATGGGCCGATCAAGTTGATACCCCATTTTGTAAAAGGTCATGGGCTGAAAACTGACTTCAGTTGGTTGGCTGGGGAGTGGATATTAGGTGCGAAAAGTTGACACTTTCGGCACTTCCTTGCGAAGCAGATGGCATCTTTACGAAGAGTGGGCCAATAGTACCCTTGTCTGATCGTCTTGTATGCCAAGGCTTGCCCCCCAGCGTGAATTCCGCAAATCCCTTAGTGAATTTCTTCTAACACCTCGAACCATTGCTTCTTAGATAAGCATTTGAGTAGGGGTAGAGAGAATCTGCGTTTGTAGAGTTGGCTTTCCACCAACGTATATCTGGCAGCTTGCTTCACAACCCGACTAGCTTCCCAAGTATCTTCGGGGGTTGCTCCGTTCTCCAAGTATTTTGGATCGGAGTGCGCCAATCTTCGCTATCTTCCTGCCCCCCACTCGAGGTCTGATTTACTTTGTAATCGGACGTCGAGGGGTTCTTCAGCTTGGTGACTACAACCTCCGTGACCTCAGCTTCACCGTTACTGGTAGCTAGTCGGGCTAGGGCATCTGCTTGTGTGTTTTCTAGTCACGGTATCTGATTGATGTAAACCTGCGTAAACATCGAGATCAGATGTGCGGCTATCTTCTGGTAGGTCATCATCTGTTGGTCTTTTGCCTCGTACTCCCCTCGGACTTGGGATATTATTAGCTGGGAATCTCCGAAAACTTGAAGATTGGTTGCCCCTACAGCTAATGATAACCTAAGTCCGACTATCAAGGCTTCGTACTCCGCCTCGTTGTTGGTTGCTCGGAAGTCGAACCGGATGGCGGAGGTGAAGACTTGTCTATCTGGGCTGATCAACACTACTCCGGCTCCTGCTGCTGTGCTAGTTGATGATCCGTCTACGTAGAGGTGTCACGGAGCTATACGCCCCCTCATCGGATCTTGTGGGAAGGTTAGCTCGACAATGAAGTCGGCGAGCGCCTGTCCCTTGATCGTTGTTCGGGGTGCGTAGGTTATACCGTATTGGCTAACTTCTAGTGACCATTTCAACAAGCGTCCTGCAGTGTCCGACCGTTGTAGTGTTTGTCGTAGTGGGAATATCGTCAGTACCTCTGCCGGGTGGTCGAAGAAGTAGGGCCTCAATTTTCTAACACTCATCACCAGTGCATAAGCTAGCTTCTCCGTTGGGGTGTATCACAACTCAGCTTCGTGTAAGACTTGCCTTACGTAGTACACTGGTAGGTGTGTTTTCGCCTCTTCCCGAACCAGGACGGAGCTAATGGCAACCTCCGATGCAGCGAGGTAGAGGTATAGCTTCTCACTGGGTAATGGCTTTGACAGGACCTGCGTATCTGCCAGGTATGCTTTAATGTCTTCAAAGGCCCGCTGGCATTCGCTCGTCCACACGAAGTGGTTTTTAAGATGCAGCTTGTTGGCTTTGGCCGCCTCCTTGTACCTTCGTGTGTTTGCTTTGATTGCTTCAAAGAACGGGCGGTTCCAGTCGCCAGACCTAGAGATGAACCTGTTCAAGGCTGCCATGCACCCGGTCAACCTTTGGATATTTTATACGGAATCGGGCACACCCATCTCGATTATGCACTGGACCTGCGTTGGGTTGACCTCTATTCCTCGTTGGCTAACCAGGTGACCTAGGAACTTTTCCTGAGTGTAAGCCGAAACTGGTCTTTTTGGGGTTCAGTTTCATGTTGTAGTGGCGCAGTATGTCGAAGGTTTGCTTGAGGTGGTCGAGGTGATCCTCCTTCCTCAAACTCTTGACAACTATGTCATCCACGTACACCTCCATAGACTCGCCAATGTGTTAGTCGAACATTTTATTCACCAACCTTTGGTAGGTCGCTCCGGCGTTGATAAGTCCGAACGACATCCTTTCCCAGCAATACATGTTTTTGTTGGTGTAGAACGCCGTATGTTCCTGGTCATCTGGGTGCAATGCTATCTGGTGATAGCCTGCGAATGCATCCATGAATGTCATCATTTCATGGCCAGCGGTGCTATCTACAAACTGGTCAATGTGGGGTAGTGGGAAGTTGTCCTTCGGGCATGCTTTGTTCAGGTCCGTGAAGTCGATGCATAGCCTCCACGTCCCGTTGTGTTTTTTGACCAGGACGGGGTTCGCGACCCACTGTGGGCACAAGGCTTCCTTGATCAGCTTGTTGTCTAACAGCTTTCCCACTTCGGTTGTTAAAGCTGCGTACTTATCCGGTTTATACTTCCTCCGCTTTTGGCGCACAGGTCTCCTCATCGGATCTATGTTGAGTCGGTGACATGCATGTTCCAAAGGGATTCCCGTCATGTCTTCATGGGACCAGGCAAACACGTCCAAGTTGGACATAAAAAACAGCTCCATCCTCGACCGTTACGGTTCAGGTAACTCAGAACCTATGAAGAGTTCTAAGTCCCTTTTCGGGTCTACCGGGAGTGCCGTTAATTCTTCCATGGGGGTGGCCTTCCTCTTTTGGTTTTTCCACCTAGGGTCGCTGATGAACTCATCCCACTCCTCTTGTGACATCTGCGCAGGTTCATGACCTAGGCATGGTTCGAGATCATCAGCTTGGCTTTTAACTTGGACTGGTTCCCCGACTGTCAATACCTCCGGGGGTTCGTTGATTTGGAGAGGTCCTGTAACTTGGGGAGTTGGATCAACGTCCATTGGCACCGGTCCTTGACCTCCCGCAGGTCTCCCCTCTCGGACTCCACCAACTACTTCCATGGGCGTAGGTGGTGAACTTTGCACAGGTCCCTGCACTTGGGCTTCCACCACCTCCGTTGGTGCCGATTGTGCCTCTTGCGCAGGTCCCGACACTTGGTCAGATTTCGGTGGATCATCTACCTCCATCATCTCAGTCTCTGTTGAGATGACGTCTAGAATGTTTGGCTCATCCGCCGGGATTTGGGTTTTTTCCTCAAGGACCTGGACCTGCGTCACGGCTATCCTAGCTCGGCCATCTTTAATTTGGAGTAAGCACTCTCGGGCCTTTTTCTGGTCACCTTTTATCGTTCCGGCACCTTTTAGAGTTGGGAATTTTAGACAGTAGTAGTAGGTCGAACACGCCACTTTGAATTCATTGATAAAGGGGCGGCCAAGGAACCCATTGTAGGAGGACTGCTGGTCGACAACTAGAAAATCTACTAACCTAGTCAGCCTCCTCTCCGGGTCCTCAACCGATACAAGCTGGACGCTCAACCTGATACTACCTAGGGGGACGGTTACAGCTTCTCCGAACCCCACTATCCTAGCATTGCTAGGTTCTAAATACGACTCAAAATCACCTAAGACATCTAAGGTGGATTTGAAGAGAATGTTGGTGAAAGCTCGGTGTCCACAAGTAGCCTGTGAACTCGAACGTTCATGATGTTGACGGTTATCACCAACGAGTCGTTGTGGGGCGTCAGTACCCCCTCCAGGTCCGCCGAGGAGAATGTTAGCTCATCAGTGAGTTGTGCGACGGTCCTGGGGCGGGAGCTGCCTTCCTGGACTTGGTTTATGGCCCGGATTTCGGCCTTCTTTTTTCTCCTAGAAATGGAGGATCCCCCGTCCTAGAGACCTCCGGCAGCTCCAATTTCTTCTTTGAGAACCAAGAGTTCTCGAGTTGGCTCCAGGTTTTGTTGAGGTTGGGGAGGTGCCCTCTGCCTATTTTGAGGACCGCATTGGCCCGCGTCCTCCTCTTCGTCATCGGAGGCTTCCCCCCTCTCGAACCTGGGCCTCTTCGCCGGTGCCTTTTTCACGAAGTCGGCCAGCTTCCCATCCTCGTAGAATTTCCAGAGTTGTTTGAGGAGGTCTCGGCATTCGCTGGTGAAGTAGCCGATCGACTGGTGATAGGAACAGTACTTGTTGGGGTTGAGCTTCGCGCGGTCCTGGCAGATTCTTCTTGGCTCTTCCAACAAGGCTTTGTCTTTGACCACGGTAAAGACATGGTCGACGGAGAGGACCTGGTTGAGCTTCTCTTTGAACTCGTCCCCATCGCCGAAAGCTTTCAAGTTCCGGGGGCCTTGTATGTGCCCCCGGACTTCTTCCCGTAGGGCTTCCTCTCCTCGGAGGCACCGACCTCTTTTTGGATGGCCTCTAGCATGGCCACGAACACCCCCGCCTTGTGGCGGAATTCGGTGTAAGTGTTCGGACATGCGAGGTGCATTTTCTTCCAGAGATCGGTGCCTTTTCGGAGCCCGGCCATCACTGCAACGACCTTGGTATCCTCGCTCACCGGCTCGCCCTCTAGCAGTATCTTATCGAACCTCTCCAGATACTACTGGTCGGTCTCATTCTCGCCTTGGTGGATGTTGGCGAGACGGTGCTTCTGGATAAGGTAGGACCCAAACCCAGAGAAGTGGGCCAAGAACTCCTTCCAGAGTTGGCCGAATGAGTGGATCGACCCTGGGGCGAGTGATGAGAACCAGCGGTGGGCTCGGTCCCCAAGGGTCAGCAGGAAATTTCGGTACTAAGTAGAGTCGGTGGCGCCCACCGAGATCATGTAGTCTGCATACTTGGCCAGGTGGACCTACGTAGGTCCGGATTCACCCTCGTATGCAGACATCACCGGGAAGTGGATCTTCTTTTGGACCGGTGCTCGGAGGATGGTAGGCGCCAATGGAGACGTGGGGAGAGTGGTGGCATCAGGCCCACCGGACTTGGCTGCTACTTGCTGTTGTAGCATTTCGACGACCTTTTTCAGTGTGGCCAGCTCATCGTCGTGGGCCACCTCCGGCGGAAGTTGCTCGAAGGTTGTGCGTCTCGTGGACGCACGCCCCCGAAGTGCCTCACTCTGGGTGACCCCTCTGTGGTGGGTCGGAACTGGCGCCCACCATGTGGGCCCAATCTATCGGTAGTGGGCCTCCGTAGTCGATCGTGGGCGGACCTGCGAGGCTGTAGGTCCGACTCTCCCCTCTGGGACGTAGCCGAGGCCGCCGTTCGTTCGTTCTCCTCACCTCTCGGCCCCAACCTGCCCTGGAAGACCTCCCTCCTCAGCGACTGGTGAGTGGCGGATGCCTCGGTATAGGCCAAAACTCGCCCAGCCTGCGTAGCTGGCTCCTCCACCACCTTGGCCTTCCAGGCGTGCTCCCTGTGTTGGCGAGCTTGGGCAGAGCTCGCCTCCTACTCAGAGGGGAGATCGCTATACTGGCCCCGAGTTTGGGTGCCCTGAGTGGGCCTCGTCTGTTCCCTGGCCTCGGTGGCTGGAGCTCGCCGGGGTACCAGGGCGAGCTCATCGAGCTGCCTCTGTTGCAACCTTTGCAGGGTTGCAATGGTGCGTCGGAGCTCGTCGGGGTTGTTGGCGAGGTCCCTCAGGGCGGGGCTTAAATCCTCCTGAGTCACTACAACTCACGGAGGTCGCGGAGTGGTGTTCTTCTGAGGAGCTCGGTGCGAGGTCTCCCCCTCAACCTGGTCCAGATTCCCTTCCTTCTACCTCCGAATGTTCGCCGAGGTCTGTTCCTTAGCCATTTTAGGGTTTTGAAGGGGGTAGCTCGCCGAAGGTCGCCGAGGTTGCCGAGGTAGGTCGCCGAGGTTATGATCTTCCAGCTTGGGCGTGTTTGCGCAGGTTTTCATCTAGCTTTACGTGTAATGAATTGTCCAAAATCTGGTTTATTCGTGTACACGTATGCGTTTGAAAACCTTTTGGGCAGAAATTATGAATTCGGAAATCCGGGTTTTTGCCCGAAAATCTGGGTTTTTTGTTTTAAGGAGTGAAAATATGTGTGTATCTTCAAGTGTTCTTGAGTCTTGGTCAAGAACACCTTCAAATCTTCAAATCTTCAAACAAACCCTAATCTCCCACTCTCAAATTTTTTGGTTCATGGAACCCTCCTTCTAGCGCCAAATTGTTGATAGAATTTACTAATCGAATGTTTATGTGACTGTCTATAACATATTAATTCTACCAAACAATACCTCAAGGTTTGTGTTCTTGAGATGATAATATAGAGAGAGAAAGTTGAGAGTTTAGAGAGAGAGAGTCTTGTGTATTATCATTGAGTTATTGGAGAGAGAATTATAAGAGAGGCCTATTTATAGGTGTGTAAGTGTGGGATGACACCTTACGAGCCTATCTGGCTTCCGGTGTTGATGAGGGTTCCCGACCCTCGCCTTGGTCCCTCACAACACACCCTTTATAATGTTTGTCCTACTACACATGTGTATATTCTATCTAAACACCGGTGACCTTGATCACACACGTTGGGCGAGCTCCCTAAGTCTTGGCGAGCTCCACTTCGATCTCGGGCGAGCTCTAAGGTGTTAATCCCAGGTGTGCAGAGGTGGACTATGGTTTGGCCTCTCCGGTTCTAGGCGAGCTACCCTCTATGGGGCGAGCTCCCTTGTGATCCTCTCTCCTTGCTTGGCTGATCGGCTGGCCTCAGACTCTTAAGGCTTGGGCGAGGTCCTTTCTCACCTTCGCCGAGCTCCCTTATGTTGGGTCTGGTCCCAACTGGCGGCGTGGCCCCCCTGCGAGCTGGCGACCTACTGAACCTTAATCGTAGGTTAGTTTGCCTCATCAACAACTTATTAAAATATTTAAAAAATATAAAATCAAAAATAAAATTCGATAAAAATATTGAAAATTTTCATAATAGAAGTATCATAAAAAAATATTTCAATTTTTTTTAAAAGATAAAATTTACCGGGTCAGTCCATAGAATTGGACCAAATTCGACCCAAGTCAAGCAGTCCACAGGGCCCAATTAGCTGGACCAAATATGCTCATTTTTTAAGAGCACGGATATTCTCCCCTCCCCCCGTATTTGAGTACTTCACCACCCATATAATTTTTCATGTCAAAACTAAGTTTTAAAGACATAAATGCCCTTTTGTTATATTTTCCTAAATTATAATAAGATCAATTCACCCCCTTGTCTTCCTCTCCACCGCCTATGGCTTCCCTCACCATCACGCCCTTCTCCACCCTCTTGTTGATCCCTCTATCGCAAACCACTTACGTTTTCACGCACAACAGCCGGAAATCGAGTGAACCTGGTAAACACCATTTTATTCTCAATTCCTTCTCCACTATACAGAGAAACCCTTGTATATTTACGGCCGATTAATCGTAATCTACAACCACCAAAAACACAATATAAAAAAATAATAAACACAAAATAAATAAATTAGTTCAAACCTTAGCTATTCCTTCTCTGACGGCTTTTTCATAGATAATGCCGACGAACTCCTTGCCGGAATCATCCAGTGCTGGTTTCCACTCTGGGATGTGCGACGGAACCTGGTCGTGGACTCGATGGTACGTATTGTTGAATTTCAGGCTATTTTTTTCGGAAACCTATGTTCGAACTGGTTTGTCGAATTTTTGCCCAGTTTTCAAAAAAAAATTCCGAAACTTTCACTTTTGTTCGAAACAATTTTTCGAACAATTTGTTCGAAACTAACGTGCGAACATAGCGACATTGTTCGACTGTATCTTTCGAACATCATATTTTTGTTCGACAGATCTGACCGAATAAAACATAGTGTCGTCACGATTTGAGGCTGAAGCGACGCAGGCGCAAGCGCCATCGCGATTCCAGGCGGTAGCGATGCAGGCGCCGTCACGTTTCCAAACCGAACAAAACATAGCGCCGTCACGATTCAAGGCTGAAGCGACGCAGGCGCCATTGCATTTCCAGCAATTATCGACGCCAGCGCCGTCGTGTATCCAGGTGAGGCGGAAAAGGCAGAGTTGAAGGAGGAGGTTTTTGGGGGTGAAGTTAATTATTAAGAGTTTTGGTAGTTGTAACAAACAAAAATTCTCTTTCTAAAAAAATTTTCTCTCCCCTCTCACATACAATCTAACAGCCGGCGGAAGGTTCGAGAAACATCATCATTTCACCAGGGATTTGCAAATCCCTCGGTGAAGTGGCCGGATCTTGCTCAACCACTCACGGTTTGAGACGCTTCGACTCCGGGACATTCATATGCGAGTAGGGAGGCCCGTGAGGTAATCTACGCGATCGATTGCAAGCAATCTAGATTTGCCTCATGGCTATATATACCGACATCCTGGGGCTTGTTCAAGAGCATACTATTCCTGAATACATATTTTCATATCCTTTACAAAATACTCGATACTACTCTTGGGAATCAATGGCAGCCGAGCTTGATGAGTTATGGTGCAAGTTCACTCTTTCGGAAGCTGAGAGCGCTGAAATCTCTATTGAAGAAAATGAGATGATAAGGGCCAAGAATGTACTGGTGGGGAAATTTATCATGAGAAAAGTGATTGGGACCTATGAATTAGGCCTGGCCCTGAAGAAAAATTGGAGGATAACACACTTTCTCAAAACCTCTACTTTGGGAGAAGGCAAGTTCGTCTTTGAGTTTGGAGATGCGGAGGAACTGGCCAGAGTCCTACATTTGCAGCCATGGTATATGAATGGTGTCATGCTAATTCTCGAACGCCTTGTCGAGGCGGATACAACTTCTGATCTAAAGCAAAACAAGGTACCTATTTGGGTACAAATTCACGGCCTTCAATTCAGATCTATGACGAAATTGGTCGGGGCCAAAATCGGTGCAGCAGTAGGTGAAGTTATGGAGGTGAGTGCCAGGAGAAGGAGGTGAGCTGGGGAAGTTGCCTGAGAGTGCGTGTCAAGCTGGAGGTGGAGAAGCCTTTAAACCGATGGACTACTCTTGCCATCGGTGAGGAAAAGTTGCGGATTATATTTAGGTATGAGAAACTTGCCTCTTTCTGCTATGACTATGGAAAAATAGACCATACGGACAAGGACTGCCCGCTGAAATTTACTCTGGGTGGTGCGACGCACACAAGGTCCAAGGCCTTTCCGCCATGTCTTGGATGTGGAGGAAATGGAGCAGGCGTTGCATGCCATGGTAGCAGGACATCTTTGGATGCAAAAAGACGCACATGCAAAAGGGTCAGACTAAACGGGAGTGATACAAATATCGTCAGGAGACAAAGCAGGATCTAGTAGTGCAGCAAATGTAGCCCAGACTCAGAGGGTAAGCAACTTCTCGGATCTTTTCTCGCTGCCAGAAGTGTGCCCATCAACTGTGGTGGAGGAAAGAGGCCTGGGAAAGGAGGACGGGGAAATAACTGCTATGGATGCTATTAACGACATACTTGAAAAAGGAAAAGGAAAAATAGTCTTTGCGGAATCGGCGAAACAAATCCTCGGATTGCCAGCGCCAGTGCCGTATAGGGGTATGCCCTTCTCTGTAGGGAGGATTAATCAAACGCCAATGCAGATGATGCCGACTCCGGAATGGCAATCGCAAGCGGTTTCGCCACCATACATTATACAGGGGATGCAGGGGCAAGGTTTCACTATAGGTTCGGACAATTTGGCGTGCTCCAACAACAGAAAGAGGGGACACCACTCAGTTGGACCAACCCAACCAAAAAACAAAGCGAAGGGGTCGGAAGAGTAAAGGGAAAGGGAAAAATGGAGCTGAGGAAGAAGATGGGGGACGTAAGAAGCCAAAAAGTGAGGGAATGCCTGAACCGGGAATTCAGAAGCTGCAGAGGCGGCGGCCGATGACCATAGGCCCCGCCTAAACCCATGAAGTGTATTGTCTGGAACGCAAGGGGATTGGGCAATCCACGAGCGTTCCGAGCACTGCAGCGTCTTATCGCTGAGAATGAATAATCCCAATTTACTTTTTCTAATGGAGACTAAGGTAAAAGTAGAGGTAGGGGAAAGGTAGGTTTAATTTCTCTGTATGTGTTGGTTGTAACCCCATAGGCGCGGCCGGTGGACTTTTGTTGTACTCAACTTCTGATCTGAATGCAAGTCTGCTTTCCTATTCGTCTGGACATATTGATATTTTACTTAATACTGCTGGGTTTTGCTGGCGTTTCACGGGCATATATGGCAATCCAATATGTGGACTTAGAAAATACTCTCGGGAACTAATGAGGAAATTGGCCACAGTTAATACACACACAAATTACGCGTGGTTGCTTGGCGGGGACTTTAATGAAATTTTAAGGGAGTCAGAGAAGTGGGGTGGAAGGAGGAGAAGTAACTCTTTGATAACAGATTTCAGAGAAGTCGTTGGGGAGTTGGGTTTGAAAGATTTGGGTTTCAATGGTGCGAAATACACATGGGTGAATAAACGTTCGGGGAAAGGATTGATCAAGGTAAGGCTTGATAGATTTTTGGCAAATAAAAAATGGGTGGAATCTTTTAACCAGTTTGAGGTCAACAACCTGGGCTTTTATGCCTCTGATCACAGGGCCATTGAGCTTTGTTTTAATTCTGAACAGCAAGTGATGAGGAGGAAATTTGCAAAACCATTCCAGTTTGAAAACAATTGGCTATTGGGGAGAAACTACAATACCACTCTTAAGGACATCTGGGAGGTAGCCAAGGGGGAGAAAGAACTACACAAATCGTTATTCTTGTGCAGCCACAAACTTGAAAAATGGGCCTATTCTCATGGAGGCAACCTGGATAGAAAAATCAGCAAGGAAAGACAGAAAATGGAGAGCTTGATTGATGAGGCTTATTTGGTGCAAGATTGGACGATGATCAAGCAAATGGAGGAGAACATTTTCAAATGGAAAGCCCAGCAAGAATTATACTGGAGCCAACGAGCAAAAAAGTCCTGGCTGTCGGATAGCGACAAAAATACAGCCTATTTCCATAGGTGTGCAAGTGATAGAAGATGACTTAACTTAATAAGAGGCATTTCTGATGATAATGGAGTTTGGCACTCGAAAAAAAAGCAGAGTTGAGAACATAGCTACACAATTCTTTGAGGTCTTATTCTCAACAGAAAACCCACTAGAAGAGGACATTACTCGTGTCGTTGAAAACATGCAGCCAAAGTGACAAGCCAAATGAACAATCTACTTCTTCTAAATTTACCGCTGAAGACGTTCGGGAAGCGGTCTTTGATTTAAGTCCTAGTAAGGCACCAGGCGCCGACGGCTTTACAGCATCCTTCTGCCAATCCTCTTGGGACATAGTGGGAGAAACGGTTACCAACAATATTCTCGAATTCTTAAACGGTGAAGGGCACTTGGAGGATTGGAATGAAACAATGATTACTCTTATCCTGAAAGTGAAGAAGCCATCGTCGATGAAGGACTTTCGTCCTATAAGTTTGTGTAACGTCTCTTATAGGATATTGGCGAGAGCAATTACGAACAAGATGAGGAAGATTATGGACCATATTGTGGAAGATAGTCAAAGTGCTTTTGTGAAGGGCAGACTTATCACCGATAATTTGTTGGGGCAAAGAACTACTTGCAAAGGGGATATACTGGAAGATTAAAGGTGGGTCTACCCTACAAGGATGCATGGGTGCCGGCTCTGCCAAATGGAAGAATAATTTCTAGAATGGCAAGGGCTCCATCAGTAGGAACTTTCATTAATTGTAATGGAGAATGGGATGAACTTTTGGTGCGACAAGCCTTTTTGCCGTTTAAAGCGGATGCTATTTTGGGAACAGAAATTGACAGGGGAGCCAGTCAAGACCAAAGATATTGGGGGCATGGATCAAAGGGGAAGTACACTGTAAGCTCAGGCTATGATCTTGGCCTGCGAAAGGGAGAAGGAATTCTTAAAGAAGAATCCTCAAACACGGCAGCACATGACGAGAAATGGTGGACGGGGATATGGAAGCTGAACGTGCCCCCGAAGGTGAGGATCTTCGCTTGGAAATTTCTGCAGAATGCAATTGCCGCGGAGCAAAATTTAGTGCAACATCATGTCCCTATAGAGGCAAATTGCGTAGTGTGCGGACACAAGACATGTGATTTTCTTGTGTCCACGAGTCAAGAAGAACTGGGTGGAATTGGGCGGATGTTTTAAGAGCAGCGTCAGCTAATACTACGAAGGGGTTCTTGCAAGGAAAATCTGCGGAGGAACAGAAAGTGACAATAACCCGGGCTTAGAGAATATGGAAAGGAAGATGTGAAGTAATTCATGGTTGGAAAAATCTGTTTCTGTGTTACGATCCCACATCGGATCCACAAGAAATTGTGGATGAGTATATAAGTGGGAGTCAATCCTTCACCTTTGACCATGGTTTTGGGTTAAGTTATGGCTCCCTAGCTTATATTCTTAACATTCTGCAACAGCGTAAAAATACCTCGCATCATGGTTTAGCGCAAAGGCTTGAAAGGGACATAAGGGGAGAATGGCGGACTCCTTCCTTAACACTTATAGAAGAACGAAAGGAAATTGAAGGACATTGAAGTCAGTGGAAGATGCTTGAAAAAACTATCCAGTAGAAAGCCGATGGAAGGTACACACTCCCTCTTTGTGGATGCAAGCTTTGATAGCAAAACGAGAGAAGCTGCTGTTGGTTTTCATATCTTATCAGCCACAAGGGAAACTATTTGCAAGGATGGGTGTAGTATTAAGCCCAAGCACACTGTTGTTGGTGCGAAAATTGGAATTACAAAATGTAGACAACTGAAGCTAGATAAGGTTGCAATTTTTCTAGATTGTTTACATGTTGTCGAGCTCATCAGACGAAGAGATATAGTCCTTGATCACACTGGGAAAACGCTTGAGTACATATGTATGGCCATGGATGAGGGTCTCATAGATAATGTTTATCACATACCAAGGGAAGAAAATACGGTGGCTCATCGGATGGCGAAGGAAGCACGGGTTAATCCTAATCCTCACGATTGGTAGGATACTACATCCCACGGAAGGAAACATAACTCTTTGCATTGTGATTTTTAAATTTCTAGTTGGGAGTTTGGTTTTCACTGTCAAAAAAAAAAAACAAGAGTTGTGGTAGTTGTGGAAAATCACGAGGGGTGAAATAATCTATTAAGGTGGTGAATTGATAATGGGGATGAAGTATTCAAATATAGGGGAAGAATATCCGTGCCTTTTTTTTTAACTTATAACTTTGAGATCCATCGAATTTTTAAAACTGGCCCGTTTTGACATTGTAAATATGTTTCATGAATAAATAAAATATTTAAAATGATCGTCTCTAGTTACTACATACATCACCTTAATTTTTTTATTTATTTGGAAGAAATATATGACGGATGGAATTAATGAATATCAAATGACTAAAAAGAAATAGTCATATCGAATTGCACAAGCAAGAAATCCAAATTTAATTTTTCAGAAAAATATAATTCGAAAAAATATATAGATTAAAAATATATTCCTTTATTTCTAACTTTCAATAACTTCATTTTTCCAATTACAAACTTATCATTTTATGTGGACCTACCTGAGTAACTTTATAATTCTTATCTTCATTACTTTTTATTATAATATTCTATTTTCTTATATTTTTTGTACATCACTTGTACTATTATTATTTTAATATAGAACATTTACATGTTAGTTCAAAAAAATTATATTTATATATTAATTCACAATATTTGCACAGAAGTATAAGTTTTATTTTTGCACAAAAGTTTTTTTTTTTTTTTGTACAAAACCAATTTATAAATAATATCAATTTTATGAACCATATTGTAATTTTCCAAAAAAAAAAAAATCAATATATCATACCTCTACAAAAGAATTAGTAAAAATTTCACATAAATCAACAATTTCATTGTATACAAATTAGGTGATGTTTGATTAAATGTAATAAAATATCAAAAAATTTAATTGATTGGATTATTAGTAGAGCTGGGCCGGCACGAAAAACCAGATTTTAAAGACAGGACGGGTCATAAAAATATAGACCCGAAAAGAACCGGACCTATTTGGCCCGGCCCGAGTTTGGCCCATTTTTTATGGGCCAACTCACTTTGGTTTGATTTTTTTTTTTAAATTTAAAATATTTTTTATAAGATACTACTTCTCTTATAAATGTTCTT
>JAPKLY010000479.1:158704-227861 GCA_026898435.1 Prunella vulgaris
TACAAAATGAATGTAATGATGATATATTTAAAAATAAAAAAATACTAACTCAATTTCAAAATATATGTCATTTTAGTTTTTTATACTTTTGTCATAATATACGTCATTTTAAATTTTTTCCCCAAAACAGTCAATCAACTTCAATTATCCACTTCACAATGCATTACTATTGGTTAAAATAATATTCTTTAATATGTGTGATACGTGCTAAAATGACATATATTTTGAAATGGAGGGAGTAATAAAAATTAAAAAAATTCGGGTCAATTTAGCCCGGTGGCCCATCTTGGACAGAGAAGTACTTCAAAATAAAAGGCCCAATGAAAACCGCCCAACCCAAAAAGCACAATTGCTCAGTGGGCCAGTACCGGCCAGCCCAGCCCATGACAGCTATAATTATTAGTACTAATTTCAATAATATTATTATATAGTAAATAACTGAAAGAATTTACTTGTTATTTTTTAGTAGTAATTAAAAACAGTATAATATTTATAATATTCAATCGAGGAACTATTTCAATTAACCATATTACCCCCGCCCACCACCAAATTTTTTGACGTGGTTATACAAATGTATATCAACAAAAAACCATATTACTTTTTCTAAAGAAAATAGTGGTTTTTGTTAAATTTTTATTGTCAGTCATATATATAACCCTACACTAAAAACAGGTATTACTAATTTTATACTGCGTACCAAATAGATTTTTCAAAATAGTAAAAATCATAATACACTTAAAGGGGTGTATTCGTTTAAGATTTCGTGGTTTAAATGACTTTTTTCTTATAAAAAAATTTGTTGGTATTCAATCAGGATTTTAAAGGATTTAAAAATAATCCACTGGTATTCAATCAGGATTTTAAAAGACTTAAAAATAATCCACTGGTATTCAATCAGGATTTTAAAAGATTTAAAAACAATCCACTAGTATTAAAAAATATAAAAAATTTAAAGGATTGTTGGGTTTGATGGATTTTGATGGACTTTTTAGTGTATTTTATAAATACCAACAATCCCATCAAAAACCCTAGGATTTCGGTGGACTTTTTTAATTAGTGACTTTATTTATTCCCAAATTGATTTATATATAATTATTTATTTTTAAGACCTAAAATAGTTTTAACTTTATAATTTCATCTTTGCATTTATAACATCAACGATAAAGTAATTACAGTGACGAAGGCTAATATAATATTATATATACATATATACTAGAATAAATAAAAATAATTAATAATTAATCATTAAATATATATATGTATGTTTTATATAGTATTAAAAAACGATATTGTTCATCCTAACTTATATACAAGATAATTTTTTTTATAGTATTATTATAATACTAATATTATATATTACATATGTCATTAGGTAATATTTTTTTACGAAATTTGAGTTCTGTTATATTTTACTTTGGTTACTTTGATTATTCAATTTCGATACTTTTTAACATACACATATATATACGTGTATATCACAATATGTATATATACAATACATAGAAATTAATATATAATAATATAATTCTAATATAATAATTATAATAAAATTACATATTAATTAAGATAGAATTTTTTATTGTAATGGTCTATGCTAAAATAACTTTGCTATATGTCTAAAGTCCATCTAATAAAACAAAAAAACTCGTGCTATTATTGATAAAAAGAAAATATAATAAGAGAAAAAAAAAAGAAAATATAATAGAATGGAAAAAAAAAGAAAAAAAAGGAAAAAATAAAAAAATAATTTTCATGCATGCAAACCCTACTCTTTAAATTGGGAGCATACGTACAAAAAAAATATGAAGAAAGGGGAATAACAACAATCAAGCATACCTATGCAGAATTGGTAGAGATAAAAAGGTACAATATCATGTACTCTCTAATTTTGAATTTTTTGTTTTAATTAGTTGCATACTTAGTCTGCTAGGTTAATTTATTATTAATTTTATTGTTAGAATATAAATTGTTAATTGTAATTGTTATAGGATAAATAATATATTTGTGTAAGACTAATTTACATTATATAATTCATAGTTTAATTTCAATCATCTAAAAATACTCCCATTACTTTTTTTTAGTAATTCAAATGGGAGATTAACAAGAAAATAATAAAGGTAATTCAAATGGGAGATTCACAAGAAAATAATAAAGGAAAGAGAAAAGAGAAGGAAAACTTTGAATTTTTACTGTATGTCACAAATCCATGAAATTCTGCAAAGTCTACAAAGTCTTATTAATCCATTAAAATTCGAATTTTAAAAATCTTACAAAATCCTGCAAAATCTTAAAAATCACCAAAATCCTAAAAAACCTTTAAAATCTACAGGATTTTTTTCAGCTAAATTTTTTTTTTAAATTTTAATCCAATACACCCCCTTAAATGATCTATAAAACATGCACAAAACAAACCATGAAAAAAAAACTACATTCGACCATGAACTGCTCATTCAAAAGCTGTCCACGTATTGCTACCAACCCACTCAACGTAGTTCCAACAATCAAATAAACAGTCAACAAATTGAGGCAATGCAGAAAATATTTGAACATCACTTTTTAAGTGTTAAAATCTATTAAATGACTCATTATCACTGGGTGAATATTAATTTATGTGATCTCACATCATAAAACAGTTCCACGCAAATTTTTATCGCTTTTTTAACATACCACAAACACAATCACTATCAAGTGAGGCATCTCTTGTTTAACAATACATACAAAAGCTGTAAACAAAGACTAAGACAGACTATTCTTCATGCATTGTCCATTTTTTAGCATACCACAATCACTATCAACAAGTCAGGCATCTCCTGTTCAATAATACAAGCAAAAGCCGTAAACAAAGACAGAGAGAGACTATTTTACATGGACAGGAACTGCTGATAAGATCAACCAAGCAAAAACCATGAAACTAGACAACCAGCATTCCTTAAAGAGGTTCACAGCACAATATACTACACAATACACAGTAAAAGTTCAACTTCAAAAAGATTTAATGGCTCCATA
Source organism: Prunella vulgaris (assembly GCA_026898435.1). NCBI lineage: Eukaryota > Viridiplantae > Streptophyta > Magnoliopsida > Lamiales > Lamiaceae > Prunella > Prunella vulgaris. Next base: position 161,711 of record JAPKLY010000479.1, read on the forward strand.
AGATAACACTGATCAGTATTTCAGAAGTTTCAACAAAAAATTTCATTTCTAAACAGAACGACAATTCTTAACATAACCAAGCACAAAAACTAATGAAAATTCAAACTTCAACCTCTAAACAATAGCATTGGCAGCGCTAGCAATCCTCGGCCAAAGATCTGCACACTCCTTTCCAATGGGGCCCGTGATAGCAGAACCTACACAATATACAATGAAATCAATTCATAAAATCCGATCAAAATTTACGAACCTTAACCTATAAGATACTACATTAGTTGGTTGATTGTTGAAAATGTTTGTAATAAAAAATACCTTTCATTTCACCCTTGGGATTCACAATGACCCCAGCATTATCTGCACACGCCAAAAGATGAAATTTAGCATACTTGATATTTGTACAGCAAAAAGACATTAATACCAGCATTATTTGATGTGGAGACAGCCTTTGATGACAGACAGACAAGACGTAAAATCAAGAATGTGTAGAAATGTTGGTGCATTTTTTATGGTTGGATAAGTGAACTAATGAGGCAAAGAAGGTGAAGGAAATTTTAACATTTTTAAGATTGATAAAATGGTTCTCAAGACTAACGTATAAAATAACAAAGTACAAACCTATATCAGGATGCCAAACGCAAAACTTTCAAGATGACTCACATATATAGTTACCCCTAGCCATAGCATATTCATACTATGATATATAGAAGAAGAATTATCATTAATAAATAATCACAAAAGATCAAAAAACTTACGACACAACAATTCAAATTACATTGGGGAAAAGATCGGTTATTAGAATTGAACAAGATTCAGCTACAAAGCACAGTTAAACGAGGGAAAGAAATACAACATAAGTTCAAGGATTAACCTTCAAAGTACATGAATACACCGTCCTTTCGGCGCCACGGCTTGCGTTGTCGGACGATGACGGCGGGCATGACCTTCTTACGTAGATCAGGCTTTCCCTTCTTCACAGTAGCCATCACCATGTCGCCGACGCAGGCTGAAGGAAGCCTGTTAAGGCGACCCTTGATCCCCTTCACGGAGATGATGTAGAGGTTCTTAGCCCCAGTGTTGTCGGCGCAGTTCACCGTCGCCGCAACGGGAAGACCCAGCGACATTCTGAACTTGTTACCCGCGGATCCTCCGCGCCCTGATCGGAATCAAACGAACGATTAAGAAATCATATTGATGAACTGAAACATAAAGGGGAAGGATAAATCAGAGTTCGAGGGATCGGCATCGTACCTCGCTTCGACATCTTTGCGTTTGCTCTGTAACCAGAAAGGGGAGGCAGGCTCTACGATTTTATATGGCAGGTTAAATCTTTGAAGGGGCGTAATTTGGGCTAGGGTTTTCGATGATGCTTAAAAAGTTATTGGGCCGTATGTCTGTGAATTATGGGCCTTTCGATGTGGGACCAATCCAATAAATCTAGATGCATATATTGATAAACTTTTTATTTAATTAATAATAACTTTTTTATATAATTAATAATAGATTTATTAGTGTAGAATCTTTAATACTCTGTTTTAATATATTTGTTGCTTTTACGATTTTATACTGAATTAATGAACATATATTTTTTTACAAAAGTATAGGGTTAAAATAGAAAAATCATGGAAATATAGCTATAATGATATTTTTTTGAAACAAAATACAACCAAAAAATGACAAATATAAAAAAATGGAAAGAATAATAGATAATCTGTCAATCCCGCATAATAATCAAGAATTGCAAATTGATTTTTTTTTTTTTAGTTCGACATTATACCTTCAAATGTGTAATACTGATACATGATTATTTTTTCTGCACAAAAATGTATTTTTATCTACAAAATTAGTTTATAATTAGTAACAATTTTTTAAAACTATTTTATAATTTATTCAAATTTTATTTCCTTTGCAAACTGTTGTAATATTGAAAGGAAAGCGTAAAGCATAAAAGTAAAGACACAATATTGATGACACAGTTCGTCACGGAGTGACTACGTCTGGGGGCGACCAAGTCAGGAGATTATACTAATAATGAACTGCCGTTACAATCAATGTGAAAGTGTAGTGTACATAATACAGGGAACGATACTATATATATAATACCTAACCCTAAGTCTTGTGGGCCTAAAGCCCACTGGATATATCTAATATTATATCCACACAATATAATAATATATTTACATATATTATAACACTCCCCCTTAGATATAATATGACAAGGAAGAATGCAAGTGCTACTTAGTGGAGTGTTACAAATGGCCTCGAGGATACAATCATCAGGATTGTTTAACATTTGTTACTCCCCCTGAAGATAACAACCTTCCAAGTCGACACATCCCGATTTAATGTACGTACTTTTCAAAAGTCGAAGTGGGAAGGGATTTAGTGAACAGATCAGCTAGATTGTCACTTGAGCGTACTTGTTTTATCGTGATCTCACCACTCTTCTGGAGTTCGTGAGGATAAAAGAATTTTGGGGATATATGTTTCGTCAAGTTCCCTTTGACATAGCCGTTGCTCATTTGTGCAATACATGCAGCATTATCTTCGTAGATAATTGACGGGCTTAAGTCAACAGAAGGGATACCACACGAATCGTGAATGTATTTTATAAGGGACTTTAACCACACACATTCTCGTGCAGTTTCGTATAGAGCTATGATCTCTGAGTGGTTTGACGATGTGGTCACCAAAGTTTGTTTGACAGATCTCCATGAAATGGTTGTTCCACCACAGAGGAAAACATAACCCGTTTGCGATTTCGCATTATGGGGATCAGATAGATAACCAGCATCAGCATAACCTATAAGCGTGTTGTCTTGGTTTCTTTGATAGAAAAGACCAAGATCTTGAGAACCTTGAAGATATCGTAGGATATGTTTCACACCATTCCAATGTCTCCTCGTAGGGGAGGCACTGAACCTTGCAAGTAGATTGACTGCAAAGGCAATATCGAGCCTAGTGCAGTTTGCAAGATAGAGCAGTGCACCAATTGCACTTAGATATGGAACTTCAGGTCCCAATAGCTCTTCGGTATCTTCTTTAGGTCTAAATGGGTCCTTTTCCAAATCAAGGGAACGGACAGCCATTGGAGTGCTTAAAGGATGAGATTTATCCATGTGGAATCTCTCCAACACTTTCCTTAGGTAAGCTGATTGGTGTATCAGTATTCCTTCAGGGAAATGCTCGATCTGCAGGCCGAGATAGAACTTGGTTTTACCCAAAGTTTTCATTTCAAATTCAGTTTTTAAGATTGAACTTGCTTCTTCAATCTCTTTTCTTGTTCCAATAATGTTTAGATCATCCACATACACCGAGATGATGAAAAAACCATTAAGGGATTTCTTAGTAAAGACACAAGGAAAAGCCTCGTTATTTACGTATTCCTTCTTCAGGAGGAATTCGCTTAGTCGATTATACCACATACGACCTGACTGTTTTAAGCCATATAACGAGCGTTGCAACTTAATGCTGAACATACTACGATGTTCGTTATTCCTCATTTGGGGAATAGTTAATCCATCAGGGATTTTCATATAGATGTCAGAATCTAATGATCCGTATAAGTATGCGGTAACTATGTCCATTAGCTACATTTCTAAGTTTAGTTTAATTGCCAGGGATATTAGGAAGCGGAATGTTATGGCATCCATAATAGGAGAGTAAGTTTGATCGAAATCGATACCGGGTCTCTACGAAAACCCTTGAGCCACTAACCTCGTTTTGTATCTCTCAATCTCATTGTTCTCGTTTTGCTTTCGTACAAATACCCACTTGTATCCAACAGGGACTACATTTTTCGGGGTATGAACGATGGAACCGAAAACATTTTGTTTGTTTAGCGAGTATAGCTCTGCCTTTATTGCAGCTTCCCATTTCACCCAATCAGAGCGCTTCCGGCACTCGGATATAGTTTTGGATTCAGGATCTAGATCATTATTAGAAATGGTGAAGGCAATTAAGGCTGCAAATGTGTTGTCGACAACAGTTGTATTTCTGTTATAAGTTTCTCCCGTGTTTACGAAGTTTGTTGAAACTTCAATGTTTACATCGACCAGATCCTCTTCATTTCCCAAAGGGTATCGGTCTGATGATTCCGCTTTCTCAGAGTCATTAATTGATTTAGCACGTGCGCTTTGACTCTGATTTTCATCTGCAGGATGAATCTCTTCAGGAGATTTTATGGGTGACATAGTGTGTTTGCTAGCTTTACACTTACGCGAATTCGGTTCGCTTATGTTAATATTTCCTTTACGCTTCTGGCGCATGGGGGGATTAACATTTGTCTTCAAAGGGAGTTGTACCCTTTGAGGCGCATTTACCGCAGGTATACGCGACTTAGTCACTCCTTTATGATCAGTGAATGCATCTGGCAGGTTATTTGCTAGGTATTGCAAATTTATTATCTTCTGAACTTCAAGTTCAGATTGATTTGTGCGTGGGTCTAGGAACTGAAGATCTTTTGTGTTCCAAGTTATTTCACGGCATTTATTAATTGTGGTATTTTTCTCTCCCCCTAAGGCCGGAAATAGATCTTCGTCGAATGTGTAGTCAGCGAAACGGGCTGTAAACTGATCCCCAGTTAAAGGCTTGAGGTATTTAAGTATTGTGGGAGATACAAAACCGATGTAAATATTGAGTTTCCTTTGTGGGCCCATAGATGTTCGCTTAGGTGGTGGTATTGGAACATACACTACACAACCGAATGTACGCAGATGGGAAATGTTAGGTTCATTTCCACGCACGAGTTGAATAGGGGAATATTCATGATATGCAGTTGGTCGGAATTGGATTAGTGATGATGCATGTAAGATTGCATGCCCCCAACATGAAACAGGTAAGTTCGTTTTGTGTAGTAGTGGTCTAGCGATTAATTTAAGACGTTTAATTAATGATTCAGCTAGGCCATTTTGAGTATGAACATGAGGGACCGAATGCTCCACTTTGATTCCCAGTGCCATGCAAAAATCAACGAATGCCTTAGAGGTGAATTCACCGGCATTATCCATATGAATGGATTTAATAGGATGATCTGGGAATTGAGATCTCAACAGGATAATCTGTGCAATAAGCTTTGCAAAAGCAGTATTGCGAGTGGATAGCATGGTTACATAAGTCCACCGAGTGGATGCATCTATTAGGACCATAAAGTACTGAAATGGTCCAGATGCTGGGTGTATTGGTCCACAAATATCTCCTTGAATCCTTTCAAGGAATTTAGGAGATTCAGTTCTTACTTTACTACTAGAAGGACGAATTATTAGCTTACCCTTTGTGCAAGCATCACATATGTATTCATTAACAGAAGGGATTCTGTTGTGTGTTATGTTATGGCCTGATGAATTACATAGAATCCGACGCATCATAGTTTGTCCTGGATGTCCTAACCTCCTCATGCCATAGTTTGAAAGAGTTTGGATCATTAAATTTTAGATTAAGAGCTATATGGAGATTTGAGGGTCTGATGTATGTGTAATACAAGCCAGACGAGAAAGATGGAAGTTTTTCGACGATGTGTTTACGACAATTTAAATAGTGAGTCATCAACAGATATTCACTATTGTCCTCAGTATTTGTTTCAATGTGATAGTCATTCTGTCGAATGTCTTTGAAACTGAGGAGGGTACGCTTTGATTGTGGATACAATAAAGCATTTTCGATTATCAACTCGGTACCCATAGGTAGAATGATCGAGGCTCTTCCGGAGCCAACGATTTGTATGTTGTCATCGGAAATAGTAGTGACACTTCCTTTCTTTTCGGTTAATGTTTGGAAAAATTGTCTATCTTTTAAGATAGTATGTGTAGTAGCACTATCTACTAAGCACAACACATTAATCTCCATAAGCACTTAAGTGTATGTTTGGTTACGTTTAGATATGAGGAATGCTAAGGAGAGCCAAGATTACAGACGCTGATTGATCAGCCGCACAAGAGATCACTTAGGTCCTACTTTATCAAGAACGTATTAAATTATTTTTGTAGACAATAGTGATCGACAATTGGATTTGACTGTAAAAATAAAGCATCGATAAGCATTCATAAATGGAATCCATAAAAGTATCATGCAACATAGTTAAGATAAAAGCCAGTCAAACATGCTGGTCCAACCAAGTAGCAAATAGTATCAAATAGTCTAATAGATAAAGCAAGTAAACAGCAAGTTGATGTCGATCACTCATTGTCTCCAAAGGCTTCTACAGTCATTGTATCACCAACTAAGAGGTCATCCTTCTCCATATCAAAGCCTGCATCTGGCAGGTTGGTGTGGTGTGATTCACCTTTAGGAGCTTTTCCCTTTTTATCTTTAAGCATGCGTTGATATAGCTCCACTAGATGTTTTGGAGTTCGACACTGGCGAGACCAATGGTCGTCGCATCCACACTTGTGACAGAGTTGCTTGTTCTGTGTACCTGAGCTCGATGGTTTGTCTTGAGGTGCATTCTTTTCAGTTGCACTAGATTGTGCATTGTTGCGACCTCTACCTCTTCCCCTACCACGGCCTCGACTTCGGGTCGATCCGCGTCCCCCACTCGCCTCATTTCCTTTCCCACGTGTACGGCCTCTAGAGTTCCTCCGAGTAGCATGTGCTTCAGGCACAGCTTATGAGCCAACCGGTCTAGTATTGTGATTTTTCATCAACAATTGGTTGTGCTTTTCTGCAACTAGAAGTGCAGAAATGAGGTCGGAGTGTGTTTGATACTCTTTGGCCCTGTACTGCTGCTGGAGTACAAGATTACTAGCATGGAATGTGGAAAGAGTTTTCTCGATCAACTGATCATCAGGGATCGGTTCACCGCACAGCTTGAGCTGTGAAAGTATGCGATGTAGGGCGGAGTTGTACTCCGTCACAGACTTGAAGTCTTGGAAATGAAGTGTTGTCCAAGCATGTCTGGCTTCGGGGAGGATCACATTTTGTTGTTGTTGGAATCGATCCTGGAGGGATTTCCACAACATTGATGGATCTTTTTCAGTGAGGTATTCATTCTTAAGATCTTTGTGAAGATGATGTCTTAAGAAGATAAGAGCTTGTGCCTTTTGGGCAGTAGTGGATTTCCACCCTTTAGTGGTGGTGTCGGATAAGTCTTTTGAAGCTAAGTGGATTTCAACGTCTAAAGCCCATGTCAAGTAATTGTGGCCATCTAGTGCCAGTTCATCAAATTCACGTTTGATGATGTTTGACATTTTTGTTGCTACAAAGAAAGGAATTAATAAATTTAGAATTTATAATTGTTTTGTAACAAAAGGAATATGGCTTAAGATAAAATGCAATGACAATTTATTAAAAGGGGTGTATTTGATAAAGGATTGGGTGTATGACTTGTGAGACATTTATTAATGGGACTTTAACCCAAAAATAATTATTGGATAAGGCCTTTTAAAAAAAATTGATGATTTGGGCTTTCATAATACCATTATGAATTTTTATTAATGGGACAACAGGCCCAAAAATAATTGTTAGGATCCAAATTAATTAGGATCAACTAAAATAAAATGCCCAATCAATTAATTAAAAAAATTGGCCTAAGTAATTAATTAATTAATATTAATATTAATTTTTTTTTTATTAACAGGGCTACGACCCAAGTATTATAAGCCCAAACTAATTAAAGGGATTTAGCCCAATTAATCAAACATAAGGCCCAGAATGGGTGGCCCAGTTAAAGAAAGCTCAATTATGGAATTAGGGTTTCAGGAGTGAGCCGGTCAAAAGTATACTAAATACTAAAATCTGGACAGAATAAGGGCGTATCCAATATCCGATTTTTCGGGGCAGTTTCGCGAGAAAATTGCGGCTAGGTATGGGCCACGTCGCCGATGAAGTTAGGCGTCCGTTTGGAGTGTGGTGGCGATCTGAGGTCGCGGCCGAAGGTGTCGACGCACGGAGTGCCGTCGCGTACAACTCCGTCGGACAGATTTGAGGTCTGCCGTCATGGGCGTGTCGCGGAGCAAGGCGTCGTCATACGCCGTCGAGCACAGGCGGCGGCGTCGCGTCATAGCGTCGCAGCGCAGAGCCGCAGTCGCCGCAGAGTCTGAGACCCGGCGCGTCGCCGTCGCACATCAAGGGGCGCGCGGCTGCCGCCACTCACACGCAGCCGTCATGGTGCACGTCGCGCCGCCGCAGAAGCAGGGGTGTTTCCCCCACCAGGCGCACAGCACCGTCACGGCAGTCTGGCGTGGCTGTCGCCGCCGTTCGCGTATCACAGCATTGCCGTCGTTCGCCGTCGAGGCCACTTCAGGGGCCGACGGCGTGGCGGACATAGGTAGGGCTCGATTTCAATTGAAGAAATATCGAAAACAGGGGTTTCGATTTTTTTGTTTCTGCAAAACTGGTTTGCTGATTTTGGGTTTCTGTTTAAGAAGAAACACTGATGATCGAAAAAGGGTCGATTTTGTTTTCAAAAAAAAGGAAAAACATTTCCAGTTTCTGATGAATTGATTTTGGAAATCAGTTTTCGCAAAAAGATTTCTGGTTTTGTTTTCAAAACAAAAAAAATATTTTGTTTCCAGAAACTGGTGGGTTTCGAAAAAATCTAAAACAGATTTTTATCAAAAGAGTTTTTGTGATTTTTCGAAAACAGAGGGGTTTCGATCGGGGGATCGATTATTGAATTCGATTTTGTTAGGGTCGATCGAAGGACGATCGATTCTGGAAATAGGTTTTGTTTGCAGTATTCGTACACAAACAACCACATATTCAATACATCATAATAAATCCAGAAGGCACATATTATCAGGAGAGCATAAAAAAGTGTATATATGTGCAGAATCATTAGGAATGGATTTCTGCATCAAACGTATGTAAATAGGCATGATATCAAAATATTCAGGAAGCAGATGTGAATAGGATATTGATATACGCATGTATATACAGGTGAACAGAGGCATAGAATCGTATAATATGCAGATTAGCAAATTCCAGAAAATATATATGCACAGTACACGGATATACATGCCTTTTGATATAGGAGAAAAACAGTAAATAAGAACTCACAAATTACTGCTTAATTTCCAAAATTAAAATCTGAGTTTCAAATCAGATCCGAAAATTGTGCTGGAGCAATCCTCTCGTAAATCCTTAACGCTCGTAGAGGCTCGTGCTGATAACGTGTTGTAATATTGAGAGGAAAGCGTAAAGCATAAAAGTAAAGACACAATATTGATGACCCAGTTCGTCACGGAGTGACTACGTCTGGGGGCGACTAAGCCAGGAGATTATACTAATAATGAACTGCCGTTACAATCAATGTGAAAGTGTAGTGTACATAATACAGAGAACGATAATATATATATAATATCTAACCCTAAGTCTTGTGGGCTTAAAGCTCACTGGATATATCTAATATTATATCCACACAATATAATAATATATTTACATATATTATAACACAAACTACTCTCTCCGTCCCAACTCTTTCTTCCTGTTTTTTTATTTCGGGACGTTCCAACTCTTTTTTTATACTTTAAAAAAGAAATAATTTACACTCATAAAAATCAATAAAATATATTGTTTATATTTTATTAATTAACTTCACACCCACGTATTCTATTTTTTTCTTAATCCGCAGTATTTTCACAAACCAGGGAAGAAGACATTGTCTCATTTACCAAAGAACAAATGAAAATCAGCATTAATCTAGCAGTACTAGTGTTTAACAGTTGAAGCACCATAGAAAAACAAAGTTATGTCCACGTCATCATTCATCGGTTCTCCGGTCCTCCTGCCACCGCCCTCCGCCGCCATCAACCGCCGTTCCCTCTGCTCCACAATCAAAATGTCCTCCAACCCAAACCCCATCACCACTGTCACAAAACTCCTCTGGGGCCAATCCCTCCCACCGAACCTCCTCATCGCCACCGCCCGCTCCGCCTGGTCCGCCGCCTGGCACCTCATGATGTCCCAGCTCGCACCGTCCGACTCCGGCGGCCGCTACACCCGCCCCACCTCCCAATTCCGCCTCACCACCAACCCCTCCCTCTCCCGCCAAAACCTCCACCTCTACGTCGGCCTCCCCTGCCCCTGGGCCCACCGCACCCTCATCGTCCGCGCCCTCAAAGGCCTCAACGACTCAATTCCGGTCTCAATCGCCGCCCCCGGCGCCGACGGCCTCTGGGAATTCCGGGATAGCTCTACCCCTGTTCCGAACAGGGATATCGATATCCTTATCCCTGGATCGGATAAAGCCAATGGGCGCAAAACATTGAAGGAGGTGTATAATCAGCGAAGCGGGGGGTACAATGGGAGGTCCACAGTTCCTATGCTGTGGAATGCCGATAGAAAGGAGGTTGTCTGTAATGAGAGCTATGATATCATTGAGTTGTTCAATTCTGGGTTGAATGATGTCGCCGGAAAGCCAGAATTAGACCTTGCTCCTCCTCCATTGAAGAAGAAGATTGATGAATGGAATCGTATCATTCACCCCAATATCAACAATGGAGTCTATAGGTGCGCGAATCAATGCTAGTTTTTGATGAACTATTTAAATGCCAATTTTTCTAGTTTCTTTATGGTGATCTACTTGCATTGAGCATTTATTGTGCTGCTTGGGCCTTCTATATATTTTTTCGAATTAGAGAAAAACAATCTAAAAGTATTCTACAGTTCCATGTATAAATAAATTGAAAAAATGCTAATGTTGTTCATACAATAAACTATTATTTTCCTTTGTGTTAAGTAATACTTGTCTGTCTTAGTTCTCAGTTTTTATATTTCGATTTGAATCAGGATTTGCACCGGAAGTTTTTCCATATTTTCTTTCTTATGTTTTGTAGAACACAGTAGCATTATAAATACCTGCTATCTTGGTTACCGGTACTAGTATTTCTTAAAATTTTGCATTCATCTTTTGAAGATCGAATTATGTTTGTCGATATCCTTGAGTTCTAGTTTCTGCTGCGTTTTTTACGGATTTGGTTTGCATCCGTGTGCAGGTGTGGATTTGCACAGAGTCAAGGAGCTTACGATAGCTCGGTGAAAGAGTTATTTAGCAGTTTAGATATGGTAGAAGAGCACTTAGAGGGGAATAGGTACTTGTGTGGAGACACAATGACTTTATCAGATGTGTGTTTGTTCACAACTTTGATAAGGTTTGATGTTGTCTACAACGTGCTCTTCAAGTGCACCAAGAAGAAGCTGGTTGAATACCCGAGCCTCCATGGATACATGCGGGAAATTTATCAGGTACAGACATAACATAACATAAAGCAGTATACAAGCTTCTTTCAACTTCAAGATTCTAATCTTCAAATTTTACCACTATAAAATAATGGAAGAAGATGAAGAGCTTTGTCCAAAAAGATTAACAGGTTTATGGGTTCTTCAACAGATTCCTGGGATTGCAGAAACTTGCAATTTTGGAGCAATAATGGATGGATACTACAAGAACCTATTCCCACTGAATCCAGGCGGCATTCGACCAGTCATTCCTTCTGACTGTGAATATGAAGTTCTACTCACGCCTCACAACAGAGAATTCTCATCAATTGAAAATGGTGTAAAATCGCTCGTTTTGTAGGAGATACAGATGAAAACATTAACCATTTACGTGGTCAAGTCACCTAACTGTATATTAGCTGTCTTACTGGCAGTGTCACACAAGAAATTGCATTTTTTATACAATAACGTATACTAAGCTAATTTGGGATTCTATTACTACTGAATTGGGGTTTCTGAAATCACATCAAGTCTTTTGGGCCCAGTTTTACGCACAGTTGCTAATGAACTAACAAAAGATGAAGCAACTATACTGTGCATTAAGATATATCCAATTTCAATTTAGCAAGAAAGAGTAGGCTGAGAGAATCATGTAAAGCAGAAAGGCTAGTTTTCAAAATAAGAAAATTGCAGGATCTTAAGAATATCGAAGTAGCATCCGAAAGATTTAAAAAGGAAAAAAAAAGTCTAGCCCGGGTTTCTTCAGCAAAGCATAGTGTTTTCCTGCTACAATTAACCAGGGATCAAGCGGCCAAAAGTAACCTTAGAATCAGTTAAGCTACTTTGCCGTTAGGGAAAGGCTGTAACAGAGCAAACGACGAGCAGCAGATCATCTTCTTGCAGCTCTAGATCCTACCATTACAAAACACAAACAAAATGTAAGAAAACTATTGTAGTATTCCACAGATATACACTCTTTTTGAGATGATGAATTGTGAGAGCATAAAATATAGGGAAATAGTCATGTGAGTTTGCCCATTTTTGGTTTGAAGAGCTCCATTTTCCAGAATTGAGTTACCTTTCAAAATTCAACATTATTACTCATTTGACTGGCTACAACAGGTTAGTGATGTGACCTTTTTTTTTTTTCAATTTTCTAAATTTTGAATTTAATTCAATTAACTTTCAAAACAATTTACGAGCAGGCTGTAGCCAGTCAAAAGATTAATAAGAGGTTTAATTTTGAAAGTAAACAAGACAATTTAATTCTTCCTGAAAGCGTAATTGAGCAAACTAGCAGAAGTAAAAACCTTTTCCATAAAATATAATGTGAAAAAATAAAAAAATACTGATCAATGAGGAACGAACTGCTTCAAAAGCCATGGAGTTCCAGACAAGTGAAAAAACTTCAAACAAACAGGTGAAAGAGGAGGTTCTCTAACATGCTTTTTTAATGTAGAACCAAAATGATAAAGTAATCAACAAGTTTTAGATTAATTTTCCATGACGTGCTGCTGAGTATCATTTTTTTCTAGAAGATGTATTTAACACCATGTTCTGCGGCCAAGGCTCAACAGTGAATATGGGAGAATGAGGGGGGTGTCTGGAAGATCGGGAATAAAATGACATTTATACTTACTTGAGCGCTTAATGTTGCGGCAGAACTTGCTGCCACATTGACAATCGAATGCCTTGATAGGGTGATCTTGGTCATCAAAATCAATACCATAATCCTGAAAGGGAAACGCCTAAACTTCTCAGAAAACAGATTACTAGTACTGAATATATATATCCTATGCACAAAAGAAGAATATTTAGATCTCCATATACTTAAATCACAAATCAGTTCACAAGATTATGGATCTGGATAGACCTTAATATTTTTTTTAGACATTACATAGTAATTAACAAAATTATGTGAAGTAATTGCTCTATATACAAGATATTTAAGATGGTGGTTGGCAAAACTCAGTTAATCGATTTACAATATTTTATTCTGAAAATTTCAGAGCATAACACAAACACCTTGATCATATATCCTAAATTCCAAATTCTGGATGGTTTCAAAATGATAATGTTCATTCATCAACATCAATCATCATACAAGTTCTTTCATTTTTTCCCAGCATCAATTTCACCTCATTTATTTATATCATGCAAACCGATTTATTATGTTGCTTTATAAGAAAATAAACCAACCCAAGTGAGTTCTTCCATGGCCTTCACCTCTCTTGATGTGAAAAGAGCAAGCTGTTTAGAGACAAGCAATTGACTTCATTTAAAAAAACTTGATCTCTAAAAAAATAGACAAAAGAAGGTAAAACATCTAGTGGATGTGATTTCTTACACGGTAGTAGTGGTGGTCGGGAGTTTCCACTTCCACTGGTATCTCCACTAAGTTGGAGTCATAACATCTAGCATGGTTGCAAATTGAAAAAAGAATAGAAAAGAAAATCTAAAATTAAGTTGGAAATAGAGAAATCTCTAGATGAGGGATCTTTGATAATGCTTAATTCAGACGAACTTACCTGTGGTTAATAAACCTTGAAACATTTCCACAATATGTAGAATCCAAACAAAGAGCTTCTTCATCTTTCAGCACTTCTTTAGCACCCCAACCAGCATCTAGAAGCACAGGATATGAATGTTTCTTGCCTTTTGGACTCTTCAAAACACGATCAAAGAGCTCTGCATTTGTTAAAACTTCACCAACATACTCACAAACGAAAGCACCTTTTGGCAGGTACTCCGTAGAACGCAGGCCCCACCCCTTTCCTTCAGGGGTCATGAACACCTGATGACACAAGAAGATGCAGGGAGCATAGCTTAGTGTTTTATTTTTAAAGGTAAATTAAAATCACTACTTAAAGAATCAAGTGCTCTAGGCCATCGATGTACTTAACAATAAAATACTACCTGTAAATTGTGAGTTATTCCTCTCTGTACCACTCGGTTGCCACACTGTTTAGTACAACCGCATTTCCACCAACATTCTTTGATGAACTTTCTCACTAGATGCCCTTTGCATGGTTCAACAATGTCTTCACTTCTGGATCTTTCCAGAGGGCATTCCTTACAGAAAAACTGGACGTGTTTCTTTTGATCAAGAAGTTCCTCTTTGACAAGGCCATTTGTTGTATATGCAAATTCACCGACGATCTCATGTGAACATGCACAAGGTGTAGATAACGACAAACAATCCCCAAAACAAGTGGAGCAAGAATTGCTATTTCCAATACGAGCAAGGGAGAAATTCACAAATGCATTTTGGAAAACAACATTTTGGGGTATGTAGCAAAAAGATGGCAGACACTCATTATTGACTTCATTCACCATTGTAATTACAACATTTTCTTGTCCCTTTGCTAAGTCGAAAACATCATTAAGTGACAAGATCATTTCAGAAGTTACCAGAGGCTGATTCGCAACCACCAAACTCAAATTATTTGATTCTTCTGCACAAGTCACCGAGTTCTCAATATCCATTCCTTTATCAGCCTCATCATCCCTCTTTTTCAGATTAGAGACATCAGCTATGCCATCACATGGAGTAACTATCGATGCTTTGGGCAGAGTTGCCTCCCCATCAACCTGAGAATCAAATGATTGGGGAAAAGAACCAGAAAGCAGGTCTCTAGCATCAACAGTGTCCACAGGAGCCTCGCTATTTGAACCAGATTTTAAATTAAGAAAGGACTGGCACATTTCTTTCATAAGATCCATAACTGAAAATTTTGGATCAAAAGATTTGTAAGATCTGTTGCATTTATCCTCCACCAATTTCATAACTGTTTCAATACTGGGCATTACGAAGTCGGGCCTAAGAAGAGCCAAATCACAACTGAAGGACAGTTTCACCTCCCCAGAAGGTGAGGAAGCAATTTCCATGATAGAAGTACGTTGACCTGAGGTCTCACCATTGTTGCTTGCTTCATTTGGAATGATAGTGCCATCAGTTCTTTCTTTATCAATTGGAGATTGTGAAACAGAGGGCTCAAGAATGTCATTGTGTTCTCTAATGGTACCATTCCTATCTGATGAATTTCCTCCAGTATATGGATCTGTAAATTATATTACATATTATATAATGCTGATCAGGAAACTTCTGCAGAAGTCCAGTCACAAAGCAAAACAATTAAATAGATGGCATTTGGTGGAATAATCAAACCATAATAGACCTTGATGACAAAGTTTCTCAACAAGTAATTAGACACCTATAGTAAGACTAGGCCAAGGACATTTATCCAAGAGCTAGGCAACCGCATCCCTCAACAGTGAGCACATAGAAATGATATCACATTCATAGTTTAACCAGACAGAAAGGCATACCCGGATGATTGACAGCAAGAGGAACAGGCAAATCTGGCATATCATCAGTAACTGGCTCATCTTTAGGTATAAGCAACAGTTCTTTTGGAATGTTCTTCTGTTTGACAACAGTACTTGGCTCAACCGTAGACTTTCTAGGACAGGCCGCACTTGGTGAACTCTCTGGGATTGGCCTTTGTTCCTTGCATGGTATTTGGGGAGGGACAGATCCCTTTCCTCTGTCTCTGAGCATCATTTGACGGGGACTACCACCATCGCCAGCAGGCGGACTGGGATCCACAGTAGGTTGTTTTCCTTTATTTTTTTCAGCAATGGGCTGATGCGACTCCACTGCACTTTGGGATGCATTTAATGATGGACCACAGGGTTCAGCAAGTTCACATGGTTCATCTTTAGGGACGAGAAGTGGCATCCTGGGCCCATCGGGGTTAGATGCAGCAGCTGAGGAGGTTTGGCCATCTTGATATTTACGTCTTAACCTTTTTAAAGGTCGTGGAGGCTCTTCGGTTGCCTGGGGTCGTTCTTCAAACTCCTTCAACTTCAGAGAATAAGCCAGTGTACAATATCACAAGATTGACGGATAATAAGGGTGAAGAAAATAATTGATAGTTAAGAATTGATATTTAAAGCATGACTAAATGCAAAAGGGTCACCTACTTCATTACTTGTAGGCTTCTTGGAATGCTCAGCTGCCTGATAGATGACATTATACAAAATATAAGCTTTCAAGGAGACTAATTGTGAAAGGAACAGAAACAACCATTAGGTAAGAACAATTACGAAATATAACATACTTCGCTGTCGACAATCTTATTTGAAGGCTCTTTCGCCTGAAAGATTAATTAGAATTAACATGTCAGCACTTTGATCAAGACATTTGATTCAATAAAGATGAAAGAGCATAGCAGAGATAATGACAAAAGGGAGCTGGTTGTTCAGAACATTTACCTCTGTTTCTTCAGTCTCAAATATAGCATCAGCAAGAACTCTATAATTTTCCTCTTCAATTAGCTCCCAGTTTTTATCATACAATTTAAGCAGAGACTTCAATACCGGCTTCACCTTAGTCTCGTTGATTCCAAGAGCCTTCATCGCATTAAAGGCATTTCGAACTCTAATTTTTGTTTCCTTGGAGCTCATCTCAAAAGATTCTCTTTTTTGTCAGAAAGTAAATGTTCCAAGTTCCAATAGACCAAGAATCCTATTTTGCCAGCAAGCAAAATAATAAGTAGCTAAAAAAGAAAAGCCCATCATAGATGTTTAATGATACACCGGAATTTAAAATAAGAAGAAAAAAACCTCTGTATATAAAACTTAATCATTTCTATTGGGACAATAACCACAAAAAAACCAACAATAAAAAAGCTCGTTCAATTCAGGATTAATTGTTTGTAGAGCCGCAAACAAGTCAAGCCACCGAGAAGCTTCATTGGAGATCAATCATTAACTCTTAACCGAGTATGATTCATGGTAAAAACATTCTCAAGGCAAGCTTGAATACATCTAAAGCAGTAAGCCAACAAAAACTCAAAAGAGCTCAAGATTATTACTGTTTTCAGCTCAGTTGGTTTGATTACAGCCCTAATTGTAAGTAAATAATAGCATACTAGGCTAGGTGCTTTTGTAACAAATTAGCTTTAAACACAACTCAACTAAACAAAATTCTTTAGTGCAGCACCCAAACCACACACGAAAATCTCGCTCTGATCAATTGTCCAAAATTTAGGTGCAGATATTTATAACATTCCCCCATAATAATTATACAAGAGAACATAAAAACAGATTAACAACAAAAAGTCCATACGATGTTTGGCTCCTAAAAGGCAGAACACTAGAAATTCATCAGCTTCAATACAAGAAAAGGTCTGTGCTGCTTATGTAATGCCTCAAAGAGATTAAGGGAGGATATTTGGCCTATTTATAGTTAATGAATAAGATTCTCCAACTTAGGTTGTTTGTTTCTGAAATGCAAAAAACGAAGGGGAAGTACTCAACAGCAGTGTCACTCAAGTGTATACCCACATTCCATGCAAATCAAAATCATTCATTCACTCTAACGATAATGTGCCTCCGTAAAATAATATTGACAACAAATCACTAAAAGTTTAGTCCGAGAGTATCACCTTCCGGATTGAAACAAGATACCCAACTGCCAATTTTTCCCAAATTAAAACAAAAAAAACTGGAAGTGATAATATTAGTAACCCAAAACAGAGGTCTCCGGCCTAAGAGTAGAGGATATTGCCAAGGAATTATACATTAGGCAAAAGACTCCATAAAAGGATTATCAAGTACAAACCTGCACTCTGTGGTTATACTTAATATTACTTAACAGAGAAAGTATTCGTACACTTTAAACCTTGATCTGCAACTATTCCTTCAACGCTAGATCTGCTCCAGCCTGTACATTAAAAATAGATCCAATTGAGTAATCACTTGACTTGGGAGGTCAAATTAACAATTTCAAAGACCGATATTCAAGATCAGCATACTTAATAACAAAAAAACTTGGCAAATGTTGAATGTTGTCAACTAATCAAATAAATAGGGGTTTGAGTGATCACAACATGCCTCAAGACTCAAATCACTTTATTAATGAAGCATAAAAAACAATTAACCAATCATGAATTCCAAACATACCTAAACAATCATTCAAGGACTCGCAAGCAAACACATTGAGTTTCTAAACAAGATGAAATTAAGGATGAAATAATCAGGAGATTCAACAGATTTTATTTGACAGCAAAATGGTAATCCCGAAACTCGATCTGCCTTTTCCACTGGGTTTTTAAAAAATACAACTATATCCATGGAGAGATCATGAAAACCAGTATTCCATGCATATATAGCAAAATCGTACCTCAACTCAAATGGAAGTGGTAGAACACAATTGAATTTCTAGCGTTACTCAAGAAAACAGTGGCGGCGCTTTCTTCATGGTTATAGTTCCATCGGTATTTAAAGCAAATTTCTAGGGTTGGATTTCAAAATTCATTATAATCCCATCCCAACCTATAATACTTACTATATCTGTCCTATATTTCCTCTTTCTTAATATCACATATGTTTATTTATTACAACATAATAATCTCACTATCACCTTTTTTTTAAAAAGTATAACCTATTACACTCTAACAACCAATCCCAGTATCCCACACACAAAACTCAAATCCGCCTGATTAATATTAAAAAAAAATCTCACCCAAGATTCCTCATACAGCCCAAAACAAACATACCTGTAAACTTAGCATGTGAGCTGAACATAGACCATGTTATTACCTCTACTTCCCACTCTCAGCTAAAGCATGAAAGGAACTCTCAACAGATTACAAAATACAATGATAAAATCGGCTGAAAGAGCTGTAGCAATTTTTAAACCCCCTCGATCAAATCTTTGTAATTTAAAATAATTTCACCAGATTTTTATAACAGTAATAATAAATGTCACTTTTCATTTAACCCAGTCATGATCTTTGCTATTTAATTCAAGCAATCTTCTACGAACCGACAAAATCTCAATGAAGAGTTTCTGCCATAAAAACAAAAACCAATCATATAGTTAACCAGTTTTCTCTTTCAAACAAGTTTCATAGCCTTACAACCTTACATCCAATCAACAATTATAACCGGGTAAAAGTCAAAAGAAATGTAATCAAAACACTCAAACAAGCTACAAATAATTGCAGATAATATTGTTGCAATCCTTACTTTTCCACCAAGAAAATTTCTATACGAACTCTTAAAAATTAAATTGAACAGAGAATTAAACAATGGCACCACGCATGCAATACAAATTCACTCATTAACAAAATAAAACAATACCGAATGTAATAATAATATGAAAAAGAAAAAATGATGCACTTTTAGCCACAGAAAGAGGCAGACGAATCGATTGAGCCGTAAAACCCTAGATAAACCCAAATTATTTGAAATTACAAATGATACTGCACATACAAAAAAATTCCAAAATGTACATACAACATATGAAAGAACATAACCTTCAAACAATATCTAGAATCGCAGAAGTAATCATCATCATGCATTGAACAAAAACAATGGGATTTTTTCCCCGAGACGAGTATCTGAGCAAGGTATGCTAGAATTTTCAAAGCGATGCTAAATGGGGAAAATTTCTTACCAGTACTAACAAATGGCAGTCACTGCTGTGAGTTTTGAGAGGGAAACAGAGCAAGAAAATTTACAGCGGAAATTGATTGTTTAGAAGAAGAATAAAATGGAGGTGAATATTAATTTCACAGGAAACGTTGTTAATAGTGGGCGACTCTCACAGCTGAGTCTATAGTGACACACTAACGAGTCCAACATATAATTTTTTATTCACGAAATCTCCGTAAGTTCTCGTATTCCGTGATATTTCCTACATCCCAAAATTACTTTTATACTTTTATTATTTATACGTCTCAATTCTTCTTTCATACATCTAATTTTAATTTTTATTTTATTATTTAATTTTACACTCACATATTTATTTATTTTTAATTCGCGTGCCCGAAACTATTATGAAAATAGTTTCAGGACGGAGGGAGTATAACATTAATAATTTTTCCTTAAAAAAGAGAACATTAATAATTTGTCTAGTCTCTTTTTAAATTTTATATTTTGAAAGATATATATTTTTAAAAAATTTATTTTATTAATTTAGGTTAGTAAATTAAAAATATTTTAAAATAAAGTAGGTATCATGACATTGTGTTATTTCAATTTTTTATTTATTTATTGTGAGACATTTTAAAAAGAAAATGTGAAATTTAAGAGGGAATAGCGGGATTATTAAGACATGTATTTTATATATATTATTATATATTTTCACTAATATTATTAAATTTGTAAAGTAAAGTCCCAGTATAAAATTATATGATATCAATGAATACAAGTGATGTAAAATTGATCTAGGCGGCCACTTACCGACCCGATTTCTACAAAATCGACAATTTTAGACGTTTTGGGGCCTAGGTGGCCCAAATTTTGTATATTTATATATATATTATTTAAAAATTAAAAAATAAAGGCTAGACTGCCAAAAAACGTTCGATTACCGATCTCCGACTTCTATAATCTTGAATACACCTAATAATATCAGTAAGTGCATCTAATGATATAAATTTCGCACTATAAATAAATTTTACAAAAAAGACCTGCTCTTTTTTTTAAAAAAATCTTTCGAAAAAGCAGAAAGAAATTTTATTAAAGTAAGTACTTTTTAGAAACAAACAATGTGCACGATACAATACAAATATAACATAAGATATCTTTAAAAAGAATTTTAAGTATAATGTTATGTATACACATTATCACTGTTATAAATATTCGCTATCATGATTAAAAAAATGTGTAATTTTATAACAGTGATAGTGCTTCCACATAATAATGTTAATAATATGTAAATTTGATATTTGATAAAATCGAATTCACCACAAACTCGAATTCACACATGGATATCAACAGAACGGGTTGAGATGAATTTCTACATGTTCACATATTGCTTGTGGAATTATTATTATATTTATTAAACGTTTTAAATATGGTTGATTTTATTATTTTTTAGGGAACAAAATAAAGAGAGCCACACTTTTTTCTTAAATTACAAATAGAGACAAATGTGTAAAAATTATAAAATATGCACACTCAAAATGAGTATGCGAATATTCCAAAAATTGCATACTTGTCCATTTTTATAACTGCCAATTTTTATTATAATTATTCATTTCATCCTAAATTAATTTTCACACTTTTCTCTTTAATTTATTTTCACGCCAGAAAAAAAAAAATTGCTCACAACTTTTATCCTTGTAATATTTAATTATTTACACTTTATGATTTTTTTTATACAATTAACTCAATTTGACTAGACAGAAGTATCTCTATTTTATCACTTTGATATTTTGTTATTTTTTTATTTTTTTATTAACATATTAATTATATTACTTTTTGACATTTAAAGCAGAATATATGATTGCTCATGGTCATAGATAACACCCATGTTTTATAATTAAAACTAAGTTATTTTCTTATTCAATGCACAGATTAAACATTATAAACTTTAAATACAAAATTATGTAGAAAAATAAATTATAATAGGTAAGTTTTGATAGAATTGATTATGCTATGTACCAAAATTATATTTTTGAATAAAATATTTATGTTCCAATAAAAAAATATAAATTAAATTTATTTTCAATCTTCAAATTAATATCTATTAGTTTTTCTTCATGCTCTTCTCTCTTTCTCTCTGAATTTCTCCCCTCTTTGCCACTCCGGCAATTCCCCTCTTTTTGATATTGAATATTCCGCGTCAATCGAGTTTGAATTGCTTCTCGTTAATTCACCGGAGTAGTTTGTCATAATGGTAGAGGTGAATAGGGGGCGCTTGACTATGAGAGATGGTGAATATTTTATTTAGTTTGAATTTGAAATTGTTGAGACTATGTAGAATGGAGACAAACATAGTTATTCAAATTTTGTGGTTGGATATATTTGATTTGATTATATTTGGTACATATATATGCAAATCAATATTTATGTGGAGTAAGTTTCAAAATTTTAATGATTTCAAGGGTTTCAAATAGTTTACTAACTTCTCTTTAAAATTTCTTGAAATTTATTTAACAAATGTAGTGTTATTTTCCGAGCATCTAAAACAATAAACCCTTTGTTTGTGCACATTTGTACTTTTTTAGCTAAATTACCTTTCACTTTTCAATTATATTTTTCACTTTTCAACTATATTTATTTTTACTTTTTAGAAAATTTCCAATCATTTTTCAAAATGTTTCAATTTTAACAAGTTTTTATATTTCATTATACTCAACTCTAATTATTTCGTGAAGACACAAACTTACTTTCATGCTTTAGTTAAACTAGAATACACTTTTCAATTAAAGTAATATTCACTTTTTAGTTGAGTTATCTTCACTCTTTAGTTAAATAAGTTTGTACGTATCAATTATAACAAGCTTCACGTATTAGTAAAAATTAACTTACACTTTTTCAGTTAAACTAGCCATCAGTTTCAGTTAATTAAGTTGACTTTCATTTTTTTTAATTAAATAAGACTGCACCTATCACTTATAGTAGGGAAAATTATTTTTTTATGACAGTATTTTATAACTGTTTGTAAAAGGAGGACACTATTTTTGCGGGCTTGCAATTTTAGAAAACTATCTTTGTAGGTTTGCAATTTTAGGACACTTTCTTTTAAATTTTGCAAATTTAGGCCAATTGACGCAAATTACGGGCCAAATCTATGTGAATACTCCCAACAGATAAAACATCCCCTGGAATCTCCTGCAACCCCACGGCAGTTCAATCGATGTGAATACCAGCAGCTCCGCTTCCCCCACGCGCTAACTCATCGCTAAGTCATCGCGGAGCATTTCGATAATCAACGAGTTGTAAGCCTTCTCCTGCTCCAGCGCTGACGGAAAGAAGAAGAGCGACATACATCGTCGGTGGGCCCGATCACGAGAAACTCTCCGGCCACAGGTGACGCCTTCTCGCCGTCTCCAACACCATTCCCAAGTTCAATTCGCCCGCCACACGCCGCACTTCCTTTGACGCTTTATTGGAGAGAAAAACATTGAAATGTAGATCCGATCGCTGAATTCCGATTTGCCGTCCCATACGCGGAGCATCCCGCTCCACGCGCACCGGATCAGAGGCTTCGTTAGTCGCCGCTCGGTGGTTGAATCTCGACTAGATCTGGTCATCTGCTCATTACTGCAACCTGATGATGTATTGTTAAGTACCTTGGTTTAGATTTTGATGTGTGCAAAACAATGTGTTTAATTGGATAAAATGATCTAACACTTGTTCTAAGGAAATTAGTGTTTGAAATTTATAGTTGTAAGTGAAGTCTGCAGCTGTATACTTGATCATTCTACAGCTAGACATGACCCTACAGCTGTAAGGTTTCTCTACAGCCGATTTTTGTATTTACAGGACTCTACAGCTGCAAGGTTGAAGACCCTACAGCTGAAAGAACCGTTTGAAGAGATGGTACAAGTCAGAGATTTATTGAAGATTATGAAGACCCTTAAGCACAATTAGTGTAGCTCTCATGCACTCACTAAAATGTACTTAAGTGAAGGATATTTCTTTAATTCTGGAGGATAATGAAGATTAGTTTGAAGACAGCCAAAATTCTGAAGAAAAAGACAATAGTACACTCAGTACTATCCTATGTGAAGGATGAGGACCACTTCACACATGCCAAATAGAGAGAGAGGAGCCTTATCCTGAATTCAAATTTGAATTTCTCAACGGATAAGTCACACCACTCAATCTATAAATAGAAGAAGTCCTCAGAGGAAGCAACAACAACAACCTTGAGCATACAAGCATTCTGCCTGAGCAAGTCTATAGCCAACAAACTTTCTGAGAGCTTTATTGTGTTTATCTTTCTTTGTGATTCATAGGATAGGTGGTTAGAATTTTCTTAGAAAGAATCACACTTTTTATTGTTGTTCCCTCACCTATTTTATATTTCTACTTAGTGTAGATATCTCTTTGTGAGGTTTTGTAAACTCTTTGTGAGTTGTATTCTGAGTGAATATGGTAGTTTAATCTCTTATTAGAATAGGAATCTGAGTGAACCTAGTTCTAAGGGGGAACTACTTGTACTGATCTAAGCGATCTCATCTTAGTGAATTTGACACCTGAGTGGTGTAACAGTGGATGTAGGTGGTCTTTTTATAGACACTGAACCACTATAAATTTGGTCTATTTACTTTCTGTCATTTAAATTCTTGTTCTGCATATTTAATTTACTTGTTACATTCATCATTCTTTTGAAAACTGAGTGCATAAAACTTTGTGGTTTTCACAAAGAAAAACTGACTATACAGCTGTAGACTTCTCTAAGTCACTCAGCTGTTAAGTTTGTTTATATTGTTTTTCATTAACACTCACTTATTTCCGCTGCACATTAGAGTATTCTCAATACACTTTTAAGTGTGAGAACTCCTCTGATCCTTTGTCTACAAGTGACCTTTTATTTGCAAGTTTTTTAAACTCTGCAGCTGTAGACTTCTCTAGTCCACAGCTGTAACCTTTGTGGTCCTGTTTTAAAACTCTTGTAGACTTGTTGTTTTTGAACTTATAAGAGGCTACTGTAAGGTTCTAGAATTCCCTCTTTTGAAAAATTTGAAAATCTGATTTTGACTCAAGGTCTATTCACCCCACCTCTGGACCTTGACCACTTTAAGGGACCAACAAGTATCATCATCATCATCATCATCATCATCATCATCATCATCATCATCATCATCATCATCATCATCATCATCATCATCATCATCATCTATCTTTCTCTTTCGATTGAATTTATTCCTTGAATTTGAACGTGATTGGAAACACGATGGTTCGACCTCCATCCACTATATGTCTCCTCGCTCGCTATATTTCAAATGGAGGAGGGATTTCAGAGTGCTTCACCTGTATATAATATAGCGAGAGAGTGAAACGGTCAAAGAAGTGGTATGAAAATTACTTGGAAGGGAAGAATACGAGTGCACACTAAGGATCTGGAAGTACCAGTAGAAGCAGCGGCCATACAACAGTAGGTTTGGCCCGAAATTAGCGTCAATTGGCCTAAATTTGCAAAATTTAAAAGAAAGTGTCCTAAAATTACAAATTCACAAAGATAGTGTCCTCCTTTTGCAAATAGTTATAAGATACTGTCCTAAAAAAATATTTTTTCCCTTATAGTAAGTCTCACATTTTAATTATATTAGTCTACAATTTTTAGTTAAACTAGCTTACACTTTTCAACTAAATTAGTCTTCACTTTTTAAGTTAGGTTATTATTTACCTTTTAATTAAATAAGCCTAAACATTTTAGTTATTACAAATTTCACGTTTCAATTATATTAACCTACAGTTCTCTATTAAATTAGTTTGTAGTTTTATATTAATTAAATTATCTTTTACTTTTAAACTAAATAAACATGCACCTATCAATTACATCAAGGTTTTGCGTTTTATCACGCTCAAATGTTACCACTCAAAGTAAAGAAAAAAAAAGGCTTCACTTTTCGGTTAATGTATTCTTCACTTTTTGATTAAATAATAAAAATTAAATTTAGGAAAAAGAAGAAAAAATTAAATAAAATCCAGAAACGAAATAGAAGAAATAAATTTTAAAAACAAAATAGAACAATATACACGTTGTTAACCAATGGACTACAAAAAACATATTATACAAAATTGACAATTACACTATCTATCCCATTTTTCTAATCTGATTCATATTGATCCAGTGATTTTTTTTTTTTTTTGAAAGGATTAACCCTTACAACATGAAACCATAAACAAAAACATTGGAAGACTATCAACCAAAGCCAATCAGGAGGCTTCGGATCTCTTCTTCCGAAGCATCTTTCCGACTTTCTTTAACAATCTCCTTGTAATTACTACCTCCGTCCCACAAAAGTTTGCATATTTTCTTTTTTAGTTTGTCCCACAAAAGTTTGCATACTCCCAAAATAAAAATATTCATTTAAATCTCCACCTTTAAAATCTTTACCCCACAATCTCCACCATACATATTCTACTTATTATACTTTTCCTTAAAAGTTGTGCCCCTAAAAGTACCGCAAACTTTTGGGGGACGGAGGTAGTATCTTCAAAGCGAAAAACATTTTGCTTTCCTCTCCTCTCAGAATGATCATCTAATGACTTCCACAGCCATAGAAGTCTAGGTGTAGTTTAACAACAAAGTTGGGCATAAGATCAAACCACTCTTCATTCCCGCGTTCCAGTCTCTCCCAAATTAGTGCATCTGGTGATCTTAATACTTAACAGTTAACACAAAGGTCTATATCCCATTACTCAACGCAAAAGTCTAAGGTTGTGGGGAAATTAAGGAGGCATACAATGATGATTGTCATGTTAACATATATCTACAACAATATTTGAGGGAAAATATTCAGTATTTACATGTTTTTCAAATTGAAAAAGACACATCTCGTTAATTAAATATCATATATAATTTTTCTTTTCAAATAACGTTTCTTAGTGTTAGCAAAATTTAATATTCCCTCTATATCGGAACTACTTTCACACGTGAAGATGAAATACAAATCAATAAAAAATGAGAATGTGAGTGTAAAGTTAAGTAATAAAATAAAGAGTAGGTATGGTATGAAAATAGTTCATTATAAGCTTATCATGAAATTGTCTTAATGTATCAAATATCTGGTTAAGTGTATCAAAATATTCATCAGATGTGTCAAAAGTTGAAATCAATATATAGATTTTATTGACCTCAACTTTTGATACACCTGATGAAATTTTTGATACACCTGATTAAATGTTTAATACTTTAAAACTTGTTCATGATAAGCATATTATGAACCATTTTCATACAATAATTTGTCTAAAATAAAAATATATTTAATGGCTTCTGTGGGCCTAGAATGTTTCTTCTGTAGGTGGGTGAAAATAGAGTTAAGAGTTGAGACGTCTAAATAATGTAAGTGTGGAAGTAGTCTAGTAGAGTTGAGAGAGGGAGAGTAACCTTTTGGACTTAAATTGGTGACATGAAAAATTGGGATATTGAGTTCATGGGATATTAAAAATAATAATTACAATTGTCCAGGACCCGCCCCGCCAAGAATTTTTTGGACACGAGACTCGTCCCGTCCCGCTTCAATTTGGAGTTGGATCTGCCCCGCCCCGTGAACACGGCGGGTTTTACCCGCTCCTACCCGCCTACCCACCTACTTTTTTATTTTGTTTTGTTTTTATTATACATATCAAATACATTACATAAAATATATTAAAATTTAAAATATAACATCAATATGCATTTGAATGATTTAAACAACAATAAATATGCAAAATAATCCATTTTAAATGGCAACATATTAAATCTAAATATTTTAAAATCATACATGTATTGTTCATTGAAATTAAAAGGATAAAAAAATTAATGAACCCTAATTTGTAGTACAACTTATGTTCATGACTTTATGAACATATCTAATATAATATTTTAATGAATGTGTTAATCAATAGCCTAATTTTTATATATTTAATTATACATATATAAAATAATGTATTTATTTAACTACATATATTTAATTAATAATATATATATAGGGCGGGTTTGGGGTAGGTCCACCTAATACACAGACCCGTCCCAGACCTGGCGGATTTTGATTAAACAGGTCTAAACTCGCCCCTCGACCCGTTTAACCGAATTTTTATCCGGTCCGTACGGGGCGGGTTCATGACATGTCCGAATTTGAACCCGCCCATTGCCATCCGTACTGAAAAATGTGCAAATCGCAATTACTCGTAATTGACTCATGACCAAAAACAATGTCATTCCATTAATTCCAGTAAATTTAATATATAAATTTTACAAATTACAAAAATTGGAACCAGCCAGTGTGTCAAATTCTAATGGTAAAGTTTCGTATAAAAATAGTTTATAATACATTTATCATAATTAATTTTAAAGTATTAAATATTTAATTAATAATATCAAAATTTAATCAAAAGTATAACAAATCTAGACCAATGATATTATGCTATAATTTTTAGTATAAATTTTATTGACTCTAATTTTTTATACTCTTGATGGATGTTTTGATACATTTTATCAAATATTTAATATCTTAAAATAGTTTCATGATAAATTTATCATGAATATTTTCATATAAAATCTGTGATAATTAAAAAAAATAAAAATTATGAGACTTAAAAATGTTCTATAACTATAATACACACATTTTTAATGATCAATGCACCGCTATTTGATTGATTATAATGTACGCAATTCAACTTAGGGGGAGCTTGGTAATGAAATCCTTCAATGGTAATGGGAATTGAGATATAATTATAGTAATTATAGTAGTAAATTAGAACAAATGAGATACATAACATTGTTTTTCCTCCTAAATAAGGTAATCAACACCCCAATTTGATTACCCCCTCTTCACCTTGTAATCATCTTCCTCAATCAATCCCCAATATCACAACCAACATCTTTTTTTTTTGTCCACTTTTTCCAAAATTGGAGCACAACACTATTGATATAACCACCATAAATTCAAACACACATTCAACATATGTAAGGCAAAAAAGAAAAATGAAATTTTATTCCCATTACCATTGAAGAATTTGAAACAAGAGCCCCCTTAATATTTTTTTTACGGTATAATAATATCACTATCATATATTTATCCTATCAAAGTTTATAAAATTCTGACCGTCAACTTTGAAGACAAAATAGAACAAATTTTATGATAACATATATCAATTTATAAATTATACATATCAAATTTTAAATTATAAAAATGATTTTAATTAAATAATAAAATTAAAAAATAGTGCAAGGATTTCATTTTGAAGTGAAAATAGTGTAAGTATTTCATTTTTTTTTACAATATAATAATATCACTATCATATATATATCCTATCAAAATTTATAAAATTCTGACCGTTAACTTTGAAGAGAAAATAGAACAAAGTTTATGATAACATATAGATTGGTATACGTATTTAAAATTATACATATCAATTTTTAAATTATAAAAATGATTTTAATTAAATAATAAAATAGTGTAAGAATTTCATTTTGAAGTGAACATACATATATTGCATTTGGAGGTGAATTAATCCATTGGCACCGATGTACACGTGGAGTCAATTTTGTTTTCACAAATTCAATTGTACACGTGGAGTCTATTTTACTTTAGCAAAAGTCACATGTGCAATCATTTACACTATGAATTGATTATATTAAAATATGCAGATAAAAAAATAATTTACTATCATTGATTTTTAATTTTATTTTTTGTATAATGAATTTATACTTTTTAATATTATCAATTTATATTTTTAATATAATAATTTTAATTATTAAATAAGTGCATCTTATTCCAAATACAAATGAGACTTGCTCATTATTTTTTAAACTTAACGCAGAAGGTTTACAAGCTTTAATTTATTTATTATTTTTCTTAAAAGCCCCCCTACCCCACATGTTTGGGCTTCCCCACCCCACCCAGCCTCCTATTTGCCCCACTAGCAGCCACATGTGTGCCCTACACATTTTCCTTTTATTAATGGCCAACCTTTTTGGTCAAATCAATTACCCAGGACACCAAAAATAATTTCTCAGATTTAAGGTGGGGTCTATAATCTATATTACTTTTAGGCCTTGTTTGTAAAAAAGAAAAGAAAAGAAAAAAAAAATATATGGAAGAGCTCGGTTTTTTTTTTTAAATATTATATTTTTTTAATTATTTATCATTATATTGTTATTTTTGAGACTCTTTGCAAAATAAGCATGGGCGCCACCCTTGCTAATGACCCATCTTTGGGTATTGACACATTTACTCCCAATTTAGGATGAGTTATGAGTATAGACGGTTTTTTTAGACTAAGTCTTTTATTTTTCTTTGATATAAAAGTAATTATCTTTTTTTTTTCTTGAATTTTCAGGAAGTATAGAAAATTTGAAAACTAATCATATTTGAATTTTAAAAAATACAATTTTTCTAGAATTTTTAGAAAGTAAAAATAAATTTAAAATTTTGAATAAGTAATTTTTTTTTTGAAAAAATAAGAAAGAAAATATAGAGTGCTTCTGCTGTGCACAGGGGTGCATGACATATACCCTTTAATTTTGATTATTTTCAGATTAATTTTTTTTCCTCCAGAAAGCTTCATAATCATTACAATCTTTCCAACAAAACTCCTCTGCAAAACTCCGGAAGTCGCACGAAGCCATCGCCATCCGCTGCTCACTGCTTGTCACCACCATTTTCCGCTCCGAAAATCACTGTTTGTTTCTGAGATATGAAAAATTATGTATGCGAGTGTTTTATATCGAAGAATTGAATGGACTACTTTATAAATTTTGTGGATTATTCTTCAATCACCTATTGATTATATATAAAATGGAATTTTAGTAGCTACGAGGAGGGTGACTAGTAATATAGCTATTAATTAATTTTACATTTATGATCTCTGTTTTCTTTTGAATTAATATATCTTCAAAGCTTTGCTATGCTTGCTAATTATAACATAAAGTAGGAGATTTTAGAAAACAATCTTGGTTTGCAGAGTTAAAATGTCCCAAAATTACCTGATACATGTGCCATTGAGATTAACACAAAAGAATCCACAAATACCAGTTGCAGAAGAAGTGATATTGCCTTTGGATGTTAAGGGAGCCTGGGAAGCCATGGAAGAGTGCAAGAATTTGGGCCTCACTAAAGCCATTGTGTCAGCAATTTCTCTTGCAAAAAGATTGATCAACTCCTCTCCATTGCCAAAACTCCTCCCGCACTCAATCAAGTCAGTAAATCAAGTCAGGAAATCCATCACTCCAAGGGAAACTGCACTTAAATTATATGGGTATTGCTAAAATATTCTTTGGGTATTTATTATCTATTGTTCGGGTATTACTAAAGAATTCTTCGGGTATTTATTATCTATTGTTTGGGTATTATTATAGAATTCTTCGGGTATTTATTATCTATTGTTCGGTATTACTAAAGAATTCTTTGGGTATTTATTATCTATTCTTCGGGTATTACTAAAGAATTCTTCGGGTATTTATTATCTATTATTTTATGTGATTTTTAACCGAAAATCCTATTATTTTGATTTGATTATCAAAATAGAATACGCCTGCATGCCTCTCCTAATGACAACAATTAAATCATCCATTACCAAATTTATGCAACAAATTCAAAACCTGGATTTTAGAGAGAGAGAGAGAGAGTTCAATTACCTGGACTTAGGATTTAGAGCTAGCGATGAAACAGAGAAAATTTAACTACACTCCTGGACAACAATTAAACCATGCATTACCAAATTTAAGCAACAAATTTAAAATTTAAGAAACCTGGATTTTAGAGAAACATTCAAATCAAAACTCAAAACATGTTTGTTGACATATTTTATGTGACTTTTAACCGAAAATCCTATCATTTTGTTCGGGTATTTATTATCTATTGTTTGGGTATTACTAAAGAATTCTTCGGGTATTTATTATCTATTGTTCGGGTATCACTAAAGAATTCTTTGGGTATTTATTATACATATACAAGATTTCATGCAACTCCGCAGCTGAAATGAAGATTTTCCTACTGCAAAGTAATAACCCAGTATCCACCTTTGCTACGTCAAAAGCTAAACATACCAACATGTATCAATTACTTGTGATCTCTACGATATTAATACTTGGTAACCCTTCAATGAAGCAGCACGATGAATCCCCCACTTTACTTTGATAAAATCTCTTAGCATACCCAAAGAACAAATTTAACTAATACCCCAAGAACATATTTGTAATACCCGAAGAACAAATTATTAATACCCCAAGAACAATTATTAATACCCGAAAAACAATTTAGTTATACCCCAAAAATACACAGTGCGGCGTGTACTGTGTATTTCTAGAAATATCAAATTAACTTCAAAATTAAAGTAAAATCAAGGTGCATAGTATGCACAGGGGTGCATACTAGAATATGCGGAAAATATATACTCTTTCAAATCTTTTTAAAATAATAAATTTTATTTTAAAATATTAAATAAATTAAACATAGTCCAAAAATCAGGTAAAGTAGATCATGGGATATAATAAGTGCGGTTATAAATGCTCCACTTGTTGACTTATTCAATTTTATAATTTTAAGGGAATATGACATTTTCAATTAAATTTTTTACTTTTATAATTTTTTCCTTTATTATTATTATTATTATTGTGGATAAAAAATTAGAATTAGTATAAGATTAGAATGGACATATCTATATATCTATATCTATACATATATATATATACATATATATATATATATCATGATAATTAACTTTAAAAAATACAATATTAAAAAAAATGAACAGGGGGTGGTCGCAGGGTGGTGTGTGTGGGGGGGGGGGGTGTTAAGGGCGCCACTGTCAGGGGCGCCCTTGGCAATGTGTGTGTCAGTGTGCGTGTGTCAGTGTGTGTGTCCCGAGGGGCGATGTTGTCCTTGGCGCCCTTGCCCTTTCAACAGCGACTGCGCAAGCGTCAACGACACTCTTGCTTATATTATTAAAATCCACGAAAACTACCACATATTGT
This sequence comes from Prunella vulgaris, assembly GCA_026898435.1. Classification (NCBI taxonomy): domain Eukaryota; kingdom Viridiplantae; phylum Streptophyta; class Magnoliopsida; order Lamiales; family Lamiaceae; genus Prunella; species Prunella vulgaris. Next base: position 194,298 of record JAPKLY010000479.1, read on the forward strand.
TAATTCAATTTTTCAAATACAATATTTCAAAAAAAAAAAAACCGGAAGAGCTCATTATATATTTTTATGATTTGATCAAGATAAATTTGTATTTTTTATATTTAGTGAAGTGTATAAAAAATAAAATATTATTTAGTAGATATTGAAATAAGATAAAAAATTGTAAAAGAGGTTTGATAGGGGAGTATATGCCATTATATGAAAGATCCAAAATTTTAAAAGAAAACACAACAAATCTCATCTTCCAGTTTCTGAGTATTCATAGAGGCCTCTACTTTTACATTCGCCAATCGTCATTGCAAATAATGGTTACTAAGTCAACCCTCATACATGATGAATGATGTGGAGGCCGGGAAACATCTCCTCCATCCTCGCCATTGATGAGAACTTCAATAAACGTGCACAATCCTTGCTAGAATTATATTTCTATCTGACAACCATTTATCCACATCTGGCATTGAAGACCGCACATCTTTGGTGGTGCTTCGCGGCCTTGTAACCACAACACATTGGCGAAGTTGGGCACAAATAACTTCCCTGATTTGAAGCAGTGCTACACGAATCAGAATCATCGACGCTTGTTGATATCAGAGGAAAAGGTCCCCTCTTGCAATAGCTTAGCCGCTGCTATTACGACTGAGCCTCCGTTACTGCTATTGTTCAGTGAATTTGAACAATGGATGTTGTTCAGTACTTACATGTATCTCAATTGAATAATTCTATTCATACCCATCGCAGCGTGTCAGGTCTCGATGAAACCCTGATTTTGACGTTATTGAACTAATTTGGAGTGCAAAAAAGCAGAAGGATTTGGGGTGGGGACGGGGGTTGAATTAGATTGAAATAGAGGGGACATGAAGCGAGAAATGACTTCCCTCTCTAGGCCGGTAATGGGGAGAGGTGGCATTGCCTTTGACTCCGTCGTCGCTCCTGTTAGAGTTATACTATAAAGTATGCTTTTACTTTGTATAACTAAACTGAATCTTTGAGCTTTATCTGAAATAAATCTTTTATCACTGTGCTTTAGATAATATGAATGTTGTTTATTTATTGCAATCCGTTCAAATATAATAGTACAAGTTACACTGTAGATAAATGTGGTGATCCCCGGATAACTCACAACAAGATCACATTATTAGTGCCTTGTAACAAGTGCTAATTTCACAACCTAGATGAGATTTTAACACCTAATTGGTAAACGGTTGATGTGTAGATCCTAGATTGACTTATCTTGACAAAGGGATTACACTAGTGCAAGATGATGTATTGAAGAGGACCTACAGAGAGGTAATTCTTCCGTACTGACTTGGGATGAAGAGTTAGACCTCAGTGGTCGTTTGTTTCTAAACACCTGTCCCTTAAATAAGACTGTGTGTAATCGATATGTGTCGCTTTGATTAGTTATGTGTAAAGAGTCAATGAGACTCAATACTTTGCATCTTGGGCGATACCATTGAGAACATGAGAGTTGCTTAGATTTAATACAGAGGAACGTGTGCTTGGAGAGTCTTGCATGATTAGTCCGCTTGTTGGGCTCTAAACGTTCGTCATACTAAATCTTGCAAGTGGAATTTGTTTCCGGTATGATGATAAAGAAGAGTTGTCCTTACTCCAAGGTTAAGATGTTAAATTAATTAAAGCGTTCATTGGCTTGATTAATTAAACAGACAAGAGAATCCAAAACATGCGAAATAATGAAGGGAGCCATATGATTGTAATATGGGTTAAGATGGATAGTGCGACATTAATCTTATAGTGGAATGAGATTAATGTTAATGGGTTGAATGACATTGGACTCAATATTGGAATTCAAGGCCCATTGGGAGGTCCAATCTTAGGGATGACAATGGGCGGGTTCAAACCCGAACCCGCCACGAACCCGCTCCGTACGGGCCAGGTAAAAACCCGGTCAAATGGATTGCGGGGCGTGTTTGGACCCGTTTGACCTAAAACCCGTCGGGTCTGGGACGAGTCCTGGTATTAGGTGGACCCGCCCCAAACCCGCCCCGCATACAATATATGTGTGTATATATATATATATTAAATATATATAATTAAATGAATACATTATATTATATATGTATAATTAAATATATGAAAAGTAGGCTATTAATTAATATATTCATTAAAATATTAGATTAGATTTACTCATAAAGTCACGAACAAAAGTTGTACAAGGGTTTATTAATTGATTTTATCATTTTAATTTTTAATAAACAATATACATATGATTTTAAATATTTTGATTTTATTATTTTAATTTTCAATAAACAATATACATATGATTTTAAATATTTTGATTTAATATGTTGAAACTTCAAATGCATATTGATGTTATATTTAAAATTTAAGATATTTTATGTAATGCATTTGATATGTATAATAAAAATAGGCAGGTCGGGGCGGGTAAAACCCGCTGGGTTCGCTGGATGGGTCCAACTACAAATTAAGATGGGGCGGGGCGGGTCTCGGGTCCAAAATATTCCTAGCGGGGCGGGTCCTGGGACATGCCAAACCCGTCTGAAACCCGCCCCGTTGTCATTCCTATTCAATCTTAATTCTCCTAAAGGCCCCTCAAGTAGCCCAATTAAAGGTCCAACAATGAACAAGGTGTTTAAAATAAAAGAAATAATTTTTTTCCCAAGTTTATTGTATTTTTTCAAATTTATTATGTATTGAAATTCATGAGAGATTTTATGATAAATAGATATGTATTTAAAATACAAGAATATCTAATAAAATCAAGAGCTCATTGAATTAATACATATATATGTAATTTTTGAAAATTATATTTAAATAATAAGGAGGATTATTTTGTGGAAAAAATAATATTGGTAATTAGAATACTTGGTATTCAAGAATTTCCTTGTGAGGAAATAGGTTTTTATCATATTTAATTTTTGGCCCACAATTTAACCATAGAATCCTTATTATAAATATGAGCTTTGAGAGCTCATAATAAAACAACAATAGAGGCCAAAATTTCGGCCACTATAGAGTAGTACGATAATAAATATTTTTCTTTTCCTTGTGTTGTAATTGTTCATGTGGCCTCCCACCGGGTGTATGAGCAAGGACAAGGGAATACTTGAGAAGACTTATTAGGTTGATCAGGTTGATTGTGTGCACCGGAAGTAAGTATCTCAAGAGGTATAATTCACTTATGGTAAGAGATATATACGAACAGAGTTGGTCGCATACCATCTTGAAGGCAAGAGCGACCACTTTATGGTCGCTGTCGTTACTTAGAGGTTAAGTTAGGAAAAGTCAATGTAACCTTTGCATGCAAGCCACGTGATACTTGCATGCAAAGGGTTATCCACGCAGGTGCCACCTCCTGCTTATATATCTCTATATATATGAGTTCAATTTCTAATTAAAAGGATCACATTTTTTAATAATTCTAGGGACGTGCTGCTTAACCATTCTCACGACCTACTTGAAGTCATGCTTGATTTTGTAGATATTCTATTTTCAGCTTTTGTTGATGATTAGCATGTTACTAACCATATTACACCTTTAATCTACAAATTGCATCAACAAATTGACGCTAGAAGGAGGGCTCAAACCTTTGATTGTGAAAAATTTATTGCATTAGGTAGAAGAAGAGCCGAAAAAGGATGTAACATGCTCAAAACGAATCACAGGGATGGAGTTTTCATCCTAATAATATGAAGAGTGATAAAAATTGACGATCTAATAAAGGTAATGATAATCAACAGATTGGGGCAGCGCATGAGTCGATGCATGTTATGCCTGAGCTAGTTCCTTTCATGCTAAACCCTGAAGATGTCGAGAAGATGATTATCATACTACGTGCGTTACAAAATCAACAACAAACTGTTGTACCCGGTGAAGAACAAGGGGCGGAGCCCTCAAGAGGATAGAGAACACATATCAATCGTGATGTTGAAGGAGATAGTGCCCAGAACAGACAAATAGATGCACGTGGAAAATAAAAAGTGACAGATCGGCTTAGTCCTCGAACCACTCATGCCCTAAGCGTAGTCGATGAGTCACGTCATGGTACACCCAGGAGTAAATTCTCTAGAGAACGAGTCGTTTACTCTCATGAACACATAGAAAACACTACTCATCATCCTGGGGATACTGCCGTGACCAATTTTAGGCATAGGTGATCAGTATACGACCGCCTAAGACGATCGACTCTTAATTGTTTAGGTCCTCATGGAGCGACCAATCTTGGTAGGATGCAAGGCGACCATTCTGGTCATGGCAGCGACCAACTTAGGTGGCGAGGTGACCACGGTGGTTATGGAGGCGACAATGAGATGCCTTGGGATAAGCAAGAAACAATACCAAATGAATTAGATCAAGGCAAGCAAGTTCAGGAAGTTGGTCGCCCGGAGCGAGCAACCCTTGAACAACCTCCCAGAGATGTAATCTCGATGGATACTCAAGTGTCTATACAAAAGGCAATAGATAAAGAAATAGTAGAATTGCAGGTGAGGCTGACGGCTCGAGCTGATAGTGCTTTAACTACTAGTTTGCCAACATCTCCTTATCCACATCAATTTTAGCAGCTCCTATCCAGAAAAAGATCCAATTTCCAATTTCAACGTAATGTGAAGGAGGCTCTGATCCAAAGGCGCATGTGTCAAGATACACTGATTATATGATTTCGATGGGTGCATCAGACGCTACACAATGTCAGAACTTTCCTTTAACACTGGGAGACAGAACACATAGATGGTTTTCCTCGCTTACCCTAGCGCCAATCTAATCTTTCGCGCAGCTGAGCAAGAAATTTTTGTCTCAATTTTTGGGATATGGAACTTATCTCACTCAAAAGCATCGATTAGCTGATGTCCAACAAGAAGCGGATGAAACAAACCAGTAATTCTTAGAGCGATTTGATAAAATCCTTCTAGAAGGAGAATCTGTTAGTGAAGACACCAAGATAATAGCCGCGATGGCAGGCCTTAGAAAAGGATCCGATTTATGGAAAGAAATGCATTTGGCTTGCCCAAAATCTTATACTAAACTCTGCCATAAAGCTAGAATTTATGTAGCTATGCAAGATGCATTGCGGAAGAGCTTGTGCGAAGGAAAAGACAGCAAGAAACCTAGAAGACGAGGAATCAGCGATTATAGAGTCCCGAAGAATTTGAAGTCATTTGGGGAAGTGGAGGACTATCAAGAAAAATTGCATCAGGTGCTGACAGTATCAGTTGAACAAGTGTATAATGCAGTCAATGGTCGAGGTTTGTTACCGCCACCTTGAAGAATTCGTCAGGTAAGGAGTAAACTAAACCCCAACAAATTTGTGCATATCATCAAAGTATAGGTCATTTTACCAGTGAATGTCGTGACTTGCTGAAACAATTATGGAGGTTTTATGAGGAAGGAAAATTTATCTGAGTTTGTAAAAAGAGCTCCCGAGAAAAGATCAAGAGCCCACGAAAGAGAAAGTTCTGGGGACGAAAATGAAGAAGAACAGGTTCAGCAGCATAACTAGCAGGATCAACACAATTTACCCCCTCCACATGGTCCTGTTCGAGAAATTTTGATATTCAAAGAAGTTGGTCATGCAGGAGGATGTAAAGATAAAGGACCAGCTACATAAAAAAGGAAGCAAAAAGCTAAACTGCTCGCCCTTGACCAAATGAAAGAAATAGGCGTGAATTCTCTTGCAGTACCTACTACGGATCTCACGTTTACTCATAAAGATTTGGAGGGAATCATTACTCCTCATAATGACTCCCTTGTTATTAGCACAAATATTATGAATGCGAAGGTTCATAGATTACTTGTTGATACCGAAGCTTATGCCAACGTTCTGTTCAAAGGTACACTGGATCAAATCAGAGACTACGAATCCTATATAGAGGACAACCATCATAGAATTATAGGATTCGGGGAGACCATCACTATTCCAATTGGTACAATCAAGTTATCAATGGAACTAGTGTCAGATGAAGATCCAGAAAGAAGAGTGACCAGACAGGTGGATTTTTTTGTGGTAGATCAACCATCTTCTTATAATGGATTCCTCGGTCGACCCTTTATACATGAATTTAAGGTGGCTTGCTCCACGTATTATTACTGTTTGAAATTCCCAACGTCAAAAGGAGTTGGAACGATAAAAGGTGATAAAAAAAGCTCGAGAAAGCTTGTTGCAGATTCAGTCGTCAAGAATGCGAATATCGATTTTAGAGCTGGCCCCAAACTGTTTAGAATATTGACAGAGATTTTCACAGGAAAAATCCGAGGAAGTGAGCCCAATGGAGATCGATGTTCATGTTGAACAAGCAGGGGAGCTACCTAAAAAAACTAGTGATCGACATGATGATGCAAGCAAAGATATTGAACCCCGCCTTGAACCTGAACCTGAACCTATGGAGGTAGAAAACAAATTAAGTATAAATACGTCCATACTAGATCCAAGGTGGAAAGAAAAATGCAAACGAGCTACTCCAATGGAAGAGCTACAATCCATAAAGATTGATTCAGAGAAAGAAGAGTTAGAACTATACATTGGCTCAGAGCTACCTGAGCCATATCGGTCTCGCATGGAAGAATCTTTGAAGGCCAATCTAGATGTGTTCGCCTGGTCACATTCTGATATGACCGGAATTCCAACGGAGCACACATGCCACCGCCTAAATGTCGACCAATCAAGTAGAAAAGAAGAAAAATTGGCCCAGAAAAATATGAAGCCCTGACCGTAGAAGTCAAGAAGCTGCTAGACAATAAACTGATACATGAAGTTATGTGCTCAATGGGTAGCAAACCCGGTGTTAGTACGTAAACCCAATAGTGCATGGAGATTATGTATCGATTTCATTGATCTAAATGACGTTTGTCCCAAGGACAATTTCTCATTGCCGCATATAGATCAACTAGTGGATAATACCGTAGGGCACGAATTAATGACACTCATGGATGCTTTTGCCGGATATCATCAGTTTGCTATGCACCTCGACGATATGGAGCATACTTCTTTTTACACGAATAAAAATAAGTATTGTTGGGATAGGATGCCCTTCGGGCTAATAAATGCGGGTATGACATATCAGCGACTAGTGAATAAAATGTGTGATGAACAAATTGGTCACACGGTGGAAGTTTACGTGGATGATATAGTTGTGAAAAACATAAGAAAGGAAGATCATTTGGAGCATTTGAAGCAGACTGTTGAAATTTTCATGCTTATAATATGAAGCTCAATCAGAAGAATAGTAGTTTTGGTGTACATTGTGGTAAGTTCTTGGGGCCTCTAGTAAGCCAAAGAGGGATTGAAGTTAATCCATCAAAAGTTAAAGCTATAATGGACATGAAACCGCCAGATTCAGTGTAGAAAGTACAACGACTCATAGGATGCATAACAACTTTGAATCGGTTTATATCCAGAGCAGGTGAGATGTCGACCCTTCTTTGAAGCAATGAAGTTCAAAGAAGATTTTCAATGGATTGATGATTGTCAGCAATCGTTTGAACAAATTAAAGAATATCTAAGTAATCCCCAGACGCTTGAGAAACCTCGGTCAGGAGAAAAAGTATATCTGTATTTGGCTGCATCAAAAGTAGAAATTAGTTCTATCCTCGTAAGAGAAGACAAGTTGTACCTCCCAATATACTATGTCAACCAAGCACTTCATGAGGTAGAAATTCGATATTCCCCAACCGAGAAGTTAGCCTATGCACTGGTAATGAGTACCAGGAAGTTCCGTCCTTACTTTTATGATCATCAAGTAGAAGTACTTACCACTTTTCCTTTGAAGAAAATACTCCATCGACCTGATACAGTTGGTCGATTGCTCAAATGGTCACTGAAAATTAGTCAATTCGGGATTATGTATGCACCCCGAACATATCTGCAAGGGATGACCAGAGACTTACATCACCCTTGGCATCTATAGGTTGATGGTTCATCAATCAATGAGGCTGCGAGAGCTGGAGTGGTATTGATAAGTCCCGACAGACAAGTTTTTACCTTGGCAATTCGATTCAGCTTCCCCTCAACTAATAATGAAGCGGAATATGAGGCTCTTATAGCAGGGATGAGATTGGCACTGGCTTTAGGAGTCAAGAAATTACAAATTTTTGGTGACTCCCAGTTGATCATAGCTTAAGTTCGTGGGGAATTTGAAGTCAGAGACGAATAGATGATATTATATCAAAATATTGCAGCTCATCTCATATCGCTGTTCGAACAAGTTTACATTGAACAAGTTCCACGGCTAGAAAATACCCAAGCAGATGCATTAGCACAGCTAGCCTCAGATAACGGAGCTACAGAAATCTCAGAAATCATCATCACAAAATTACAGAATCCCTCGACTTCTGATTATATAAATCAAACATCGAGTGGGGGGCAGAATGAGAACTTAAGTGAGGATGACTGGAGAATGCCGATTGTAAAATATTTATCAGATGGCGGGTAACTTTCTGATTCGTGGGCAACCACGCGTTTAGCCAAGTAAGCAGCTCGGTATACGCTGGTGGAAGGATAGTTGTTTAAAAGAGGATTTTCTATGCCGTTACTAAAGTGCGTCTCATTTAGAGAAGGTTTGGAGATATTGGAAGAAATCCATGAAGTAATTTGCGGAAGTCATATTGGAGGACGAGCATTGACAAATAAGATGATTAGGTAAGGATGTTACTGGCCAACTTTGTGAAAAGATGCAAGTGTATTTGTAAAGAAATGTCGAAAATGTCAACTGTTTGCCCCTAACGTGATGATTCCTCCGTAGGAGCTGAGATCCGTTTATAGTCCATGGTCATATGCCAAATGGGGAATTGATATAATTGGGTCGTTTCCGCCCGGAAAAGGGAATATACGTTTTGCGATTGTCGCAGCCGATTATTATACTAAGTGGGCAGAAGGAAAGGCGGTTGTAACAATCACTCAAGAAAAACTGCTGAACTTTATGTGGAAAAACTTGATTTGTAGGTTTGGAATTCCCCAGTCAATTGTTATAGATGTTGATAAAAGGATCTAAGCTTGAGATAAGCTTGAGGATTAGAGAAGAACCAAGTATAAACAGGCAAGAAGGTATAGGCTGCTCGCCTATGTGCTCGCTAGGCTGCTCGCCCACGTGCTCGCTCGAGGTTAGAGGTGTCAAAGCAATGAGCCTACGTGGCCTTTCCCCAGTTGCTCGCACCAATGCTCGCTGTGCTGCTCGTCATATTGATCGCCCGAGGCTCCGAGTACAACCAAGCAACAAGTCTATGAAGCCAGGACTATGTTGCCCGCCTTGATGCTCGCCCACCTGCTCGCCCTGATGGTCGCCTTTAGCCTGGATATAACAAGGCAGCAAGTTTAGAAGATAAGCCCATGCTGCTCGCCGAAATGCTCGCCCCCTTGCTCGCCACATTGTCCGTCTCTCCTTCGAGGGAAAGAAGACACAAGATGTCCAAAGAACCTGTATGAAAGGTCCGGATCGTTGAATGCTAGAGTTAGTGGGGCAAAGCTTGGAGGGGGTGACAAGTGGAGGACACTTGTCACCCCCACAAGCCATATGACTTAAAAAGATGCCACCTCACCCTTAGAGGGGTATAAATAAGAGGAAAAACCTCATTTGTAAGGATCTAATTTCCCAAATACAAGAAATACATTACACAATTTCTCTCTCTACTTTTCCAATTATAATTCCTATTACTAATCCAAATTACATCTTTAGATTATTGTTTGAGTGATTTTCTACATATAATTAGCCACATAAATCTTTCGGTTATATAAATTGCTCAACAATTTAGCGCTAGAAGGAGGGGCACCGAACCTCCGTCAATTGAAGAATTCGATACTCATTCTTCATCATTCCTCAAGAACACCAAGAACGCCCTTCGAAGTTCGGTAAACGTTTTGAAGAATATCTTCAATTGTGAGTGTTTTCAAGAATTTATTGTCTTCGAAAACACGAGCTAGAAAAGATTTCTTTAAAAACCCGTCTACTATACTTAATTGTCACAGGAAACAATGACGAGACATACGTACGAAGCCTCCCATGATGAATCCTGCACCACCTCGACAAGTCGAAGGTGGAGGGGACGAGGACCATCCGGACACCGTCAAAATGAACAAGCTCGTGTCCCGGCGTTACCGGCGGCTCCGGTCGGTCAACAAATTGAAACTACCATTGAATCAATGGTTAGAACGCCCGAGGACATCGAGAGAGCGATGACCACCCTGAAACAATTACAAAGGCAGCAGGTGGTGATGACACGTCGTCCGGTAATTCAGGTTGCCCAGACTGAGACGAGACATGATACTCGAACAAGCTACCATCCTCAGGAGGAGGAGGCCAGTAGTGGACGTGTCGTGCCCGAGAGTTCAAGAGGCAAACAAAAAATGTCTGATCGCCTTGGACCACAACCCCCACGCTCAAACCAGCGACCAGCTGGGCGAGCAGATGGGCGACCAGCGGGGCGACCAGCTGACCAAGCATATGATCAACCTGAACGCCTTGACGGGTCACAAGGCGATAAGCGCGGTAATCAAAGTCATCACTCAGAAGGGAGAAGGTCGGAGCATTCATATCGCCAGGAGCCTTGCGAGTCTGATGCCCGGCACCAACGAAGGCCGGTGCAAGAAAGGTTGAGGAGACGGGCATCCGAGAGGTTAGGACCAAATGCCGTGAGTAACCTCCAGCAACCACACCGGGAAATCGCCCGAAGTGAGGGACTGCCGGGGGCAGCACGTCATCATGAGGTGCACCCGGAACAGCCTCGAGGAGGGGGATCATCCCGTGGGTCGTCCGTTCTAGAGATCGAAAAATTGAAAAAAGCTGTGGAGGACTTACAACACCAGGTGGCCATCAAGGACAAGGTGGAGACATACACATCACTCCCAGTATCACCATTGTCGCCGGTCATCCTAACTGCACCAATCCAGAAGAAAATACAGTTTCCCTCACTGGTGTTGTATGAGGGAGAGTCTGACCCCAAGGTTCACATCTCAAAATATGTCGATTATATGATATCAATGGGGGCATCGGATGCGACGCAATGTTAGAACTTTCCCTTAACTCTTGGAGACCGGGCGCATAGATGGTTCTCAGCCTTGACACCTGGATCGATTCAATCATTTGGGCAGTTGACCCGAGAATTCCTGTCCCACTTTTTGGGATTTGGAACGTATCTGACACAGAAACATAGGTTGGCCAACATCTCGCAAGGGTCCGAGGAGACTGACCAACAATACCTGGAGCGGTTTGATAGAATCCTTCTGGAAGGGGAAGCGGTCAGTGACGACACAAAGGTTGTGGCAGTCATGGCGGGACTGCGTAAAGGAACGGATCTGTGGAAAGAAATGCATCTGGCCTATCCTAGTACATACGCCGAGTTCCGCCACAAAGCTGGTGTGTACGTCGCAATGCAAGAAGCAATGGCCAAGCAGTTAGCCCCAGAGAATGAGGATAAAAAGAATGGAAAGAAGCCTGGTGGTAGTGGTTATAAGGCCCCGAAAAATTTGAAATCATTTGGGGACACAGCAGAATATAAGGAAAAATTGAACCAAGTGTTGACTACCACGATTGATCACGTCTTCACAGCTATGAAAGATCAAGATATGTTGGCTGCACCCCGAAGGATTAGGCAAGATCGCAGCAAGCTAAACCCAAACAAGTTTTGTGCATACCATCAAAGTATCGGGCAATTCACCAGTGAATGCCGCGATCTGTTGAAACAATTATGGAAATTCTATGAGGATGGAAAACTAGCCGACTTTGTAAAGAAGGCTCCAGGAAAAAGACAACGCCCGACAAGACAGGAAGCCTCGGATGATGAAGGAAGCGATGAGGCGGAGAGAGCCCCAAATAGACAAGTAAGAAGGGGTCCACCAGCAAGGCCGATGCATCTGGAGCCGAACCGAGAAATCCTTGTGATCGAAAAGATTGGTTCGGCAGGAGGGATGGTAGATGGCCGTCCAACATAAAAAAGACAGAAGAAAGCAGAAATTCGGGCGGTCAATCAGGTGCAAGAGATGGGGTCCGGATCAAAGGCGGCTACGAAACTAATTGCGGATTTGACTTTCTCTCAAGCAGATCTCGAAGGGATCCTTACACCGCACAACGACTCCTTGGTTATCAGCGCCAATATCATGAACACAAGAGTACACCGACTGCTAGTGGATACGGGAGCTTACACAAATATCCTATTCAAAAAGACACTAGACCAGCTAGGAGATTATGAATCCTACATAGAGGATTGTAATCACAAGATAGTGGGATTCGGAGAAGCTGTGACCGTCCCACTAGGTGTAATAAGGTTGCCGGTAGAACTTGTAGCGCTAGAGGACCCGGAAAGGAGGATGACAAGGTTGTTATATTTCCTAGTCGTAGATCAACCATCCACCTATAACGGGTTCCTCGGCCGCCCTTTCATTTCTGAATTTAAAGCTGCATGTTCTACTTACTACTATTGTATCAAATTCCCAACTCTCAAGGGTGCAGGTACGGTTAAAGGGGACCAAAAGAAGGCGCGAGAATGCCTATTAACCCTGAAAAAGCCCGTTAACCAGGTGTTAGTGTTTGAAAATCCAACATCACAACCCTCCACAAGTGGGCCGAGCAATTTGGATAACGCTTCGGTAGATACCGAAATGATGGAAATAGACCAGACACCGGAAGACATGGAGGTGGATAATGCATTCCAGCAAGACCGGCTGAACGAGGAACAAACGGTTAATAACCCAAAAAGTCAAGATCAAGATCCTGTGACCGTAGCCAAAGAGAGTGGTGGAATGGAAGCAGCGTCGGAGGATTAGACAGAGGCCTCGGAAGACATTGAGCCCCGGTTGGGCTATGAACCTACCCCGGTGGAGATGGAAACGCACCTTGAAGGACCAATTGATGTTCCCCGGTGGAAAGATAAAAAGCGACGCGCCACACCAGTGGAGGAGCTCAGATCCATACAAGTTGATCCAGATAAAGAGGATCTAGAACTCTTTATCGGATCAGAATTGGAAGAACCTTATAGAAGCCGGATGGAGGAATTCCTTCGGTCAAACCTCGATGTGTTTGCATGGTCACACGAGGATATGACCGGCATACCAGTGGAGCACGCATGCCATCGCCTGAATATAGATCCCACGAAGAAGCCTGTCCACCAGAAGAGGAGAAAATATGGGCCAAACAAGTATGAGGCGTTGACCGGTGAGGTGAAGAAACTTTTGGACAATAAACTCATAAAGGAAGCACTATGTCCTCAATGGGTGGCGAACCCTGTCTTAGTAAAAAAACCAAATGGAACATGGAGATTATGTATAGACTTCACAGATCTTAACGCCGCATGTCCAAAGGATAACTTCCCTCTACCCCACATCGATCAGCTGGTAGACAATACGGCGGGACACAAACTAATGACGTTTATGGATGCCTTTGCAGGTTATCAACAGATTGCCATGCACCCCGATGATCAAGAACATACAACCTTCTATACAAATAAAAATTTATTTTGTTGGAAGAGGATGCCCTTCGGGTTGATCAACGCAGGCGCCACATATCAAAGGTTAGTCAACAAGATGTTTGACCAACACCTTGGTGACACAATGGAGGTCTATGTGGACGACATTGTTGTGAAGAGTCTTAGAAAAGAAGACCATCTGGAGCACCTCAAGCAAGCATTCGATATCATGAGGGCGTATAACATGAAGCTTAACCCAAAGAAAAGTAGCTTTGGGGTACAATCCGGCAAATTCCTGGGGCATCTCGTAAGTCAACGGAGCATAGAAGTCAACCCATCACAAGTCAAATGTATCCTAGACATGGGTCCACCAAGGGATGTACCGGCAGTTCAAAGACTTACCGGATGTCTCGCGGCACTCAATAGATTTATATCCCGATCTGGGGACAAGAATAGACCCTTCTTCGAGTCTATTAAAGGCAAAGGCATCTGCAAAAGGACCGGGAAGACCAACTACGTATAGACGGATTCTTGCCAAAAGGCGTTCGAAGATATAAAGAGCTACCTCAGTAATCCCCAGGTCCTGTCAAAGCCGGTGCCGGGAGAAAAACTATACTTATACCTGGCGGCCTCGGAAGTAGCCATAAGTTCAGCCTTGGTGCGTGCAGAAGGTAAGGCGCATCTACCAGTGTATTATGTCAGCCAAGTGCTACATGAAGCAGAACTACGATATTCCCTAATGGAAAAATTGGCATATGCATTGGTGATGAGTGTGCGGAAGCTCCGACCATATTTCTTCGACCATCAAGTGGAAGTCTTGACAACATTTCCCTTGAGGCAAGTCTTACATAGACCTGATACTGTCGGACGATTGTTAAAATGGTCACTAGAGGTTAGCCAGTATGGTATAACATACGCACCCCGAACAGTGATCAAAGGGCAGGCTCTGGCAGACTTCATAGTAGAGCTAACCTACCCTCAAGATCCAACGAGGGGACGTATTTACCCATGGCACCTCTATATAGATGGCTCAGCAACAAGTTCCGCAGTCGGAGCGGGTGTCGTTCTGATAAGTCCCGATAAACAAGTGTTTACCTCAGCAATAAGGTTCGATTTCCTAGCAACCAACAATGAAGCCGAATACGAGGCGCTTATTACAGGCTTGAGACTATCATTAGCGGTGGGGGCAACTAGGCTTCAGATTTTCAGAGATTCGCAGCTAATCATATCTCAAGTCCGAGGAGAGTACGAGGCGAAAGATCGACAAATGATCATTTACCAAAGGATCGTTGCACACCTGATATCAAAGTTTGAACAAGTATACATTGAGCAGATATCCCGACTAGAGAACACCCAAGCAGATGCTTTAGCCCGGTTAGCCACGAGCACCGGAGAATCAAGCATCTCAGAAGTGGTGGTCACAAAGTTAATTAATCCTTCAACATTTGATTATGTTAATCAAGTGTTGAAGAGGGGGCAACAGATACTCAATAGCCAGCAACAGTCTACCGATGATTGGCGAACACCTATCTGCAAATACCTGTCCAACGGAGAGCATCCAGGAGACCCATGGGAAGCACAACGGATTGTGAAACAGGCTGCGAGATACACGATGGTTGAAGGGCAATTATATAAAAGAGGAATTTCACTCCCATTACTCAAATGTCTTTCTTCAGAAGAAGGACAGAAGGTGTTGAAAGAAATCCATGAAGGGATATGTGGAGGACATGCTGGGGGGCAAGCCTTGGCTTACAAAACCATCAGGCAAGGGTATTATTGGCCGACACTGCGAAAGGATGCTATCAGATATGCTAAGAGATGCTTGAAGTGCCAACAATTCGCTCCAAGCATCCACACCCCAGCACAAGAATTGAAGTCAGTATATAGTCCATGGCCATTCGCTAAATGGGGTATCGACTTGATCGGCCCATTCCCTCCCGGGAAGGGAGGGGTAAAATTTGTAGTGGTGGCCGTGGACTATTACACTAAGTGGGCCAAAGCTGAAGCACTAACGACGATAACCCAAGAGAGGATGATAAGCTTTATTTGGAAGAACCTGATATGCAGATTTGGGTTACCACAGTCGATAGTCACGGATAACGGGAGGCAATTTGATGGAAATAAGTTAAGGGACTTTTGCACATCGTGGAACATCAAGAAACACTACTCCACACCATATCATCCTCAATCAAACGGACAAGTTGAAGCAGTAAATAAAATTTTGAAGCACATCCTAAAGATCCGGTTAGAAGAAAAAAAGGGGAGTTGGGCTGACGAGCTTCCAGAGGTCTTATGGACCTACAGAACGTCTTACAGAACAAGTACCGGGGAGACACCATTCACAATGGCTTTCGGAGTGGAAGCAGTCATCCCAGTAGAGGTCTAGCATCGGACATGGAGGATAATCGAGTACAACGAGGAAGCAAATGAAAATGATATGGCTGTAGAGAGAGACTTGATTGAAGAAATAAGAACCTCGGCAGAAGTGAGAAATGCAGTCTATAAGCGACGAGCCGAGAAATACTACAACTCGCAGGTTAAAGATAGAAAATTCCAAATTGGTGACCTGGTGATGCGAAGGATATTAGCAGACCCGACTGGAGTATTTGGTCCGAAATGGGAAGGTCCGTTCAAAGTAACAAAAAGTTGGCCGAATGGGACATACGACCTGGAGGATATGCAAGGTAATCCTTCGGCATACACATGGAATGCGACACATCTCAAGAAGTTCTACCAATGAAGACTTATGTAAATTTCTCAAGAAAACCTTGCTTGTCCAACATGTATAGGGGCAAGCAAGTCCATAATAGACGTGGACAAATCTGTAAAGTTATTATTCTATTGAATAAAGAGAATTCCTTTCGAATTAATGTATCAAAAGATGTCTCAAGTTATAAGCTCTAAAGACTTACAAGTCCACAATAAAGGCAAGGTATTGAGACTAACCCTAAGGTTATAACCATTAAAAGGGAGTCCTTACCAATCAATAAGCCTACATCCAAAGAGATGAAAAATAAGGTGTAAATTCGCGATTCCATAAAATGGAAAAGTAAGACGAATCAATTAAAACACCATACATCAAAAAGCGAGCACTAAATAACTAAGACAGAAGTATCAACAGCAGAAGTAAATATAAGTGAAAGCCAATAAAAGAAAAACTGCCAATGCATTAAACGACAAAAGGTGTTCGGGTACATATGGGGCGCCTTCAAGGGCGAAAAAGCAAAAGTAAGAACGTCTCCAAAGACAATTGAAACAAAAAGAAAGAAACAAAAAGAAAGAAACCCATCATATTAATGGTCGCCAGGCTGGTCGCCCACCTGGTCGCCAGCCTGATCGCCTGCCTGGCC
Organism: Prunella vulgaris; assembly: GCA_026898435.1. NCBI lineage: Eukaryota > Viridiplantae > Streptophyta > Magnoliopsida > Lamiales > Lamiaceae > Prunella > Prunella vulgaris. The sequence goes on from JAPKLY010000479.1 coordinate 211,016, forward strand.
GCCCACCTGTTCGCCGGCGCCTGAAGGAGAAAGACCTGGGAGGACCTCGAAAGGAGATAGACCCTCAGTGTCCACCATCGCATCATCTTCAGCATTAATCTGAAGAGGCGGATAGTTTCCACCGATGATCTTAAGTGTCGAAGGCACAGCACTTAGGTCGACTCCCATTTCTTCAAGATCCCCGATGTCCACCACCAAACCTTCCTTAAGAGGACGTTCGGTAAGGAAGTCGGTGAACTCCTTCTTCAAAGCCGTCCAGGGGTCCTCGTTCTCACCAACAGCATGGTGATAGGCCCGTAGATTCTCGGCAAAGGCATAAACGAAGCCAAAGTCGGAGGACTCGGCTCGAATGTTAGCAACAGCCTCGGTGGTATAGCAGTCATTATGGGCCGCTTTGTGCTCGGTAAGTTGGGTCTGAGTAGTTTGGAGTTCGTTCTCCAACTCGGTAATCCTCCCCCGAGCCACTCTGTTCTCTTCCAAATGCGCACGCAAGCTAGATAACTCAGCACGTAAACTCTCAGCCTCGGCGTGGGCCCTCTCAGAATTGGCAAGGGCCGACTTTTCAGCATCCAAAGAGGCCTTGGCTTTGGCCTCTGCTATAGCTACCTTCTTCTTAGCCTCATCTCTCTCTTTCTTCACACTATCTGACAGCACAGCGTAAGTTTTCTCCAAGGTGACGGCCTGCTCAAGGGCGCGCTGAGCACTGAAAAGAGCCCCACTCGTATGATGCATGGCCGTACGGATATTATCCGTCATTGACTGGCGCTGAACGATGTCCTCTTGAGGCTGAGACCAATGCCTAACGGTGGATTCGACAGCAAGGCGAGTAGAACCCTTGAGCTCGTTGAGAGACTTCGGAGGACGGGCGAGTGCGAAATGATGTACAGCTGCGCTCCGATGTTGGTAGCGTGAGGGATCGTACCTGAGTAAGAATTCAAATAAGTCTAAAACAAGCCTGAAAAATGTTCAAAAGTATAAGTATGCTACAGGTTTGTGGAGTATTACCCTGCTGCTCGATCCTGATCCCATCCAAGGATCGAGACATCCGACAACTGCCCAACAGATCGTATGGGGGCAGGAGCGGAGGAAGTGCCAACAGGGGCAGGAAGAGTGGACTCTGGAACCTCGACTCGGCCCGAGCCTCCTGGGGCTGAAGATCTTGTAATTCAGGCTCTCTTGGCAGCCTCACCCTCACGCTCAATGCATGAACCATCTCCTCGGAGCACTCGCCGGGTGCCACCGCTTGGAGAACTACTCGGGGCTTGACGATCCTCGGTACGAGGAGCCCGAGGGGCAGCAGATCGAGTGTTTGGCCCAGGACCACCAGTCTTCTTGGTAGTCTTAGCAGCAATTTGAGCGGCTAACACCACGGATGGAGGATCCCTCTTGGTACGTGCCATCCCAAATTTCTGGTTTAAAGTCTTGAAAGATGGAGGGATGGCGATGGACACTTCAGGAACTGCAAGCATGAAGAGGCAAAAAGAGTTAGAATTTTTTTTTATGAAAGATAAGGAATACTGAACAAGGAATCAAAATAGATGTACCTGCGGGACGAGCAACCTGAGCTCGTAGATGGTGAGGAGTGGTAATTAACCCCGAGGCAAAGCGGCAACTGAATTTGTTCAAGTAATCAAAAGTTCTGTCCTTCTTGTTCCGACGGCAAACAAGAATGCAGGTAAACTTGAACTCCTCAGACAAGCTCGTCTTCTTCCAGCGCTGAGGGATCAAGCCTGCAATACAAAGGAACGAAGACATCAGACACAATATCAAAAAAGAATTTAAGGTTCAAAGCATGTAAACAAGTCCTACGCTGCAACTCGCCAAACTCAGTAGGGGTCATAATTCGTCCCCCAAGACCCTCATTGTTGTCAGGAGCCCGCCAGTCACCGCCGATGAAAAAGAATTGTTCCTTCCAGTCTCTCACTTTGTTTGGCAGTCCCTCGAGAATCTTCATGTCACTCCTCGCCTTAAGGTAATAATAGCCTTGACCCTCCTCAGAGCACTTGCTAAGGCAGAGGGTGTAATTCACCTCTTGAGGAGTCAGGCGATCCTTGTACTTCTCCAAGGCAAAAACCGTGCATAGCGATATCAGGTACGTCCATGCGTTGGGGGTTAGCTGGGTGATCGTTAAACCCGTTATCTCCAAAAAACGCCCGATAAGAGGGTGCAAGGGTAACGTCACACCAGCAGCCAACGTATGCACGTTTATGGCCGTCAATCCTTCCGGAGGGAGGTCAGCTCTTTTTTTCTCCCGGGGAGCATACATAGTAACGTCACAAGGAATATGATACTCTTTCCGGATATGGTCAAGATCGTCTTCATCAATAACACTCACTATGGTATTCGCCTTAAAGGATGTGCGATCATCTCTTTCAAGTTCCCGATATTGCCGAGGTGGTGTAGGGAAGTCAGCAGCATACCGCTCATAGTACGCTCTCCAATCGAACTCCTGTGCAATGCCTTCGGGGATGGACCTCTCAGACATATGCGGTTGGGGGAAGCTAACAGACTCGAACCACTCAGTGATAGAGTCGTCGCTATCGCCACTGCTGGAGAGTATTTGTACGTCCTCCGCATCATCCCCCTCTGGGCGAGCAATGGGCTGCTCGATTTCTTGCTCACCCAGTTGCTCGCCGGTATGCTCGCAAGGGTGCTCGCCCGCCTCCACAATGGCCTGCTCGCCTTCTCTCGCCAAAAACCGATTGACTTCCTCAACCGCGGAATCAGACCCCGCCAGATGGACCGAGGACAAGCCCGCAATCGGGCCACCTTCCTCTACATTCTCCACCATGGGCCATTTGCCCAGATTCCGGTGAGAAATCGTCCGGCTCGAGGATGACGACATGGATTCAGGAAGAAAGAGGAAAAGACAGGGTTGACCCTAGGGTGTGATTAAGTAAGGATGGTGGGCATCGTCAACAAAATCCCAATCAGAAATTCCGGCAAACAAGTATATAAATTAGACATGCAAAAATTAAAAGAAAATAAAGGTAATGTGAAGAAAAGATGAAAGGAATTGAGAAACTACCTGGAATGTTGAGTCGCAAAACCATTCGCCGGAATAAGTGAAGATCGCTAAAGTCATCGGAGAAAGATCAGAGATCGGAGCGCCGGAAATTTTCAAAGAATAAGGGTAAATGAAGAGGAAGATGAATAGTGGCTAAGAAACCCTATTTATATGTTCGGGTCAAAGTGAAAGAGGGAAAATAATTTCAGGGACCAAGTTGCAAAACATTTGAAAAGTTTCTAAAAAGGTACGTCTTTTCATGCGACTGATTGGCGCACGAAACGAGGAGGCGCCTTGTTTTCAGGGGGGTTGCCTTAATTGCTGAGGAGAGAGAGAGCGAGCAGGAGGGCGAGCTCCGGGGCGAGCACCACGTTACTCGCTAAGCTTCTCGCCCAGTTGCTCGCCCAGTTGCTTACTAACATAATGAAAGATCAATTCCAGCATATACTTTGATGTCAAATCAAAATATATACTGGGGGGTAAATATTGATAAAAGGATCTAAGCTTGAGATAAGCTTGAGGATTAGAGAAGAACCAAGTATAAACAGGCAAGAAGGTATAAGCTGCTCGCCTATGTGCTCGCCAGGCTGCTCACCCACGTGCTCGCTCGAGGTTAGAGGTGTCAAAGCAACGAGCCTACGTGGCCTTTCCCCAGTTGCTCGCACCAATGCTCGCTGTGCTGCTCGTCATATTGATCGCCCGAGGCTCCGAGTACAACCAAGCAACAAGTCTATGAAGCCAGGACTATGTTGCCCGCCTTGATGCTCGCCCACCTGCTCGCCCCGATGGTCACCTTTAGCCTGGATATAACAAGGCAGCAAGTTTAGAAGATAAGCCCATGCTGCTCGCCGAAATGCTCGCCACATTGTCCGTCTCTCCTTCGAGGGAAAGAAGACACAAGATGTCCAAAGAACCTGTATGAAAGGTCCGGATCGTTGAAGGCTAGAGTTAGTGGGGCAAAGCTTGGAGGGGGTGACAAGTGGAGGACACTTGTCACCCCCACAAGCCATATGGCTTAAAAAGATGCCACCTCACCCTTAGAGGGGTATAAATAAGAGGAAAAACCTCATTTGTAAGGATCTAATTTCCCAAATACAAGAAATACATTACACAATTTCTCTCTCTACTTTTCCAATTATAATTCCTATTACTAATCCAAATTACATCTTTAGATTATTGTTTGAGTGATTTTCTACATATAATTAGCCACATAAATCTTTCGGTTATATAAATTGCTCTACAATAGACAATGGGTCGCATTTTGATGACAAGAAAGCCCGGAAATTCTGTAAAACCTAAGGAATCAAGAAGCATTACTCAACTCCATAACACCCACAATCCAATGGACAGGTAGAAGCTGTGAATAAAATTATCAAACAAACATTGAAGGTTCGTCTTGATGAGAAAAAAGGAAACTGGTCGGAACGAAATTTTATGGTCATATCGAACTTCATATAGAACCAGCACGGAGGAAACACCTTATTAAATGTCTTTTGGCGTTGAAGCTGCTGTTCCCGTTGAGCTCCAAAATAAAACATGGAGGATAAAGGTGTTGATGAGGAAACTAATGATGAAGCAATGACAGTAGAGAAGGACTTTTTGGAGGAAAAAGGTATATTGGCAGAATGTCGAAATGCTGCATACAAACAAAAAGCATAGAAATATTATAATTCTCAAATTAGGGAACGTTAGTTTGAAGTGGGAGGCCTTGTTTTAATAAAAGTATTGGTAATGCCGACTGGAGTGTTCGACCCGATGTGGGAAGGACCGTTTGTGATATACAAGTGTTGGCCAAACGGGACCTATGATCTGGAAGATCTCAAAGTTCAATCTTCGCCCTACTCCTGGAATGCTACTCACCTAAAAAGGTTTATAGTTAAAATGAGCGTATGTATAGTGAACATTTTGCACTAGGTATGTACAAAGGCGATTGTTTGCCTAATATTTAATATATGTGATCAAGTCAAAAAATACTCGTCTAGCAAACTAAATGAATAAGGTCGAAGTCATTAACTCAATACCTGTCATCCTCTGCAATTGGTTAAGCAACGATCCACCTTCTGTCTTCTGCAATATCCTTCTGACCTCTTATGCTTTCCTCCTTGGAGATCTGCACAAAATCGAGCCGGAAAGGATTCCAGTGTCGATCCTCCGACGCTCAAGTTTGCCCCCGGAAAACTCCTCAAAGTAACTAGAATGAAAATATATAGTGTGTTTTGAAATATGTGTCATGGAAAATGAAAAAGAGAGAGAGAAAACTATTTATACTCTCTCCTTTGGCAAGAAGGGTATGATGGTCCTTTCCTCTACTTAGGGACCACTATTAACGGCTCCCAGTTAGTGGAGCAATGCAGCATAAAGGTAGTACCAATAGTACCATAGTGGCACTCTCCCATTGGTGGAAAGTACAATTTTATTCCCTCATTCTGATTCGGATGGATATGCGCACCTAGGTCATAGGTTTCAATGATAGTGACAAAATTTTCTTTTCTTTTCTGTACTCTGCACATAGATAGGTCAACTTACCAGAGGTCAGACCTCAGAAGTGAGAGGGTGGGATCCTCCTTTAACCAGATGTCTCTCGTTAACATGTCTAGTCCTCTGCGTTCTGGCAGAGGAATGAGTCCACAGGGCAAAGCTTAGCAATCTTCCGTTCTTTGAGATGAGCATCCTCTCTAGCCAATGCTTTGTTAAACCTATTGAAGCCTCGAGGTCCATATTAATTCTTAAGGCTTTATAATTCAGGTGCTTCTCCTTTTCAGAAGAATTTATATCTGGTCGGTGACCTATGAGATCACACATTCACACCCTATCAACTAGTCCCCCTATTCCATATAGAAAATGCTTGTAGGCAATTTTATTGGAATATGTAATCTCTGCCTTCTGGGCTCTGATTATTACTGATAGTAAATTTTTCAATTATTTTCTGGATTCCTGCCTTCTCTCCTAAGAGCAAATCCCATCGCATCGGGACCGTCCACAGGATGCGACCTTTCGTCTAGGTGGTTTTCATCCTTACACGTGTCCCTACGAAAGGGTTGCGACTGTTTCGCACCTTTTCCTTTTATCGATAAAAGTGGCACTGTTTTCACCTTTCTCGAGAAAGTACAGTCCTTTCCATTCCTTTTTCTACCTCTCTTCCTCTTAATTTCACCCTTCTTTTTCCTAACTCTTCGAAGGGTTTTTTACTCTAATTGGGGATACTCTTCTTCCTTCGTTGTCCTTTCCGACGAGCGTCTTTTCTCACAGGTATTACTTCTTCTTTCTCCTTGTTTTTTCCAGGTTGTGACTGGTTGCATGTCTAGGTTTTGATGTTTTTATCTTCTCTTTCTTCTTTGCTGGGCTTCGCTTAGTTGTGCCTATTTAATTATGTCAAGGGCTTCTCTTTTTTCGGCGATTCCAGGCCGGAAAACTCCTCTGGAGACTTGTCGCGCTCGTTTTCTTCCCGTCGTTCTTTCTCTACCATGCTAGGGCCTTCTGATCCACCCCTTAATTCTACTCTTCTCTCTACTCGTCCTTCTAAACCTGTCCCAGAGGGACATCGGTTCCGTTGGAACGACATATCCCATCAAACCGTCCTGACTCAGAAGGATCTGACAGATATCAGGACTATTCTAGCCCCACATCCCGATTTTTTGGTGGACTTACCCTCTGCGGATGAGCGCCCAAACCATCTACCATCTCGTTCCTTAGTTTTCTGGGTATCTGTTCGGTGTAAATGAGTCCTTACTCAAGTGTACGTGTTCGCTATTAGCGTGGTAAGCTTGACCAAGTTTTAATATATATCGAACCCAAAGGAGACAGGGACTTGTAAGGAAAATTCGTTGTTTCAATTGGCTAGCTAACAAAGCAATTAAGGGGGCAATGTATCTATCGTCTACTAATGCATCAAAGAAGTAAACTACCTATCACCTTGGGTTGCAAAGTGAGCAAATGTGAGAGAAATGTGCTAGTGTACTATCCTATGTTTCATGGAGTGAAGTATCACTTTATAATGCAATAAGATTGTGTATAATCAATTGGCAAGCCACTCTAACATGCAAAAGGTTTCCCTAATAACATATCAAAGCCTCTAATTGTTCATCCAATTCACTAGAGATAATTCTCACTATCTTAGGAATTTTATCAAACACTTGATATGCATTGACCTTTGTTAGGATATCTGTGTTAGATGTTTTGATGATATAATAAACCAATCAGCTTGTAATAGGACCAGCTGAACATGTTAGTCAGCTGATGAGTAGTTAGGATTAGATGGGTTCGAGTGAGGGGAAATCTACCTTGCTGCCTAGAAGATCAGAAGCTATCATAGAAGAGAAGACCAGCTGAGACCTTGAGGACTTAGCCGATTTTAGAGGACAGAAGATTTAAGCAGGTTACACTGGAGTATCGAGAGCAGATCATCAGAGAAGTTAACATCAGCTGATAGCAGAAGAGCAGATCAGCTGATATCAGAAGATTAGCTGAACAGCTGAGAGCAGGTCGCAGACAAGACAAGGACCATGGATAAAAGATGTATTCAGACGAAGTCAAGAAGACCAGCTGAGGTGCACACCAGCAGACTTGCACATCAGCTGAGGTCCAAGTATCAACAGACTGGTACACCAGCTGAGGAGACAGATCAGCTGAGGTCTTGTGCTCTGCCCAGATTCTTCGGAATCAATTTTAAGGGTTGACTTGCGACATAGAAGGAAGATTCCCAGAATAGAAGATCAATCAATCAAGGGGACAAACTTGATTGATTGAAGATCGCGAAGATTGACGGGAATCAAGATGGAGATTCAATCAATCACAATGATTGATTGAATACGAGATTATAGGATCTCAGATTTCTAGTCCATCCCAACGGCTAGTTATTTGACCCTATAAATTAGAGTAATAGTGATAATTTCAGTATCGGATTTACACGCATATTAAGCTAGCCGAAACTCTGTCAGATTTATCACTTGCACTCAAAAACACCATTCATACTTATTCTCTGTAAAGGCTTTGTAGAAGCTGTGAGAAGTCAATTGCAATTATAGCATTGACAAATTGTAAGAGAGTAGTACTCTCGAACTGTGTAAGTGAGTTAGTGGAGAGCCCCTCAAGTCCAAATTGGATTGAGGAGAGTGGATGTAGGACAGTTGGTCCGAACCACTATAAATCCCCTGTGTCTCGTCTTATTTATTTCTGCTTTTAATTTGTGCACTTAACCTAAAACTGATTTTCATTAAAAACGTTTCCGCACTATTCACAGCGCACTACTTTCAAATTCAGACTACCTCAAGTAGTCTGCTGGTTTTCTGAATAAGCCAAATAAATTGAAAAAGGTTTTTTGAATCCTTACAAGTCTATTCAACCCCCCTTCTAGACTTGTTCAAAGGTATTCTTCCCTAAAACCTGCCTTTGGGACCAACAACCTTAATACAAGAAAGTTTAGGAAAATAGCTCTACTTTCGCAAGAGACTAACTCCCTAATGGCCCTTATTATCATCTACACATGCAAACATTCATACAATCCATCAATGTAGAGAATTGATCATACAACAACTCAAAGCATTCAAAAGATCAACATATCACTACACTACTCCATAGGAATCATACACTAACACATAAAGGAATTAGCTCATGGCTAATTGAGTAAACATGAGAACAATTAAGCTAGGAACAATCATCATTAAGCAAAAAATGTATAGAGAATTACCTATTACAATGAAAATTGGAAAGATACAATTTACCTCTAAAATGCTAACTAGCAATCCGACAATGGAAATTGAAATTCAATCAGTGAGAATGTAGCCTTAGACCAGACGAGAATGCAGGAATTAACGGATCAACGATCAAAGCGGTAGATCAAAAGTTATCTAAGAATTTGTGAGAAGAAATCTTAAGAAACCAACACGTAACTACCTCTCTTTCTCTAATCTAAGAATTTAACTATGATTATGAACTAATGTGACTTGGATCCTTGAGAATCTGATCCTTGGAGTATTTATAGTGCTCACAATGCTTGGTCCAAAATGCCCTTCATTAAACGCGCGAAAAGACGAAACAGCCCTCGAAATTAGGCCTGTACGGGGCATCACGCGACTGTACACAGTCGCCGCACGAGTCCAGCTCGTGTGATCACTCGTGTGACACAACCTCACACGAACCAGAGCCTCCTCGCACGAGTGTGAGCTTGTGGTCGCACGAGTCTGGGCTTGTGGTCGCTCGAGCCAGGCTTGGTCGATCCTCGACTTCTTATTTTCTTCATATCTTGAGTTCTAGAGCTCCGATTGACTCGATTCTTCTTGCGTTGCGACCCTCTCTTCGAACTATTCGACATGGTATATCATTTGCCTCAATTGGATCAACTCACATTTTCTGAACTTTTACGAACTTGCTCGTCTTTTGCCGGTTTTTGCTCGTTTTCACTACAAAACACATTTTCTTGCCACAAAATGGTTAATAGCACAATTCATACCAAATTAGGGTCAAATATGAACATAAGAACATCAAAACCATATAGAAATGGATGCAAAAACATGCAATTATGACCCTAATCACACCCCCAAACTAGATTGTTGCTCGTCCTCGAGCAACGAAGCGATAAGATAGGGGAATAATTGTATGTATGAAGCATCAAGCACAAGATCAAATGCCGTAGAATCATAGCTCAATATCAAACAAGTCTAAAATAAAATTTCATCAAATCAACAATCAAAATCGAATCAATGAACAAATTGTCAAATCAACAAGTCATGATCCTCACATAGAAGTGTATAACTCATCTCTCAAGTGTTTGAGGTTCTCTCAATCTTCACACAATGATACAAATACTACCATAAGCTTGGCTCAAGTCTCAAATTCTCCACCACTTGAAATGACAAATCATTCTCACATCAATGAGGACTTTCATAAGGTTGTAATGTTGGCTCTTTGGTAGGGAAGGATAGATATGGATTAGAGTGACTAAGTATGATTAGTAAATCATAGAAGGAATCAAGTAATAGTCATTCACATCTTCATGCAATTGTGCACATTTTTCATGCTCTTCAAGATCACACTTTCAAGATCATTCTTCCCTTCTTTGCAACTTTTAGCCAAACTCACAACAAAGGTCAACTTGACCATATTCTCAACAAAAGTCAACTTTTTCTCATGCTTTGCTAGCACTTGCCTTTTTTTTAAAAAAAAAATTTCAATCCATGCATAAAATTCTTCATATCTTCCACTTTAGGCCACCATGTTCTTCATCATATCACCATTCTTCCTTTCTTCTTTCCACTCTACTAATCATAGGGACAAGAGAGTTCCAAAAAGGAAGGAAAATGGCTTAAAGTGTGGTTAGCCAAAGGAAATGTCTATAGGCACAAAATGGTGAACAATGGATAGTAATATCAATGGTAGGCTCATTGGGCAAAGTAGCTCAATTAATGATCAAAGAAAATGCCTCAAATTATATCGTGTGAAATCAATGTCTAATGTAGCCTCAAACAAGACCAAAGCCAAGTTCTAGAGTATAATGCACATGTGTGGATCTCACATCAAAGAAATATCATCCGTTCAAGATTGAAACGGGCATAAATGGCTCAAAACCTCACGGGTATAGGGTTATCATGACTCATCTCATATAAAAAATGCTCATATCATCAAATCTCAAGTATCATCAAATCCATAGCACAAAAGACAAGATAAGAATCAAGCCATAACTCCACCACATCCAACATGAACTTTCAACTCATCCACACAACCATAAACATATCTCATGCCACACTACTCAAAGCTAGCAACAATATGACAAAAATAACAAGCAAAAACAAAGCATCATATAAGCATAAGGTCCAAAACATCATAGGAACACTAAGAATCAACAAAAGCATAGCATTGCAATGAGATTTGCGAAACGAAACCATAGGTCTAAAAAGTTTGGCAAAAGTGAAGGTAAGATCATGCAATGCTCAAGACAAAATAAATATCACAAGAATCAACACATAAGCTCAAAATAGCAATCTACAAAACAAGAAACTAACATGAGGAAAAGGAAGCAAGTATCAAGCATAAGTAAGAAGGGAGTATAGAAAACATACCTATGGAAGGAAATGAAGAGTAAAATGTAGAGCTTGAATTCCAAGAATTTCCTCTCCTCTTCTTGTGTATTTTGGAAGAGTGTGTGTGCAAGAATGTAGTGTAAAATATGTGTGTTTGTGTGTGGAAAATGGTGTACAAAGGTGTAGGAAGAAAGTGTGGTCAAAATAAGAAAAATGGTGGAGATGACTCACCATGGGTGCTGCGCTCGGTCACGTGACCACTGCCGCTCGGACAGCCTGAGCCAACCGCTCAATCAGAGCCTTTTATCATCACTTCCAAATTTAATTTTTCTACACCACTTCAAACAATTTTTAAACACCACAAACATCATCAATCAATATCAAATAGCCCATATAAAGAATGATCACACCCCCCAAACTTTTTCGGATTGTAAATCCTAAAAGTTTGGAAAAGAATGATGAATATGGCAAAGGCTAAGCAATTAAAGCACAAATCCAAATATAATCATGCACAACACTATCTAAAACCAATCTTACCATCTCAATATAAACTCCCCCAAACTATCAATTAAGCACATGTAAAAATCAAGATTGAAAATATCCCAACTTACTTCCTAATCCAAACTCATGAAAACAAAACTAAAATCTAACTAACAAAGGATACCCAAAAGGATATAAGGGTGGGTTGCCTCCCACCTAGCGCTTGGATTTAACGTCCCCTAGCCGGACGCACCAATGTTAGTTAAATGGCCAAGGATATTTGGCCTCCTCCCCATCAAACAATCTCAAAGCATTATGATTAAGGAAACAAGTAGGATTTCTACCCCAAACACCTACCTTCCTTATCATTTTGAATTTATAAGCCCAAGCAATTTTTTCTTCATCTTTTCTCATCATACCTATCCACCCCCATTTCCGATTATAAAAAATGTTCAAGAAAATTCTTAACTCAACCTTATAATCAAATCTATCAAGAGGCAAGACAAATTCACAAGCAACAACATGATCAAGTATAGCACAGGTAGAAGAGTCTAAGGGTAGAGAAATGCTCATTTCAATTGTAGGCTCCTCTTCAACTTCAATTTGTTGTTTTTCTTCAATTAAGCTCAAGTCCATGAGTGGACATTTATCTTCCTCTTCTTGATCATTCTCCTCTCCTCCTCTTGAATCATCTACTTCCTTATCCCCTTCTTCTTTTTCTTTCACCTCTTCTTCTTGTTCCTTTACCTCCTTCTCCTCCTCTTCTTGATTCCTATCGATTTTAACACAAGAAGTAGAGTCATAAATTTCTTTGTCAAGAGATATAGAACGAATAGTGAAAGAAGAAGGATCATAAGATCCTTTATCATTATAGTGCAAGATTATCTTGAAGTCTTCATCATTCAAATCTTTATTCTCTTCAAGAAATCGATCAATTTGATCATATACATCTTCTTTTGGTTGATCTTCTTTTTTCTCTTCTTTTTCTACTTCTTCTTCCTTATAAATGGAAGGAGGAGAAGGATATAAGTATGAACTTGGATAGGGAGAGGAATAAGGATAGGGATAATGGTATGGATGGTGGTAGGATTGTTGAGGTGGTGGTTGATACGGGTGATGTTGATACACATATGGGTAAGGTTGATATATGTAGGAATTAGGAGGATATGTGTATTGTGGAGGATACGAGTAATGGTTGTATCCGTCCATCTTCAAGTAAGTTCACTCCTACAAAAACAAGCAAGTATCAACACTCACCAAAAATAGTCAATAACAACAAAGAAATAAAGAAAAACAAAGTAAACATCAATACAAGCCTAACAAAGTGATCGTTTCCCCGGCAACGGTGCCAAAAACTTATTTTGGCATTGCCGGGACTCAAGGATGCTCAAGCAAACAAACAATACAAACCAACAACATTCAAAGACATTCAAGTAAACAAACAAATACTAGCTCAACAAAGAGATCGTTTCCCTGGCAATGGCACCAAAAACTTGTTCGGTCTAAATGAGTCCTCACGCAAGTGTACGTGTTCGCTATTAGCGTGGTAAGCTTGACCAAGTTTTAATATATATCGAACCCAAAGGAGACGGGGACTTGTAAGGAAAATTCGTTGTTTCAATTAGCTAGCTAACAAAGCAATTAAGGGGGCAAGGTATCTATCGTCTACTAATGCGTCAAAGAAGTAAACTACCTATCACCTTGGGTTGCAAAGTGAGCAAATGTGAGAGAAATGTGCTAGTGTACTATCCTATGTTTCATGGAGTGAAGTATCACTTTATCATGCAATAAGATTGTGTATAATCAATGGGCAAACCATTTTAACATGCAAAAGGTTTCCCTAATAACATATCAAAGCCTCTAATAGTTCATCCAATTCACTAGAGATAATTCTCACTATCTTAGGAATTTTATCAAACACTTGATATGCATTGGCCTTGATACAAGAAAGTTTAGGAAAATAGCTCTACTTTCGCAAGAGACTAACTCCCTAATGGCCCTTATTATCATCTACACATGCAAACTTTCATACAATCCATCAGTGTAGAGAATTGATCATACAACAACTCAAAGCATTCAAAAGATCAACATATCACTACATTACTCCATAGGAATCATACACTAACATATAAAGGAATTAGCTCATGGCCAATTGAGTAAACATGAGAACAATTAAGCTAGGAACAATCATCATTAACCAAAAAATGTAAAGAGAATTACCTATTACAATGAAAATTGGAAAGATACAATTTACCTCTAAAATGCTAACTAGCAATCCGACAATGGAAATTGAAATTCAATCAGTGAGAATGTAGCCTTAGACCAGACGAGAATGCAGGAATTAACGGATCAATGATCAAAGCGGTAGATCAAAAGTTATCTAAGAATTTGTGAGAAGAAATCTTAAGAAACCCACAAGTAACTACCCCTCTCTCTCTAATCTAAGAATTTAACTATGATTATGAACTAATGTGACTTGGATCCTTGAGAATCTGATCCTTGGAGTATTTATAGTGCTCACAATACTTGGTCCAAAATGCCCTACATTAAACGCGCGAAAAGACGAAACAACCCTCGAAATTAGGCCTGTCCGGGGCATCACACGAGTGTACACAGTCGCCGCACGAGTCCAGCTCATGTGATCACTCGTGTGACACAACCTCACACGAACCAGAGCCTCCTCGCACGAGTGTGAGCTTGTGGTCGCACTAGTCTGGGCTTATGGTCGCTCGAGCCAGGCTTGGTCGATCCTCGACTTCTTGTTTTCTTCATATCTTGAGTTCTAGAGCTCCGATTGACTCGATTCTTCTTGCGTTGTGACCCTATCTTTGAACTCTTCGACATGGTATATCATTTGCCTCCATTGGATCAACTCACAATTTCTGAACTTTTACGAACTTGCTCGTCTTTTGCCGGTTTTTGCTCGTTTTCACTACAAAACACATTTTCTTGCCACAAAATGGTTAATAGCACAATTTATACCAAATTAGGGTCAAATATGAACATAAGCACATCAAAACCATTTAGAAATGGATACAAAAATATGCAATTATGACCCTAATCAGTATCTCAGCTACATGCGGGCCTTAGGTTTCCCGTTCACCCATTCCTCTCTGGTGTTTGTAATCTCTACCGAATTCCTCTAAACCAAGTGATTCCTTCATCTATCCGTCTTCTTTTGGCCTTCTATTTCATTTTGAAAGCCAATGGTGGGAATCCCACTCCAGAAATCTTCTATGTCAACCATGATCTAAAAAAGAGAGACGAATTTTACTACTTTAGCTCCAGACAGTATTGATGGTAATTGGAGAGAGTATTACTTTGTAGTAACTCCTCGCTCTGGGTCTTGACCTTTCATCTGTGATCGGTGGCAATATAAGGCACCGAAATCTTCTCAAACTATCAAATCTGTTGATGAGGTGGTTCCTCAAGCTGATCAGGAAGTGGTGCTTCGCCTAAATCGGGTTGCTTCTAGGAATGTGTATCCTAGAATTTTTGTGCTTTTGCGTGAAAATTATGCTTTGTTCCATTTAGGGTTTACTCATCCGGAATCATTTCCTACTGATCCTCATGGTATACACATATATATATGCTCCTCTTCTTTGTATTTTCTGCTTTCTTGCCCTGAGGCTAATTTCTAGCTTATTTTGCAGATATGGACTGGAAGAATGCTCTTTTTTTTGGACGATGATGACGAGGTGCTGGACATAACTCCATTAGCGCATTTAGAAGGCCCACGAGAAGCTGATCCCAAGGGTGCTAAAGAGGGTGGTACCTCTTTTGCCCCCTCTACTGTCTCCATCCCCCTATTCCTATTGTAAAGGTGGAGGGAGAATGAGAGGTTGCGCCTAAACCCAAAGGCAAGGGCAAGAGAGCTTCTTCTTCCTCAACACAGGTTAGGGGTTCTTTGAAACGTACGAGGCAATCTTCCCGCCAGGCTTCCCATGTTGAGGTCCCTGAGGAGATCTCTTCTGAGATTCCAGCTGTTGACTCATCCATGTCTTCTGAAGAAGTGGTTATTCTAAACTTCTTTAAAGGGGTCAAGTTCCCTTCCTTCTCTGCTGATGTTTCTGATATGTCCTCTGAGCAACTTCGATCTGCCATATTTAAGAAACTTGTTGAGGTACTACTTCAATCCTCTTTTTTGCTTCTTTCTCTCGCCAGTTTATCTGTTTTTCATATGCTTTAGTCTATTTTCAGTTTTTGGTTGCCCAAGCCCGCTTTCTAGATTGCGAGGAGTCCTCTAGCCTCGACTCTCTGCGCAAAAAATTAGATTATAAGGATCAGGAACTTCAGAAGACTGCTCAATCTCTTACTGAAGCTATTGGCCATAATTCTGATAAGAACGTCCAGATTCAAGATTTGGAGGGGAAATTAGCAAATGCAGAAACTCAATTGGCTGCGTTGAAGGCTCAGCTTGAGGAGGTGAGTACCCAGCGCTTCAACGAGGGTGCGGACTTCTGCCACCGTAATCTTTTGCACTCTCCTGTTGGTCAGTGCTTTCTTAAAGAGATGTTGGAAGGTTTACTGGATGCTTATCATCACAGTACTTTGTTCTTAGAGCACATGGCCCCCCATACCAATCATTTCATCCGCCTCGGCTTCAAGTCTGCCGTGAAGAAGGCGCAAGAGAAGGGCTTTACTGAGAAGCTTTATATTGCTCGTACTCGAGAAGAGGTTGTTCCTTCTCCTCATTTTAAAGGCGATCCAACAGCTCCTGTCGATGCTCCTTAGTTCCTCCCCGTGATGCGGAAGGCCTTTCTCTTGCTAACTAATCCAAGCTCTTCTGATCTTGCTCCTTCCGCTGCTCAGCCTTTGCTTTATGACCTCAGTTCTTCCTCTAATCCTGCTCCAAGTGTTGCCTCCGACATTCCTTCCTCTGGGCCCGGCGTGGGCAATGTCAAAGAGGCTTAATTCCCCTGTTGACTTTTTATCATTTCTTATTTCGAACAATGCTTTTTTACTTGTGGGCCTGCGTGCCTTTTAATTTCCTATAGAGCTTATGTGCTCTTTTGACAATTATCACTCTACCCTTTGCTATCTTTATATCCTAATATGTTTGTTTTCTCTGTCCGCTCTTATTTGTTTTCTATATTTATGCATATATATATATCTCCTCCCTCTTAAGAAAGAATTTTTTACTATGAAAGAAGTAAAAATTTTGTTTTTCTTAACTCTCGCAGAGATCAGAGAGCATAAACTTACGCTCCTCCCTCTGGAAAGAATTTTTTACTATGAAAGAAGTAAAAATTTTGTTATTCTTAACTGTCGCAGAGTTCAGAGAGCAGAAACTTGCGCTCCTCCCTCTGGAAAGAATTTTTTACTATGAAAGAAGTAAAAATTT
>JAPKLY010000479.1:227871-335273 GCA_026898435.1 Prunella vulgaris
TTTGTTTTTCTTAACTCTCGCAGAGATCAGAGAGCAGAAACTTGCGCTCCTCCCTCTGGAAAGAATTTTTCACTATGAAAGAAGTAAAAATTTCGTTTTTCTTAACTCTCGTAGAGATCAGAGAGCAGAAACTTGCGCTCCTCCCTCTGGAAAGAATGTTTTACTATGAAAGATGTAAAAATTTCATTTTTCGTAACTCTGAAAGGTTTTCTTTAAGGTTTCCCTGAATTAGCAACAGTAATTCCTGGGAGTTTTTCATTGAAATTCGTAAAACTCAGCCATGCTTACATAATATGCATGGTCTTTTGATTAAAAGCATTCATAATCCTATTCTTCATTAGACATAATATTTATTCAAATTCACTATGTTCCAGGGTCTTGGTAGTTTGTTGCCTTCCTCATCTTGTAATTCATAGGCTCCTCCTTTCAATGCTTCAGCTATCACATATTGGCCTTCCCAGTTAGGCTCCAACTTCCCTGTAGGTTTGAATGCATCTGCCCTCCTTAGTACCAAATCTCCTTTCTCCAGCTTGCGCTATTTCATTTTCTTACTATACGCCGCTTTCACTTGCGATTTGTACATTTCTGCTCTAATTCGAGCCATTTCCCTTTCTTCTGCCACCAAGTCCAAATTCTCTTTTCTCAGCTGTGTGTTCTGACCTTCTTCATACATCTGAATCCCGTGGCTTTCTATTCCTACCTCAGCTGGGATGACTGCCGAGGCTCCGTATACTAAATTAAATGGGGTCTCTCCCGTAGCTGTCTTGAGTCCAGTTCGATAAGCCCAGAGGACAGAATCCAGATGTTCTGCCCAGTTTCCTCTGCTTCCCTCCAACTTTGCCTTGATCCCTGTTTACTATGGTTCTGTTGGTTACTTCCACCCGACCATTGGCTTGTGGATGTGCCACTGATGCCCATCTTTGTTGTATTCTCATCCCTTCACACCATCCTCTCACTCTTGCCCCTGTAAACTGAGCACCATTATCTGACACCAGAATTCTAGGCACGCCAAATCTGCAGCAGATGTTTTTCCACAAGAATCTGATCATAGTTCCTTCATCTATCTTCTGCACAGCTTCCGCTTCAGCCCACTTGCCGAAGTAATCCACTGCTACTATCAAGAACACATTTCCTCCGCTCGCCTTTGGAAACTTTCCCACTATATCTATTCCCCACTTGTTGAACGGACATGGCGAATACATGACTCCTAACCCTCCAGCGGGTACATGTATTAGTGGACCATGTCTCTGACACTTGTCACATCTCTGTATCAGGTCTTTAGCATCCCTTAGGATAGTAGGCCAAAAGTAACCAGCTCGTAATACTCTTCGGGCTACATCGCGGGCTCCTGTGTGACCTTCCCCACAACCTTCATGAATTTCTCTCAACAAATAATTTCCTTCTTGAGTAGATACACACCTTAGGTAAGGTTGAGTAAAAGATCTTTTGTATAAGAACTCTCCAATCATGCAGAATCGGGCGTATATAGTTATGCTCACCCTCTCGTATCCCTCTAGCTTCTGCCCTGTTTGTAGGAAATGAATGATGTGAGACCTCCAATCTACCTCTATCTCTACAGCTCCCACCTCCAAGTGAACTACTCGATCTTTTACAGCAATTAAGGTGATCTTACCTCTGATTTCTTCAGAGGCGCTCGCCATCTTGGCCAAGTAATCTGCCTTCTGATTCATTCCTCTTGGAATTTGCTCCACTCTTTACTCTTCAAACTTTTCCCTTAGCTGGGTTGCTACTTCTGCATACTTAGCCATTTTTTTATTTTTCTTCTCATAGGTCCCCTGCAATTGTTGGGGTGACCAATTGAGAATCCGAGTATACCACTGCCCTATGTGCTCCCATCTCGTGGAGCATCTTCATTCCTCTAATCAAGGCCTAATACTCAGCTTCATTGTTCGATATATTGAACTCGAACTTGATAGCAAACTGCAATTCTTCTCCTTCAGGTGTGATTATTTAGATGCCAGCACCATATCCAGTCTGGGTAACTGACCCATCCACATATGCTTCCCACACTTTAGCCTCTTTGCCTTGTGTGGTTTCTTGTATGAAATCAGCTAACGCCTATGCCTTGATAACTTTCCTTACCTCAAATTCAATCTCGTATTCTCCTAACTCCACTGCCCATTTGACCATTCGCTCGGACAAATCTGGCCTTCCAATGATTTTCTGCAAAGGCATGTGAGTTCTGACTACTATCTTGTGAGCCAAGAAATATGGTCTCAGCCTGTTGTTATCACCAAAAGGGCTGATTTTTCTATCTCCGAATATCTCGTTTCTGCGCCGTGCATAACTTTGCTTACGTAATAAACGGGCAATTACTTGCTTCCATCTTCTCGCAAGAGGACAGAACTTAGAGCACCTTCCCCCACTGAGAAATACATTTACAGGGTTTCACCCTTAAAAAGTTTCGTCAACCTGGGTAGCTTCATCAAATATTCCTTCAGCTCCTCAAATGCCTTCTGGCATTCTTCATCCCACTTAAAACGTGATCCCTTTCTTAAGATCTTAAAGAAAGGTAAACTTCTTTCCGCCGATCTTGAGATAAACCTAATCAGTGCGGTTATGCACCCATTTAACCGCTGGGCCTCCTTTAAGTTTCTGGGCACTTGCATCTCGAGAAAAGCCTTCACCTTCTCTTGGTTAACTTCTATTCCTTCAGGAGTCACGACATATCCCAGAAATTTGCCTGTTCTTACTCCAAAGGCACATTTAGCTGGGTTGAGTCGTATCTGATACATTTTTAATACTCCAAATATTTCCTCTAAATCAGAGGTGTGATCTCCTGCCTTGATGCTTTTTACCAACATGTCGTCTACGTATACCTCCATATTCTTCCCAATTTGTTTCTTGAAACTATATCCACCATCCTCTTGTATGTCGCCCCTGCATTCTTTAATCCGAACGACATTTTTACGCAGCCATAAGTCCCACAAGATACCACAAAACAAGCTTTGGGCACATCCAATCTATCCATCCATATCTGATGGTATCCTTGATAAGCATCCATCATGGACAACAGCTCACATCCAGATGTAGAATCTACTAACTGGTCGATCCTGGGAAGAGGGTAATGATCTTTGGGGCATGCTTTGTTGAGATCACGAAAATCGATACACATTCTCCAAGCTCCATCCCCTTTTGCTACTAATACCGCATTAGATAGCCATTCTGGGAATTGAACCTCCACTATATGCTTCGCCCTCAATAGCTTCTGCACTTCTTCTTTGATTACCTCATCTTTCTCTGGCCCGAACCTTCTCAGTTTCTGCTTCACTGGTCTGACTTCTGGATTTACATTCAAGCTATGCAGCGCTACCTTTGGATCGATCCCTATCAAATCCTCTGGTTGAAAAGCGAAGAGATCTGCATTCTTCCTCAAGCAACTGATAATAGATTCTGCGACCCTATGCTCCATCTGCGTGCCAATTCGAGTGGTGAATCCTATTTGGTTAGGAAACAATTCCACATGCATGAGTTCTTCTTTAGGGAGTACCTTCAGCTCTGGCTTCTCCTCTCTCATTTTTTCCAATTTTAACCTCTTTCCGTGAGGATCATCTCCTCTGTTCTCTTGGCTTACTTTCCTGGCCACCTCCCTCACAGTATCAATATAACATTTTCTAGAGCACATTTGATCACCACTGATTTCCACTACCTCTCTTCCCACAGGAAATTTCATTTTCAAGTGGTAGGTAGATACTACTGCTCGAAACAAGTTCAAAGATGGTCTTCCCATTATCACATTATATGAGGAGGGTGCATCTACCACAAAAAAGTTAACCATTTTCACACTGAACAAAGGTGGCTCTCCCAGCCTAACCTGCAATGCTACCTGCCCTCTGGGATGTATCGCCCCTCCGGTGAATCCAAAGAGTGCAGTGTCCACAGGCTTAAGTTGCACATTCAAATTCATCTTCTCAAAACATTCTCGGAATATAATATCAGCTGAGCTCCCAGTATCAATAAACACTCTTGCCACTCCGTATCCACCTATCTCTGTTGTTATTAGGAGGGCATCATTATGTGGCCTCTGGCCTGTGACTTCATCCTCTGCTCCAAATTTAATTATGGGCATATCCTCCTCCATACTTACTTGACGAACGTCTCCAGTCTCCCAAGGCCTACTTCCTCTGAGCGATCCCTTCCTAGCTCTGTTTGAATCACCATCGGTGGGTCCCCCCACTATCATCTGAATGAATCCTCTTCTCGGGACTGAACCATCTCTTCTAGGAGCTTCCACCTACTCTTTTCCCTTTTCTCCGGGCTCCCTTCTCCTTCCTCCAAATCTATCTCTGTCTCTCTTCACAAAATCAGACAGATGACCTTCTCTAATTAACCTTTCAATGGCATCCTTCAGATGCCGATATTCGTTGGTCTCGTGACCAAAATCGTTGTGATATCTGCAGTAATGCTCAGATCTGGGATTTTTGGGAGGCCTCTTCGCAGAGGAAGGGAATCTAAACCCAGGTATGTTGGCCGCCACCTCTAACATCTCAGTAGGCTGTAGAACTAGGGGGTGTAAGTGTCAAATCTCTCATGTGGCAACTTCTCCTTCTCATTCTTACTCTTTTCTACCCCTCCTTTCTTCTTCTCAGGCTCTTTCCTTTTTTCTGATCCTCTTTCCTCTTTCTTCATGCCTCTGGCTTCTTCCAAATTAATATACTTATCCGCCCTAACTTGCAATTCATCAAAAGATCTGGGTTATCTTTTAGCCAGAGACCTGAAGAAATCCCCATCTAACAGTCTCTGTGCTAACGCATTAGTTCTGACCTCATCAGAGGCAGAGGGCACCTCCAGAGCCGCTTCATTAAGACGGGTGATGAATGTCCTGAGGCTTTCTTGGGGCTTTTGTTTCAGACTGAGCAAGTATAGAGAGGTTTTCACTATTTTTCTGGCACTATTACACCCTACAACCCTTTTCCAGTGTAGATCACCATGAAATAGGCATTAAGAGGTGAGATCGTCTTTATTTTGAGAAATATTGCATCACTCATAGGCATATACACAACGTAAAACACACACCTCAGCTCATAAACATGTTCCTACAGACGGCGCCAGCTGATCGAGTCAAAAAATACTCGTCCAGCAAACTAAATGAATAAGGTCGAAGTCATTAAATCAATACCTGTCATCCTCTGCAATTGGTTAAGCAATGATCCACCTTCTATCTTCTGCAATATCCTTTTGACCTCCTACGCTTTCCTCCTTGAAGATCTGCACAAAATCGAGCTGGAAAGGATTTCGGTGTTGATCCTCCGACGCTCAAGTTAGCCCCAAGAAAACTCCTCAAAGTAACCAGAATGAAAATATATAGTGTGTTTTGAAATATGTGTCATGGAAAATGAAAAAGAGAGAGAGAAAACTATTTATACCCTCTCCTTTGGCAATAGGGGTATGATGGTCCTTTCCTCTACTTAGGGACCACTATTAACGGCTCCCAGCTAGTGGAGCAATGCAGCATAAAGGTAGTACCAATAGTACCATACGTGGCACTCTCCCATTGGTGGAAAGTACAATTTTATTCCCTCGTCCTGATTCGGATGGATATGCGCACCTAGGTCATAGGTTTCAATGATAGTGACAAAATTTTCTTTTCTTTTCTGTACTCCGCACATAGATAGGTCAACTTACCAGAGATCAGACCTCAGAAGTGAGAGGGAAGGATCCTCCTTTAACCAGATGCCTCTCGTTAACATGTCTAGTCCTCTGCGTTCTGGCAGAGGAATGAGTCCACAGGGTAGAGCTTAGCAATCTTTCGTTCTTTGAGATGAGCATCCTCTCTAGCCAATGCTTTGTTAAACCTATTGGAGCCTCGAGGTCCATATTAATTCTTAAGGCTTTATCATTCAGGTGCTTCTCATTTTCAGAAGAATTTATATCTGGTCGGTGACCTCAGAGATCACATATCCACGTCCTATAAATATGTATATAGTACGAAATATTTGCTAATCAGAATGCTTGGTTCACATGTTACTGCTTAAATATAGAGACATGTCGATTAAAAAACATAATCAATTGAACGCCCTTAAATAAAAAGGGCATAATGACAATAAACGTCCATCTGTAAGAAATGCAGCTGAGTCATCTTATATATTATAAAAGTTAAGCCAGTAAGGCTCAAATTTGAAATATAAAGGATGACTAGCTCAATAAGATGAAAGTCGAATCCGCGGTTAATAAAAACATAAGACGAAAAAGGAAAAGTCCTGACGTAAACAAATATAGAAGCAGTAAAAGAATAATAAGTACTTCAGTAAAAGCAAACTAACATAATACGACAACATATCATCTGATAAAAATAGATAAAAGCAAAATGTTCACCAAAACAGTGGGCGAATAAAGCAAAAAAGCATCCAGTTCAGAGTTAGATATTACATCACTAAAAGGAAAATCTAACAAAAGATGGATCATAGATAGAGTTTGATAAGATTGGTAAGAGTAACAAACGGCTACTCAGAAGCCGACTGAGTAGTAGTACCATCAACAACAACATCGGGGACAGAAGTAACAACACCAGAAGTCACAATTGCAGCAGAAACTAGAGTAACTGACTCAACTCCGGATGTCGGGAGCTATCGTAGAAGTGGACACACCAGTCAGGAAAATGGATGACATACTCTGATCACCAGGTGGAGTATTGAGAAGAGTCATGCTAAGAGTCTCGTCCCTATCGTGCCCTTCTGCCGAAACCTTTTCTGTAGTGGTCTCAACGGCATCCTCAAGAAATGGATGAATGATCTTCACTATTGGGCCAAACATGGAAATATCTACTCCAAGCTCAGGAAGATCACCAATCCAGAGGGGCTCATCAGCTTTGTGGGGGTTGGCAGCTACAAACTCCTCAAACTCCTTCCGAGTCGAATAGAATATTCCCTAACTATGCTTCTCAGCATGACAGATGACACATAGACACTCAATAAAAGTGTAGATAAATCCAAAAGTGGAATAATTCCCGGCACATTCTTGCATCTCCGCAGTAGTATGAAGATTCTTTTTCTCTCGAGTCAAACGACGTACATCCCTATTGGTTTGCTCGTGCATATCACTCAACTTGAGATACAGTTAGCGCATCTCCTCTCCCAAAATGTCCTTGTCGTGCTTCAATTGCTCTATCTCCTTAGCTTGTTCAGCGATGGAGTCGATCTGTTTTTAATAATTTCGAATAGCATTCTTTTTTGCTTCCACGGCACTTTGGCTTTGCTCTCCCATGAAGCAATAGTGGCAGTTTTAGCAGCAACCTCCTTGCAAAACTCTTCGTTTTCCCGATGTATCTTGCGCCTCTCTCGCTCAACACTTGCCAACTGCTCCATTATGCGTTTGGCAGTAATGCCAATTATTGCCTGCAGAAATGGCCATCATCTGAACATTATCTCCGGCACGCTGAGCATAGATGTCGTTCTCACCAAGACTGGTCCATCCCTGGGCTATACCTTGAGATGCCTTTTGAAGATTGAGGTCAGCAATGTCCTCAAAGTACTCAGGGGTACGAGAGCAAGCAAAATGGTGAAGAAGGTCGCTACGCCCATGATGTGCCTCAGACCGATACCTTCAAAGAAAAGAAATACATAGAACATTGATATCAAAACTTAGCAAGAGCTCGATAAAAAGAGGATATAATAACATACACATCACACTTAGAGAGATCCCAACCCATATACGTAATGTCTCGAGAATGGCCATGAACTTTTGTAGGAGACGACACCTTTCGAGCAGAAATCACAGGGGTAGCACTAGAAGCTTTGGCATTTTACAAAGGATGAATCTTTTTTTCTATGCCAATGGATTACCCATCTCCTCGTTTCAAATGATGAGAACTCTTGTCTTTCTCGGTTCGTGGGGGAGGTGGAGGCAACTCAGATTGCGATGATTGACGGGTGATCGCTCGTGGCACTTGTAACCCCTCGGTTGTCGTAGAACTTGGAGGTACCTTTGATGATTGTCCTTCCGCCAGAGCACCCAACTTCTTGACTTTAATGAGAGTACGCGGAGGATCAACTTTCTTGCGATCAACAGGCTTCATCGCATCCAACTTTTGAATCAATCGATAGAAGACAGGAGGAACAGTAAACACAGGACCTACAAAGCAGAGAAACATAAGAGTGATTGTCAGATAAGTTATCAAAGAATCAAAATGCATAAATACACATGATACCACCTTCCGGTGTGACTGGACCACCGAGGTGGCAAGGACTTGTAATCAAACAAGCAAGTTGACGATAATATTTTTGAAGCAAATGATTAACATCTCGATCTTCCTTGTTCCGCAGAATGGCAATGATCAAGGCATATCGAAATAGCTGGATTATCCCATGTAAGAGGTTCATGTCCAACAATAGCAAGAAAATATAAATATTAGATTAGTTTGATCAACCATTAAAGGTTTGACATAACACTCACGCTGAAAATCGCCATAACTCTTGGGGGACTCGAATCCGGTGCCTGTCAACTACCCCCGATGAATATAAATTGAACTTTCCAACTAGCAACTTTATAGGAAACTCCCTCGATTAATTTTAATCCAGGTCGAACTTTCAAATAGTACCACATATCTCCTTCCTCTGAGCATAGTGAAGTTAGCATTACATAATTGATTTCAGCGATGTTCATCTGATTACAATACCCCTCTAAACCAAGCAAACTAACAAGTCCAAGCAAGTTCCTCCACCCATTGGAAGTGATTTGGGTAATCGCTAAGTTAATATCTCGAAAAAAAGTACCAATAATCGGGGGCAAAGGTAGGGTAAGTCCCGCTTCCAGAATATCCAAGTGTATCGCAGTACATCTGGGTGAAGGATCATTGGCCCGTTCATCCTTCAAAGAAGCATAGAGGAAAATGTCTAAAGGAATACGATAAGCTCATCGTATGGCCGATAATTCTTCCCAGTTATAATCCCTATAATGGAATTGACTGCAAACTTGCTTTCATTCAAACGCATAGCGGGGCAATTCGGTCGTGGGATGCTAGATGAGTACTTGATTAGATATTCAATCTAACCCTCTTCGTGATCAATCTCCGGATCAAGAGTATGCTCAATAGGCGTTAGAACCACAAATCTGATAGGCTGTAGATAATCCCACGATGGCATATTACCATCATCAAAGGCTGTAGAAATTGGAGAGTGACTATTTTGTTTTTTCTTATTTTGTTCATTTACGGGTTGCTCTCCTTTTGCTGTGTCAAGAGCAGAATGATGCTCGCCACCACCGAGAGAGCGAGCAGGATGAACTGAATCCAAAGTAATTACATAGCTGGCACTGGCATGATATACACGGGGGAGCGACCAATTTTCTGATTGCCCAACAAACTGGAGCGACCAATACCCTATTCGACCACCTACTCGATGCGAGCAACCTTCTCGCACATTTCCTTAGTGGTACGAATAGCAACCTCTTCATCAGATTCTGTGAGTACATCACCATATATATCCCTAAGCACAGAAGTTATATTGGAATCTGCATCAGGTTCATCTCAAAGTAAGGTACGACGGTGTGAAAATTGCCATGTAGGAGATATGGATGCAGGCAGCGCAGACCGGATAGGAGAGGCTTCAAGGACCCCTGTTTCCAGACTTTGAATTGGGGATTCGATATTTGAGGGCGATTCCAACATATTTCTGTGTCAATAGCAGTAATATTTTGTCTAGTACTCAGAGAAAGGAACAGGGAAACATATATGTATTTGTCGGAGATATTCGATATTCAGGCAACGACGCAACTCACCACTTCGTAACTCTATCGTATTACTATGCTTAATAATCGATAAGTTAAAAGATTACAAGAAAAACAAGGTAGGGGTTTATTGTTCACCTATTACGATGCCGAAAATGAGATGTAAGAAAGATGAACATACGCCTTTAAACCACCGGAGGTCGGGATGACATGAAAGGAAAACAAAATCAGAGGAAATAAATCAAAAGACGCCTTCTATAAATAAATACAAATGCGGAAGGTCCTGGAAATAAAAGCCAAAGGACGGAGGGGCCTAAGAGAATAGATTTTTTGAAACCGCCTAATAAGTGCGCCTTTTCGAGGCAACATTGGGATTCCGTGCCCGCAGCTGACATGGAGAGCAAGATGCTCGCCACTAACATGCTCGCTTCCTCATTTCGGCAACCAAGATAGGACGAACACAGGAACGCTTGTTCCAATTCCATAAAAAGTCAAATTTTGTAGTTCGATCTCTAATCAAAGTTGATTAGAAATCGAACTAGGGGTAATTGATGATGCATAAAATAAATGATAGACATGGGGAGCTATGTAATTATGAAGACGTGGTAATAATATTTAATCTATGACGGAAGCTGATGCTAGGCAACCAAGATGTGGCCAAAGGTGACCATCTCAGCCTACCAGCGATCATGTTAAGAAGACCAGGTTGGTCGACTCTACCTTAAGGTGGTCGCCCGATAGAAAGACATAATGAGATTTAGTCGCCCTATGTTGTTAACAGAGTTAATGAGTATATATACGAACAGAGTTGGTTGCATACCATCTTGAAGGCAAGAGCAACCACTTTATGGTCGCCGTCGTTACTTAGAGGTTAAGTTAGGAAAAGTCAATGTAACCTTTGCATGAAAGCCACGTGTTACTTGCATGCAAAGGGTTATCCACGCAGGTGCCACCTCCTGCTTAGATATCTCTATATATATAAGTTCAATTTCTAAATAAAAGGATCACATTTTTAATAATTCTAGGGACGTGCTGCTTAACCATTCTCATGACCTACTTGACGTCCTGCTTGATTTTGTAGATCTTCTATTTCCAGCTTTTGTTGACGATTAACATGTTAGTAACCATATTACACCTTTAATCTACAAATTGCATCAACAAGTTGGGCTCAATTATAGGCCGATCTGCAAATGGCCAGGCCTAACCTGGGCTGCAAATATGCCTTGACCCGTTGGATAGGGCCGGACTGTCCCATTTTCTAGCTTTAACATGCATGCCACAGTAAATGAACTAATACTATATTTTATATAAATTGACACTACATGCTGAAATGTGTGCTATTGCGTGAACTGAAATATGTTATGCACAAAAAATATTTCCATGAGTATTTCTCACATAATACATATCTTCACAATATCCAAATTTGCATGACATATAATTATTTTTTGGCCTACATATATACACAATTCAACTATTCTTTTTTACTTTATACTAAAAACTTTATAAGTAAATTTTTAGGTGCACTTGGGCGCAATTATGCACTTGAATTTTAACTTTAAATTTTACTTTAACTTTTTCACAACATATAGTAACACGCCAAACACTATGTTTGCAATTTGGGGTATTCTGGGGCATTACTTATAATTGAATTATTTTTGGGATATTACTGATTTGTTCTTGGGGTACTAGTAAGTTATTTTTGGAGTATTGCTGACTTATTTTTGGGTATATATGAGTTGTTCTTGGGTTATTATTGACTTATTCTTAGAGAATCGGTAAGTTATTTTTTAGGTATTACTGACTTGTTCAATTTTATTTTATTAAAACCCAAAAAAGAAATAATTTGTGCTCTTCCTTCATCCATTGATTATGCTCCTCAATAAGCTCCCCAATCCCACAGTGTCTCTAATTTTCATATATGAACCTATGGAAGATGTTATTTATGACCTTCATAATAAGAAAATGTTTCATATGCAATTGGTGCACTCACTCAATAGTTTAGATTGTTTACACTGAAAAGTTGTGTCAGATTACACTGAAAAATGAGAGTTGATTACACCGAAAAGTTTACACTATTATTAATTTTCAATGTAATCGATTCACACTTTTTAGTAATATAATAAGATTTAACTTTTCAATATAAACAACCTCAACTGTTGAGTGAGTGCATCATGCACCAGATGCACATGAGATGTACTCGCAGAATAAAAGGCATGTGCACCATGAATTTGTCATATATCCTCAGTCCCACGAAATGAGAATACATCCTTCTTTGTTGTAGCGTCTAGGGGTGGAGGAAATATAAAAAATATTGGTATGCACACACTTACCTCACTAAAAAAAATTAAATTTATCAAAAATTTTGGTATACCAAAATTTTCTGGGTATGTACCGTATTGAAGATTACGGTACAATAACAATATAGAAATTTAAAAATTTTGGTATACGCTAAAAATATTTCGATATATTGCGGCATATAAAAAATAACATATTGAAATTTCACATAAAAAATACATTTTTTTTGAATGATAGTGGTATGATTTTTTTATACCAAAATTTCTGTATATCAAAATTCGGTATACCAAAATATTTGGTATGACATTTTTTGGTATCGAAAATGTCGATATGATATGGTATGACGAGAAATTTTTTAGTATGCTGTATCATCCATCCTTAATTGTGTCTTTCCGAAACTGAATTAGATTCCCTATCTTCTACATTTTTATATTTATAACACGTAAATCTGCTACTAAGTCATTCGTTCGGCACAACTTTCCCTAAGAATTATGGAATTCAAGGCAAAATCACTAAGTGTGCGAAGTAAGTCAAGATTTTGGGATTCAGATATTTGAGTTGAGTGCAATTTAACTTTATGTCAAATCAATATTTAATAGTATGATGTATTAAAAATTGTAATAATAGATTTTATAAATATTTGTAGGTGTGAGTTGAATATGAGATTTTAAAAACTAAAATTTTAATTCCAAACTCGTATGAGATTAGGAATATAAAATTCTAATTCCATCCGTGTTTGTTCCAAAATAAACACAACCTAAAAAATGAGCTTTTGGCCTCAAGGGAGGACATTGTGAGGGGTTAAAGGACTTTGAGCTCTTTGATGTTCGAATTAGAGCTGATTTCAATCTAAATCGATTGGCTGCTTTGTTGGAAGAATTATTCAATTATGTGTTTATGTGACTGATTATCTTGTGATTTCTTCCAAACAATAATCAATATTTAATTAAGAAATGTTTTTTGTTAGTGAGAGAAAGTAGAGAGAAGTGTGTTGTGGATAATATGAACTTAGAGAGAGAAAATCAGATACAAGAGCCCTATTTATAGTTTTGCATGTGATGAGGTGGCATGTTTTAAGCTTATATAGCCTAATTATCTGACAAGTGTCCTTAACACTTGTCTCTTTGCCACCTATTACGCACTAATTACATTACTACTATCCTACTACATTACTATTGGAGACCTACTTAGCTATTTTCCTCTACTCCGAGTAGTGCGAGCTTCTCTGCCTTGCGCTATTCCGAGGTCTAATGCTTGTAGTAAGGAGTGATCTCTTGTTCCCAACTCTAGGCGAGCTACTGGCGAGCTACTTAGCGAGCTTCCCCTCTCTGTTGTGTTGACTTGGTCAATAGATGATGACATGGCTCCAACAACCTGGGGCGAGCTATGGGCGAGCTATTAAGCCTTAAGCTTTTGATTATGTTAACTCACCTTGATGAACTCACTTTAGTTCGCCTGTCAACACACTTAACTTTACATTGAGCTTCAATCTACTTGCAAGCCCAAACCTATGAGGGTTCGGGATCCATTACTATTGCTTTTTAAGCTCGCAAATTGCTCAAACATGAGTGATTTTCTACTGTTATGAAGGATCACAACTTGAGGTGTTGCTCAAGGTTGTGGTTATTCATTGTTAGGTTAATTAAGTTAAAATTAAGAGAAATTGCCTATGAGATACCACCTTTTTACAAATATTACTCCCAACACACAACTTTTTTTTTTACACATAGCACACAAGTCTAGATTTTTATAAGTCAACCCACCCTACACCACACCTCCCACCCAACATATACCAAACCCCACACTCCACTTCACCACCCAAAGAAATGAACCCCACCACCCCACAGTTTTTGTTTTATATTGTCAAATCAACTTTAATTTTTTTTTCAAATTTTAAATATTATACACATGTCTTCTGCATTGTTTTTGGAATAAAGAGCTTATTGTGGTAAATCTCTTGTTGATTGCAGCATACGCACCTGATAATTTTTTTATTTATTATTATATACACACCTAACAATTTTTATATTTATTATTATATACACACCTAACAATTTTATATTTATTATTATTTATACAGCTTTAGTCTCAGAACACCGTCCGGGGAGACCAAATCGCTGACCTCCGGAAGAAGCAGAAAGAGCTCACTGATGAAGCCAGTGCTTTGGGCCTGACTCTTGATGGCATCGTCTAAAAGCCGAATGAGGATGATGATGCCAAAAAGGAGGAAGGAGCTAAGGGGGAAGCAGTTCAGAAAAAGAAGAAGGTGGTCATGAGAGAACTCCTTCCTAACCTGGTTCAGATAGAGAAGAAGAGGACTAGGTTCGTTTATGCCGTTGGCGGATCAAGCGCCACCCCTGAATCTGACCCTGTTCAGAAGAAGCTGAAGTTGAAGACCTTGGATCCTTTATTCAAAGAGATGAAGGTGTGCCTGTGTTGGTCCCAAAGGCAGGTTTAAGAGAAAGAAACACAAGTTCAAGTCTAGAAGGGGGGGGGGGTTGAATAGACTTGAAAGGTTTTAAAACTTTTTTGTTTTAAGCCTATTTATAAAATCAGCAGACTACTTTTGAAAGCAGTCTGGTTTTATAGAATGTGCGCTGTGAAGTATGTGCAGAAACATTTTTAATAAAAACCCTTTTTAGTGATTTGTGCACAGTTAAGAACAGAAAGATAAAGAACACAAGACACCAGAATTTATAGTGGTTCGGACAAAAGGTCCTACTCCACTCTCTACAATCCAACTGGAATTGTGGGGCTCTCCACTAACTTCTCTCTCACTTACTCACAAACTTGAGAGCAAAACTCTCTCACAATAGTCTATGCTAGAATAGCAGTCGACTTCTAACAACTTCTATAAAGCTTACAAAAGATTAATATGAAAGAATGGTGTTGAGTATGAGTGAAGATTTTGACAGAGTTTCGGCAAGCTTAAACGCGTGTGAATCGATACCTAAAATCTTCATTTGCACTCTTATATAGGTTCAAATCAACTAGCCATTGGGATAGACTAGAGATCTGAGATCCTATAATCTCTGTATCAATCAATCATAAAGATTGATTGAATCTCCTTCCTAATTCCCGGAAGTCTTCGCAATCTTCAATCAATCAAGTTTGTCCCCTTGATTGATTGATCTTCTATTCTGGGAATCTTCTCTTTGTCGCAAGTTAACCCTTAATGAGATTCCGTAGGATCTGGGTGGAGCACAAGACTCCAGCTGATCTGTCTCCTCAGCTGGTATACTGGTCTACTGATACTTGGACCACAGCTGATGTGCTGGTCTGCTGAAGTGCACCTCAACTGATATCTTTGGACTTCGTCTGAAGTTTCAGTCCTTGGTCCTAGTCTTGTCTGCGATATGCTCAGCTGATCTGTCTCCTCTGATGTTCTACTCCAGGTACTCCAGTGTCAGCTGCTCAGGTCTTTTGTCTTCTGGAATCTGCTAAGTCTTCAAAGTCTTAGCTGATCTTCTTCTCTATGAAAGCTTTGTATCTTCTAGGCAGCAAGGATGATTCCCCCTTACTAATAACCTATCTAATCCTAACTATTCATCAGCTGACTAACAGGTTCAGCTGGTCCTACTACAAGCTGATTGGTTTATCATATCATCAAAACATCTAACAAGAATATCCTAACAGCCTACATCCGGAGTTAGCTGGTCAGAGGGAGGAGATGAGTGAGAAGGAGAAGCTGGCCAAGATGAAAGAACTTTCCCAACACACTCAGATCCAAATGCTGAAGGGGACCGTGGAGTATTTGACAAATCAGATCCAGAAGTAGAAGAAGGTGGCTCTTGGATCTCGGAAGAAGGCTCCCCGGAAGCAAGCTATTGTTCAGGACCAAGGGCCCATTCTGTTTCAACATGTTGAACAGTTTGTGCCCAAGGAACTGAATGAGAAATAGGTTCCTCTCCTGAACGAGTGGGTTGATTTGATTATGTGGTGGGGTTCTGGAACGGCCAGAAATAAGACAAGGAAAAGATTCTTCACCACTGGATGATGGAGGAACATCCCGACATCTGGTCCGAGATTGTCAGGCATGCTGATGCCTAAGGAATTAAAATCAGCCCTCCGAAAAATATCAAGTACCCACCTCCGATGCAGGGGATGTCGAATTAGCTGGACAAGTCAGTCATTCAGGAAGAAGTCATCAGGATTGGAAGGGCGACCAATGCTCAGAATGATAGGAGTCGGATGGATGAGATCCTGCTCCGAGTGCTGCACAAGTACGACATTCCGCTGGACCATTGGGATGATGAGGATGAAGAGTGAATAGATCAGGAAATAGTAGTCAGGAATAAACCTTGTAATAGCTTCAGGATACTCTGTACTTATTGTAAAATCAATGAAGTTATTTTATTCCTGAGTACAACTTCTTGTTGACTCCTGATCTATCTTTCAGCACTCTTATCAAGAACTGTACTAACCCTTTCCTTGTTTCCATCTTATAGACTAAGTACCTAGTTTGTCAGAAGGTACTGAGCTGATTATGCTGACCTTTGTCAGTCTAATGTTTATATGGATAGGAATTTGCTTAAGGGTTTTGGCATCATCAAAAAGGGGGAAATTGTTGGGACAATCTGAGAATTTTATTAAGATCCCAAAACCCCTGATGATTTGCCTAAGTACAGTCAGGTCTGGATAGATTAGTTCAGAATTAGTCAGGTTAGAATAGTTTTCTATTCACAGGTAATCAACTCAGGGGAATGCATTGGGACTGAAGATTGTTGGAGTCGACCGAAAGATCTGAAGACAGAAGATGTACTTTCACCTGAAGTTTAGAGCTCACCCTGAAGGATCGTCCTGAAGGAAGTCGTCTGGTCTAAAGCTGAGTCCTGAAGAACCTAAAGATTCATCCTGAATACTTGTCTAAGTCATCCTGACTTATTCCACTAACTAATGATCCTACTGAGTACACTAAGCATGCTTAGGTCAGGACTTAGTCAGTGAGGGCGACGTAACCTTAATCAGGCTGAGTATCATCTATTGATACTTATAAGACCTGACTTGGGTGATTATAATTTTTTGATACTTGTAAATCCAGACAAAAAGGTTACACATGCAATGGGAAGTTGACATTTATGTTAACACCTGAGACAAAGAGAATGTCAGTAGACTCCGAAAGAGACAAACATTTATTCTGAGTTAAGGACAAGTTACTCGGAGTTTAAATGTACGAGGATGCACAAAGTCACATCGAAGAACTAGCCGTTTGTACGAAGAGCCAATCGATCGTCGACACGTACGTACGGAGTCTGCGCAACATTTAATGTGTCTCAGAGTTGCAGGCGGTGCCCATAGTATTTTCGGATTAGGCACTGGAAAAGGTCAACCAAGTACAACTAGCCTGCAACTACCTAAAAAATAGGAAGATTTGGAAAGATCTCCTCCAACGGATCTATTTCAATTCTCTCTTAAATACAGAAGACCTTGCACCCATTCAAGGTTACTAGAAATATCCAAGCAAGAAATCTCCAAGAATCCAAGTGCTCAAAGCAAACTATAAGAAACACTCTGCAAGTCAAGTTTCCCTAGTGTTGTAGTATGATTCACTCTATATTTGCTTAGATTGATAGTCCTTGTCTTTAGCATTATTTTGATTGCTAGGCTATCACTTTAGTTGGAAATCAGAATACGAAACCCCTCAGTTTGTGAGAAGGTTGTTTAGAAGGATTGAGACTTGTAAAACACCCAGGGGCTAAGTTCCTAAGAGAGGAAGAAGGCTACTCGTGAACCTTGGCACATTAAAAACAAGTTCCGATCCTAAGTGGAAGAAGATCACTTCCTGTTAAATCAGGTCGTGGATGTAGGAGTTGTTTATCTCCGAACCACATTAAAAATACCCCTTGTGTGCTGATTTAGATTCTTGTTCAGGATCATATTGTCATCATCTTAAACTGATCATACTTGCATAAGTTTTAAAATATCAGGAGGAATCAATTCTCCTGAGGCTTAATTCTGTGCACCAGCCTTAACAACGGTTCCTAAGCAAGTCAGAAAAATAGTTTTCGGAAACTAAAATGAGTAGAACTTAAGGGCTCACTTTTCGTACGTAACTCTAGCTTACTGAGATAGCTATCCAACTGACTAGCTTTCTGAGCGGTCAATAGGTGGGTTATCTCTACTGAGCTTCGAGAGCACACTCAGACTCAGCCTATTTGGTTCCTGACTGATCAGTCCCTGCTGCCCCTGTGGACCATCAGTTTAGTGAACAAATCAGGATCTTCTTGACTGAGACTGAAAGAGTATTTTCCTGAGCTTTTGGGAAAATCTTACATCAGTGTATTCCCCCTATACACTGATCTTACTTGTTTCAGGACCAACAGGGGTAATATCATTCGTCACACTTGGGTTTGTATCAACCATCTTGAAGGAAATTATTTGTTTTAAGACTGTAGGAAATATAGTGCACCTAATGGTTAAAAATTAATAAAATATAATCTGGATAATCGAGGCTCGTGTAAAACACGATTTCCTTAAAACAAATAATGCCCCTCACTCTTGGTGCTTAGTGAATATATGGGACACTTGTTTCCCAGGATACAACGATAAAAAGCAACGATATAGCACAATATCTTGCTTAAAATGAACTGATATATTGTTTGTAATATCACCGGAGTATGAACGAAAATAGCAGAATAATAGGCAAAAGAATGTGGCAGATTGCCGGAAAATATCTGTATATTTTTCCCACTCAAAGTTTGTATTTCTTGTTATCCATTTTTCAAGCAACACATAAGAATACTATTTATAGTATTAAAAAATTACCGTTGGAGTGTGGCCATAAAGACCCATAAATGGTCTTGACCGTAACTGGAAAAACATCTGAATTAATTGCATTAATTCAGGTTTTTTTTAAAGTTTCAAAACGTGTTGTAACTGTAGAGATTTTGAAATCTCAGTAGGCCTGAAAAACTGCCTCTCAGGATCCTTAGCCTGTATCCTTAGCCTCTCAGGATCCTCTCAGGACTATTCTTAGGATTACGTCAGGATCCACTCAGGACTATTCTCAGGATAGCCTCAGGATGAATTATCCTCAAGATCAGGATGAACAATCCTCAGGATCGGGATATCCTCAAGATCAGGATGAACTATCATCAGGATCAGGATATCCTCAGGATCAGGATGAACTATCCTCAGGATCAGGATATCCTCAGGATAATCCACCTTTGTTACAACAAACTTAAAAACTCAATTTCTCATTCACCCAATATCGGAATTGGGCGAGTAATATACCAAATCGAAGCTCTCTTCGAAGAGCACAAATTCCAACAATGACTATTTCCAATCAAGCCCTCATTGCAAAACAGGTTTGGAGACTTATGACACAACCGAATTTGCTAGTCTCAAGAGTCCTAAAGGGGAGGTATTTTAAAGGGGACATAATGGAAGCGGGTCTTGGAAGCAATCCATCCTTCTTATGACGATCGCTTTATTTGAGCCGAGATTTACTGCATAAAGGCATTTTCTGGAAAATGGCAGTCAGATCAAGGGTTCAAGTGTATAAAGATGTGTGGCTGCAGAAACTTCCCATGGGACGATCCATATCTAGAGTGGCACGAGCACTTTCGGTGGCAACCTCCTTTATCACAGAAGAAAGGAAATGGAATGAGGAGATGGTAAGGCAAGCTTTTCAGCCTTTTGAAGTAAAGGAAATCCTCAACACACATATTAAAGTCGAAGGGGAAAGAGACACTAGATACTGGGGTTTTGAGGCTAAAGGTAAATATACAGTAAAATCTGGATATGACATGGCTATTAACACAAGATTAGGCACACTGAGGAGAAACGTTGTAACCGGATCAATATGAATCAGATTAGACAAATGGGATAGATATATAGTGTAATTGTCAATTTTATATAATATGTGTTTTGTAGCCCATTGGTTAATAACATGTGTATTGTTCTATTTTGTTTTTAAAATTTATTTTATTTTTTCTTTTATTTCGTTTCTGGATTTTATTTAATTTTTTCCTAAATTTAATTTTTATTATTTAATCAAAAAATTAAGCCTTTTTTTCTTTATTTTGAATGGTTACATTTGAGTGTAATAAAATGCAAAACCTTGATATAATTGTAGGTGTATGTTTATTTAGTTTAAAAGTAAAAGATAATTTAATATAAAAGTACAAACTAATTTAATAGAGAACTGTAGATTAATATAATTGAAACGTGAAATTTGTTACAACTAAAAAGCTTAGGCTTATTTAACTAAAAGGTAAATAATAACTCAACGTAAAAAGTGAAGGCTAATTTAGTTGAAAAGTCTAAGCTAGTTTAACTAAAATGTGTAGACTAATATAATTGAAACGTGAGACTTACTATAAGTGAAAGGTGCAAACTTATTTAATTAAAAAAAAAAAAAGACAACTTAATTAACTGAAAGTGATGGCTAGTTTAACTGAAAAAGTGTAAGTTAATTTTTACTAATAAGTGAAGCTTGTTATAGTTGAAACGTACAGACTTATTTAACTAAGGAGTAAAGATAACTCAACTAAAGATTACTTTAATTGAAAAGTGTTCTAGTTTAACTAAAGCATGAAAGTAAGTTTTTGTCTTCACGAAATAATTAGAGTTGAGTGTAATGAAATATAAAACTTGTTAAAACTGAAACATATTGGAGAAATGAATAGTAATTTAACTAAAAGTAAAGATAAATATAGTTGAAAAGTGAAAAATATAATTGAAAAGTGAAAGGTAATTTAACTAAAAAGTAGGAATGTGCACAAACAAATTAGGTCTTCATATGAAAGGGTGTAATGTTTTAGATGCTCAGGAAAATAACACTACATTTGTTTAATAAATTTCAAGAAATTTTAAAGAGAAGTTAGCAAACTATTTGAAACCCTTGAAATCATTAAAATTTTGAAACTTACTCCACATAACTATTGATTTGCAAATATATGTACAAGATTAGAATCAAATCAAATATATCCCACCACAAAATTCGAATACCTATGTTTGTCTTCATTGTACATAGTCTCAACAACTTCAACTAATTAAAATATTCACCATCTCTTATCAAGCACCTCCTATTCACCTCTTCCATTATGAGCAAACTACTCGTGTGGATCAACGAGAAGTAATTCAATGTGATTGACACTGAGTATCTGATATCAAAAGGAGGGGAATCGCCGGAGTGACAAAGAGGGGAGAAATTCAGAGAGAAAGAGAGAAGAGCATGAAGAAAAACTAATATGTATTAATTTGAAGAATGAAAATAAATTTAATTTATATTTTTTGGTTGGTACGGAAATATTTTATTCAAAAATAAAATTTTGGTACATAGCATAATCAATTTCATCAAAATTTACATATTATTTAATTAAACATTTATTATAATACATTTTTTTACATAATTTTGTGTTTAAAATTTATAATGTTTAATATGTGCATTGAATGAGAGAATAACTAGTTTTAATTATAAAATATGGGTGTTGTCCATGACCATGAGCAATCATATATTCTGCTTTAAATGTAGATTGATAATAATAATTTCATCAAAAAGTAATATAATTAATATGTTAATAAAAAAGTAAACAAATAACAAAATATCAAAGTGATAAAATAGAGATAGTATGTCTAAGTCAACTTGAGTTAATTGTATAAAAAAATAATGATAAAGTGTAAATAATTAAATATTGCAAGGATAAAGTTGTGAGTAAAATTTTTTTTTCTGGCATCAAAATAAATTAAAAAGAAAAGTGTGAAAATTAATTTAGGACGAAGTGAGTAATAATAATAAAAATAGGCAGTTACAAAAAGGGACAATTATGCAATTTTTGGAATATTCGCACACTCATTCTGAGTGTGCTTTGAATGTCCATATTTTATAATTTTTGCACACTTATCCCTATTTGTAATTTAAGAAAAAAATATGCCCATCTTTATTTTGTTCCCTAATAAAAAAATAATTAAAATGTTTAATAAATATAAATAATAATTCCACAAGCAATATGTGAACACATAGAAATTCATCTCAACCCGTCCTGTTGATATCTATTTGTGAATTCGAGTTTGTGTGAATTCAATTTTATCAAATATCAATGTTATTACATATTATTAATATTATTTTGTGGAAACACTATCACTATTATAAAATTACACATTTTTAATCATGATAGCTGATATATATAACAGTGATAATGTGTATACATAATATTGATACTTGAAAAAGAAAATTTAAGAGATCTCAGGTTATATTTATATTGTATCGTGCACATTGTTCTGGTCTTTCGATTTTTTTTTAAAAGGGAGCAAGTCTTTTTTGTAAAATTTATTTATCGTATGAAATTTATATCATTATAGAAGTCGGAAATCGGTAATCGAACGTTTATTGGCCGCCTATTTTTTTTTAAAAAAAATTAAAAATTAAATATATAAAATTTGGGCCGCTCTACCCAAAACGCCTAAAATTGCCGATTGTACAGAAATCGGGTTGGCAAATGGCCGCCTAGACCAATTTTTGTATCACTTGTATTAATTGATATCATATAATTTTATACTGGGACTTTAATTGACAAATTTAATAATATTAGTGAATATATATAATAATAATATATATAAGATACATGTCTTAATAATTCCACGATTCCCTTTTAAATTTCACATTTTCTTTTAAAATGTCTCACAATAAATTAAAAAAAAGCGAAATAACAAAATTTCATGATACCTACTTTATTTTAAAATATTTTTAATTTACTAACCTAAAAATTAATAAAATAACTTTTTTAATAATATATATCTTACAAAATATAAAATTTAAAAAGAGATTAGAGAAATTATTAATGTTTTCTTTTTTAAGGAAAAATTATTAATGTTATATTATAGGAGTAGTAGAACTTACAGGAGTTTTCGTGAATAAAAAATATGGTGCGACTATACATATCGAAATTCCTGTAAACATACCCAAATTATTAAATATATTTCATTTAAAATGAAAAATTAATTTAAAATACTAAACATATCTCATTTTTTTACTATTATATTCTTTTCCAATTTTGACATATTCTTTATTTCTCTCAAGTCATGTTAATGATTCACAGTGCGTCGCCATTTTTAAGAAATGAGAACTAAAACTTTGCGTCGTCATTTTATCTGTTGCAACTGAATAAAATTTTAAGAGAATTCACTAGATGAACGCCATGCCTTCTTCTCCACGCTCCTTCAGATCTCACCGGAGTTTTTTTTCGCCTGAAAATCACCATCTTTCCCATCCAAAATTCCATAATTTCCAACATTTCTGTATCGTCGTGGAAATTACGGCGGCTCATCCTCTTCCATGTCACCCCTTCTGCAGCGCTCTTCAACAATAGGCATATGCCTTTTTAATTATTTATTGTGTATAGTAATATTTCATCAATAAATAATAAAAAGATATAATTTAGATTAGTTTGATGTTACTAACAAAGCATAACAAATGAGATTGAATTAATCAAAAATGAGATTGAATTAATAAAAAATGAGATTGAATTGATCTGTAAATTGTATAGGTGGATAAAATATGAATTGATTGCAACATAAAACTTTAGGACTGTGTAGAACTGTAGAATAGTTTCAAAGATGATTGGAATCCGTGAATATAATAGTTAGGACGTGAGAGAGAAAAAGAATAGGTCAAACATAAAAAAAAGATATATTAATAAAAAATGGGATATGTTTAGTAATTTAAATTAATTTTCCATTTTAAATTAAATATATTTAGAATATGTTTAGAGGAATTTGGAGTATCAATAGTCGCACACCTTACAAAATATATGTTCTCTTTTTTAAGCTGTCTTGTTTTAAAAGTTTCTATTAACAACTTCTCCTTTGAAATTAATATTCACCTCCATTTTATTCTTCTTCTAAACGAGTTTTTTTGCACTTTTGGTCCCACAGAACATGTATTATTTTAGAATTGGTCCCCAAACATTTCACTATTTGTCCCATATGATTTTTTTCTTGCACTTGTAGTCTCACACGTTACAAAATTTACACATTTGGTCCCAAACACTAACGGCTCTGTTAAATACATGATTTGCAACATTAGTCCCATAAGATTTACTCACACATAAATGTGTTTAGCCCATTAATTTATATTTTCAGATTTAGTCTCATTAATTTTTTTATTTGCACAATAAATCCCATAGGATATAAATATTGAACAAAATTTTAAAAATATTAAAATAAATCAACTAAATCTTTAAATAATAAAATTAAATCTTCAATATATAATTAAAAAAACTCAACTAAATCTTAAAAAATAGTTAAAACTAAGAAATTAACTTTAAAATACTCTAATTTTAATTCAAGATAAATAAAAAAAATATAATTATTTTTTAATTTAAATATTTATGAAGTCTAGTTGATTTTTAAAATTTTGATTTTATTAAAATTTAGCCTTTTTTTTATTTTTTTAAATTTAATATTTGTTGAAAATTTTGTAGTATTTATAAATATATATATATATATATTAGATTTTTTAAATTATTTTTTATTTTACTTGATTTATTTAATTTTTTCAGATTTTAGTTCGTTTTAAATGATTTTATTTAAATACTACTTAATTTAATTATTTTGAAGATTCATTTTATTTTTTTAATTACTCCTTCCATCCCAAAAGACATTGCATACTTTCTATTTTGGTTTGTCCCACAAAAAGTTTGCATATTCAAAAATGAAAATTATTTATTAAACTCCACTCTCACAACACACATATAATATTCATAAAAATGTATCTTTTATACCTTTTTCTTAAACTCCGTGCCCAAAAGACACCGCAATGTCTTCTGGGACGGAGGGAGTATTTATTATTATTATTTTCAGATTTATGTTTTTTATTGATATTTAAAGTTTAATATATTTTAAAATTTAATTTATACTTAAAATAATTTAATTCTTTAACGTTTACGAATTTTTTTATATTTTTAAAATGATATTTTAATTTACATATTTTTTGATTTTTTTAAATATTTTTAAAATATATTCAGTTTTTTATAAATTAAGAAAGAGTCAAAGAAGTTTTTTATTATATTTTTGAAGTAGAGAAAAATGTGGTAATGTGTTATTTTTGTTTTGATGAAAGATATTATAGGAATTAATGGGGTGTGTTTAGTAATATATGATAATTTCTTAAATTTGTTGGGATATGTTTAGAGGATTTTGGGGATATGAATAGTGGTACTATTAAATTTATTAATAATAGGTTTTAAACCTAATAAAATTTGAAAAAAATTAAATAAATCAAGTAAAATAAAAAAAATAAGTTAAAAATAATAAATACAACAAAATCTTTAAAAAATGTTAAACTAAAAAATCTTTAAAAAAATAGGCTAAAGTTTAATGAAATCAAATTTCTTAAAAATCAACTTAGACTTCATAAATAATTAAATAAAAAAATAATTATATTTTAAATTTTATTTATCTTGAATTAAAATTAGATTTTTTTAAAATTAATTTCTTAGTTTTAACTATTTTTTAAGATTTAGTTGATTTTTTTTAACTATTTATTAAAGATATAATTTTATTATTTTAAGATTTAGTTGATTTATTTTTTTTAGATTTTTTTCAATATTTATATTCTATGTTAGACAAAATTCAATATTTATATCCTGTAAGACTTATTTTGCAATTAATAAAATTAATTTGGACTAAATCTGAAAATATAGATTAATGGGTTTAAATATGAGTAAAACTTATGGGACTAACGCTACATATTTTGTATTAAACGGAGCCGTCAATGTTTGAGACTAAATGTGTAAATTTTGTAACGTATGAGACTACAAGTGCAAAAAAAAAAAATCGTATGGGACCAATAGTAAAAAGTTTGGGACCAATTCTAAAATGATACATATCCTGTGGGACTAGAAGTAAAAAAAAAAAAAAAACTCTCTTCTGAACAATCAATTTCCGCTGTAAATTTTCTTGCTCTGTTTCCCTCTCAAAACTCACAGCAA
The DNA here is from genome assembly GCA_026898435.1 of Prunella vulgaris. Lineage (NCBI taxonomy): Eukaryota > Viridiplantae > Streptophyta > Magnoliopsida > Lamiales > Lamiaceae > Prunella > Prunella vulgaris. The sequence goes on from JAPKLY010000479.1 coordinate 253,785, forward strand.
TGACTGCCATTTGTTAGTACCGGTAAGAAATTTTCCCCATTTAGCATCGCTTTGAAAATTCTAGCATACCTTGCTCAGATACTCGTCTCGGGGAAAAAAATCCCATTGTTTTTGTTCAATGCATGATGATGATTACTTCTGCGATTCTAGATATTGTTTGAAGGTTATGTTCTTTCATATGTTGTATGTACATTTTGGAATTTTTTTGTATGTGCAGTATCATTTGTAATTTCAAATAATTTGGGTTTATCTAGGGTTTTACGGCTCAATCGATTCGTCTGCCTCTTTCTGTGGCTAAAAGTGCATCATTTTTTCTTTTTCATATTATTATTACATTCGGTATTGTTTTATTTTGTTAATGAGTGAATTTGTATTGCATGCGTGGTGCCATTGTTTAATTCTCTGTTCAATTTAATTTTTAAGAGTTCGTATAGAAATTTTCTTGGTGGAAAAGTAAGGATTGCAACAATATTATCTGCAATTATTTGTAGCTTGTTTGAGTGTTTTGATTACATTTCTTTTGACTTTTACCCGGTTATAATTGTTGATTGGATGTAAGGTTGTAAGGCTATGAAACTTGTTTGAAAGAGAAAACTGGTTAACTATATGATTGGTTTTTGTTTTTATGGCAGAAACTCTTCATTGAGATTTTGTCGGTTCGTAGAAGATTGCTTGAATTAAATAGCAAAGATCATGACTGGGTTAAATGAAAAGTGACATTTATTATTACTGTTATAAAAATCTGGTGAAATTATTTTAAATTACAAAGATTTGATCGAGGGGGTTTAAAAATTGCTACAGCTCTTTCAGCCGATTTTATCATTGTATTTTGTAATCTGTTGAGAGTTCCTTTCATGCTTTAGCTGAGAGTGGGAAGTAGAGGTAATAACATGGTCTATGTTCAGCTCACATGCTAAGTTTACAGGTATGTTTGTTTTGGGCTGTATGAGGAATCTTGGGTGAGAATTTTTTTTAATATTAATCAGGCGGATTTGAGTTTTGTGTGTGGGATACTGGGATTGGTTGTTAGAGTGTAATAGGTTATACTTTTTAAAAAAAAGGTGATAGTGAGATTATTATGTTGTAATAAATAAACATATGTGATATTAAGAAAGAGGAAATATAGGACAGATATAGTAAGTATTATAGGTTGGGATGGGATTATAATGAATTTTGAAATCCAACCCTAGAAATTTGCTTTAAATACCGATGGAACTATAACCATGAAGAAAGCGCCGCCACTGTTTTCTTGAGTAACGCTAGAAATTCAATTGTGTTCTACCACTTCCATTTGAGTTGAGGTACGATTTTGCTATATATGCATGGAATACTGGTTTTCATGATCTCTCCATGGATATAGTTGTATTTTTTAAAAACCCAGTGGAAAAGGCAGATCGAGTTTCGGGATTACCATTTTGCTGTCAAATAAAATCTGTTGAATCTCCTGATTATTTCATCCGTAATTTCATCTTGTTTAGAAACTCAATGTGTTTGCTTGCGAGTCCTTGAATGATTGTTTAGGTATGTTTGGAATTCATGATTGGTACTTAATTGTTTTTTATGCTTCATTAATAAAGTGATTTAAGTCTTGAGGCATGTTGTGATCACTCAAACCCCTATTTATTTGATTAGTTGACAACATTCAACATTTGCCAAGTTCTTTTGTTATTAAGTATGCTGATCTTGAATATCGGTCTTTGAAATTGTTAATTTGACCTCCCAAGTCAAGTGATTACTCAATTGGATCTATTTTTAATGTACAGGCTGGAGTAGATCTAGTGTTGAAATAGTTGCAGATCTAGGTTTAAAGTGTACGAATACTTTCTCTGTTAAGTAATATTAAGTAAAACCACAGAGTGCAGGTTTGTACTTGATAATCCTTTTATGGAGTCATCTGCCTAATGTATAATTCCTTGGCAATTTCCTCTACTCTTAGGCATGAGACCTATGTTTTGGGTTACTAATATTATCACTTCCAGTTTTTTTTTTGTTTTAATTTGGGAAAAATTGGCAGTTGGGTATCTTATTTCAATCCAGAAGGTGATACTCTCGGACTAAACCTTTAGTGATTTGTTGTCAATATTAATTTACGGAGGCACGTTATCGTTAGAGTGAATGAATGATTTTGATTTGCATGGAATGTGGGTATACACTTGAGTGACACTGCTGTTGAGTACTTCCCCTTCGTTTTTTGCATTTCAGAAACAAACAACCTAAGTTGGAGAATCTTATTCATTAACTATAAATAGGCCAAATATCCTCCTTTAATCTCTGAGGCATTACATAACAGCACAGACCTTTTCTTGTATTGAAGCTGATGAATTTCTAGTGTTCTGCCTTTACGGAGTCATACATCGTATGTACTTTTTTTTGTTAATCTGTTTTTATGTTCTCTTGTATAATTATTATGGGGGAATGTTATAAATATCTGCACCTAAATTATGGACAATTGATCAGAGTGAGATTTTCGTGTGTGGTTTGGGTGCTGCACTTGAGAATTTTGTGTAGTTGAATTGTGTTTAAAGCTAATTTGTAACAAAAACACCTAGCCTATTATGCTATTATTTACTTACAATTAGGGCTGTAATCAAACCAACTGAGCTGAAAACAGTAATAATCTTGATCTCTTTTGAGTTTTTGTTGGCTTACTGCTTGAGATGTGTTCAAGCTTGCCTTGAGAATGTTTTTACCATGAATCATACTCGGTTAAGAGTTAATGATTGATCTCCAATGAAGCTTCTCAGTGGCTTGACTTGTTTGCGGCTCTACAAACAATTAATCCTGAATTGAACGAGCTTTTTTATTGTTGGTTTTTTTGTGGTTATTGTCCCAATAGAAATGATTAAGTTTTATATACAGAGGTTTTTTTCTTCTTATTTTAAATTCCGGTGTATCATTAAACATCTATGATGGGCTTTTCTTTTTTAGCTACTTATTATTTTGCTTGCTAGCAAAATAGGATTCTTGGTCTATTGGAACTTGGAACATTTACTTTCTGACAAAAAAGAGAATCTGCTGAAATGAGCTCCAAGGAAACAAAAATTAGAGTTCGAAATGCCTTTAATGCGATGAAGGCTCTTGGAATCAACGAGACTAAGGTGAAGCCGGTATTGAAGTCTCTGCTTAAATTGCATGAAAAAAAGTGGGAGCTAATTGAAGAGGGAAATTATAGAGCGCTTGCTGATGCTATATTTGAGACTGAAAAAGCAGAGGTAAATGTTCTGAACAGCCAGCTCCTTTTTGTCATTATCTCTGCTATGCTCTTTCATCTTTATTGAATCAAATGTCTTGATCAAAGTGCTGACATGTTAATTCTAATTAATCTTTTAGGAGAAAGAGCCTTCAAAGAAGATTGTCGACAGTGAAGTATGTTATATTTCGTAATTGTTGTTACCTAATGGTTGTTTCTGTTCCTTTCACAATTAGTCTCCTTGAAAGCTTATATTTTGTATAATGTCATCTATCAGGTAGCAGAGCATTCCATGAAGCCTACAAGTAATGAAGTAGGTGACCCTTTTGCATTTAGTCATGCTTTAAATATCAATTCTTAACTCAAGAGTAAGACTAGAGGCTCTGGACAGGGGTCCACTCAAAAGGAGACTGCCGCCAAAACTCCGACTAAGGCTCCGGCTACCAAGGATATGGGCAAGAAAGTGCATGAGCGAGCTACCCTTCCACCCTCCTCTCCCACAGGAGGTCGCCTGAGGAGGGGGGATGGGACGTTCGTTGCCGAGGATGAGGGGCAGGCTCGCAAGAGGGCGCGGGTTGCTGCCCAAGATTCGGAGTTCGAAAGGACTGGGCGAGCTGTTTCTGGCTCCGGGCAAGGTGTGTCCGCCCGTTCTTCGGCCCCCACTACTCGACAAACTACTCCACCACCTCAATTCGGAGTTCAGGAGGTGGATGACACCATTTTGGGTTGGGACCCAGCCCGAGTAGGGTAAGGGTCTCTTTGAGTTTTTCTTTACTTCCCAATGCCTTTGAAATTTTATAAGTGTTTCTTGTGTTGGCTTTTGTAGGTATGCCTCTATCGCCCATCCAGATAGGAGCGAGGTCTTACACTCCTTCGCCCGCTCCAAGTCTTTGACTTCCATGCGTGACCTCCCCGGCGGGCTAGCTCGTCGTACTATTGAAGAGGTTCCGCGACATTGGACCCATACTCAGCTGGCCGTCGTTGGAAAACAAAAATCTATTGACAACGTTCGGTTGGCGATGTACCATGCTAGTGGGGCTTTGCTTGCGGCTCAGCGAGCTACTGAGCAGATGTTGGAGAACGACAAAGCTTGCCGGAAGATCAACGCTTCACATTTGAGGATTGCCGAAGAATTGGCCAAGGCCCAGAAGATGGCTGCTAGTATGGAGAGCAAGGCCAAGGTTGCCTTGGAGGGGGAGAAGGGTGCTCTGAAGGAGACTGAGCTTCTCCAGGCCAAGCTCGCCCAACAAAAGGCGGATATAGAGACTGCTCTGAGGCTGAAGGACGAGGAGCTCACTCTACGTTCGCAGGAGCTCGCCATACGTTCGCAGGAGCTCGCCCTAGAGCGGGATATGAGCAAGAAGGTTCAAGCTGAGTGCTCGAAGTTGAGAGGTGAGCTCCGCATTGCTGCTACCAGGATTGCCGAGCTTCAGGCTCTTTTGGATGTTTCAATTTCACCAGAGGCCCTAGAAGCTGCGAAGGGTGGCGCCTCTAATCTCGGCTACCTCTTATGTTATGCTGAGATCCTCCGTGATTATCGGTGGGCAGTCGACCAACGCCTGGATGTGTGGGAGGTTCTAGTGAAGGAGTATCGGGATTTTGTTGTTGCGGCTTCCATCCCTCCGGGCTCCATTGCCGATATTGGTGACTTGGCGGAGCTCGGTATCGATCTGGGCTTCATCCCCGAGCACATCAGGATCATCGGCGGGTCCTACCCTCCTCTGGATGCTGAGGCCGCAGATGAAGAGGTCGCTAAGGGCGAAGTCGAGGTAGCGGGCGAGCTACCCCCTGAGGAAGGTGAGCAAGAGGCCCCGCTCACCCAGGAGTAGGTTGGCGACTTGGTGGGGGACATTATGATTGACACTAGCGGGTTGAGCCCCATCACTCACATGCCTACTCTCTCACCTCCTACTGGGCAAGAGGTCGCCCATGAAGCTGCTCCCGCTACCGATCTCCCAGCTACTCCGGAGGTCCCGACCACCACCAATCTTGCCACCGACGTTGCTCCCCCTTCTTAGGATCTTGTCTTTCTTTATTTTTCTTAAAGTCTTAGTAGTTTGTTTGTAGCTCGCCTCTATGTGGGTGTTTTGTTCTTTTTACTTGTTTGGCCAGTCGATTGACTTTTTGTAATCGACACTACTTGTACTTGACATTCTTTTTGGAATCATATATACAAACTACAAAGTGTGATTTTCCTGTTCTATTTCACTTTATTATTTCTTGTACGTTATTATCATTTTGTAGCTCACTTTATATTTGGTATGCATTTGTTCGTCTTACGTCACTTAGGACCGTGAATTGTTCGTCTTATGTCGCTTAGGACCGCGAATCGTACTTTTCACATTGATCTCTTGGACAATTGAGTTTTTATAAAACACTTTGCCTTAGACGTTTAAAAAATTGCCTTTTGAGAATTTTTCTAACACTGGGCAGTGGGTTCTTAGTAATCTTTTTAGTAGGATACTTTAACGAACTTTTGCACTTTAATGGCTTTTACCTCGAACTTTGATAATAACGTTTCGAGACTTGTGCCCTTTGCATATTGAGCTTGAACATATAAATTTTGGAAAAAATACATCCATCATTGAACAACAGTTTTTACATAGGTCGCCATTAATATTTATGATGCGAACCTTCAATCGATCTATTTACAAGCTACTTGTCTCTCTTCCTCTACTACTGGTAGTATCTCTTCAAATGAGTTGCGCTCCATGTAGACGAAACTCTCTCTTCCATGTCCTCCAGATCATATGTCCCATTAGACCAACTAGCGCTGACTCGGAGCGGTCCTTCCCAGTTAGGTCCGAACACTCTTGGTGATGTAGCTAGCCATTTTCTTAGTACAAGCTCTCCAATCTTGAGCTGTATGTGTCACACCTGGGTGTTGTAGTACTTTTCGGCTCTTTGCTTGTAAGTTGCATTTTTCAATTCTGACGAAGCTCGAGTTTCTTCGAGCAAATCTTTCTTTACTGCCAAGGCTTCATCATTGCCTTCTTTGTCGTAGCCTACGACCTTCCAAGTCTGATTTTGGACCTCCACGGGACTATTGCTTCCGTTCCAAATGCTAAGGTAAAGGGGGTTTCTTCAGTGCTAGCTCTATAGGATCATTCGATAAGACCACAACACTTTTGGGAGTTCGTCGGCCCAACTACCCTTCTTATCTTCCAAGCGGATCTTCAAAATGTGCTTTAAAATTTTATTAACAGCTTCCACCTGTCCATTTGATTACGGATGGTAGGGGGTCGAGTAGTACTTTTTGATATTCCATGAGCTGCAGAACTCTCTAAGTTTCTGACCATCAAACTGTCTACCATTATCCGTCACGATTGATTGCGGGAGACCGAATCTATAGATTAGATTCTTCCGTATGAAGCTTATCATTTTCTCATTCGTTACTGCTGTTAGCGCTTCAGCTTCAGCCCATTTTGTGTAATAATCTACTGCAACGACAACAAACTTAACACCACCTCTGCCAGGTGGGAATGGACCGATCAAGTCGATACCCCATTTTGCAAAAGGTCGTGGGCTGAAGACTGACTTGAGCTAATTTACAGGAGTATGAATGTTAGGTGCGAACAATTGGCATTTTTTACATTTCTGAGCGAAGCTAATAACATCTTTGCGTAGAGTGGGCCAATAGTACCCCTGCCTGATTGTCTTGTATGCTAAAGCTTGCCCCCCAGCGTGACTCCCACAGATTCCTTGATGAATTTCTTGTAACACCTCCAACCAGTGTTTTTCTGATAAGCATTTGAGTAGGGGTAGGGAGATTCCTCGTTTGTATAGCTGGCCATTCATCAGTGTATATCTGGCTGCTTGCTTTACTAGCCTGCTAGCTATCCAAACATCTTCTGGAAGTGTTCCGTTCTCCAAGTATTTTTTATAGGAGCTCGCCAGTCGTCATCTTCTTCTTGCCCCCTACTCGAGGTTTGATTTACTTTGTAATCAAGTGTCGAGGGCTCTCGTAGTTTCGTTACTACAACTTCTGCTAGCTCCGCTTCTCCGCTGCTCGTAGCTAGTCGGGCTAGTACATTTGCTTGTGTGTTTTCCAGCCTTAGGACTTGCTCGATGTACACTTGCTCAAATAGTGCAATCAGGTGCGCCACTATTTTTTGGTATAGTGCCATCTGTTGGTCCTTAGCTTCGTATTCTCCCGAGACTTGGGATATTATTAGCTGGGAATCTCCGAAAATTTGCAGTTTGGTTGCCCCCACAGCTAATGATAACCTAAGTTCGGCTATCAGCGCTTTGTACTCAGCTTCGTTGTTTGTGGCTCTGAAATCAAATCTGATTGCTGAAGTGAAGACTTGTCTGTCTGGGCTTATCAGTACTACACCGGTTCCTGCTGCTGTGCTAGTTGATGATCCGTCTACGTAGAGGTGTCATGGGACTATACTTCCCCTCGTTTGATCTTGTGGGAAAGTTAGTTCGACAATGAAGTCGGCGAGCGCTTTTCCCTTAATCACTGTTCGGGGTGCGTAGGTTATTCCATATTGACTGACCTCTAGTGACCATTTAAGTAAGCGCCCAGCAGTGTCCGGTCGATGTAGTATATGCCTCAATGGGAAGGTTGTCAACATTTCTACTTGGTGGTCGAAAAAGTAAGACCACAATTTTCTAACACTCATTATCAGTGCGTAAGCTAACTTCTTCGTAGGCGAGTAGCGCAGTTCCGTTTCATGTAATGCTTGGCTTACGTTGTACACTGGTAAGTGTATTTTTCCTTTTGCTCGTACTAGCATCGAGCTGATGGCTACTTCCAATGCCGCCAAGTATAAGTATAGCTTTTCTCCGGGTTCGGGCTTTGATAGAACTTGTGGATTGCTGAGGTATTCTTTGATTTCCTATAATGCTCTTTGACAGGCACTTGTCCACTGGAAGTCATCCTTGCTCTTGACCTTTATCGACTCGAAGAAAGGTCGATTTTTGTCGCCAGATCTGGAAATGAATCTGTTTAGAGCTGCCAAGCATCCTGTCAGTCTCTGTACTTTCTTCGCTGAGTCTGGTGGCTTCATCTCCATTATGCACTTTACTTGGGCAGGGTTGACTTCGATCCCTCTTTGGCTCACCAGGTAGCCCAGGAACTTTCCAGAATGGACCCCGAAGCTACTTTTCTTGGGATTCAACTTCATATTGTAGGTTCGCATTATGTCAAATGCTTGTTTGAGGTGGTCTAAGTGATCCTCCTTCTTCAAGCTTTTGACCACGATGTCATCTACGTACACTTCCATCGTATGTCCAATGCGTTGATCAAACATTTTGTTGACCAACCTTTGGTACGTAGCTTCGGTATTAATTAGTTTGAACGACATCCTACTCCAGCAGTACATGTTCTTGTTTGTGTAGAACGCCGTGTGTTCTTGGTCATCTGGGTGCATTGCTATCTGGTGATAACTTGCAAAAGCATCCATGAAAGTCATTAGCTCATGTCCTGCAGTGTTATCCATCAGTTGGTCGATGTGCGGCAGTGGGAAGTTGTCCTTCGAGGCAGGCTGCGTTGCGGTCTGTGAAATCTATGCATATTCGCCATGTCCCGTTTGGTTTCTTCACCAGCACTGGGTTAACTGCCCATTGTGGACAGAGTGCCTTTTGGATGAGCTTGTTGTCTAGCAGTTTCTTTACCTCCGTGGTCAGTGCTTCGTACTTGTCTGGTCTGTACTTTCTTTACTTTTGACGGACAGACCTCCTCGCAGGATTGATATTCAATCGATGGCAGGCATGTTCTAGCGGAATTCTCGTCATATCTTCGTGAGACTAGGCAAATACGTCCAGGTTGGATCTGAGAAATTCCTCCATCTTACTTCTGTAAGGCTCGTGTAACTCAGAACCTATAAAAAGTTCTAAGTCACTTATGTTGGGATCCACCTAGATATCTCTGAGCTCTTCCACTGGAGTAGCTCGCCTTTTCTTGGTTTCCCATCTTGGATCTGAAGTGAATCCTTCACAGCTCAGTTCGTCCTCCTCCTGCATAGGCTTGTAACCCACTCGGGATTGGTCTTCGCGTCTTACTTCACCGGGAGCAAGTTCGTGGACCTCTGTAGGTTCTTGCGCAGCTGAACTTGTAGGCTCGTCATCTTGCTGGCTACCATCAATCTCCATGGGCACCACCTATTTGTGGACATCTTGATTGACTTGGGCGACCTCTGGTTCTTCTAACTGGTTGTCCACCTCCATTAGCTCAGTCTCAACTGAGATAACATCGAGGATATTTGGCTCGTCGGCTGAGTGCTGTACTTTCTCTTCATATACGAGTACCTGCGTAATAGGTTTTTTAATTTGTAGCAAACACTCTCTAGCTTTCTTTTGATTGCCCTTTATAGTGCCGACGCCCTTTGGAGTTAGGAATTTGAGACAGTAGTAGTATGTTGAACATACCGCTTTGAATTCAGATACAAAAGGGCGGCCGAAGAATCCGTTGTAAGATGACTGCTGATCTATAACTAGGAAATCTATCAACCTAGTGAGCCTCTTTTCTGGGTCCTCGACCGATACAAGTTCGACCGACAACCCAATCATACCTACAGGGATGGTTACAGCTTCTCCAAACCCCACTATCCTATGGTTACAATCTCTATATACGACTCGTAATCTCCTAGCAGGTCTAAGGTGCTTTTGAATAGTATATTGGTGTAGGCACCGGTGTCCACGAGCAGACGGTGGACTTTTGTGTTCATTATGTTGGCGCTTATCACCAACAAGTCATTGTGGGGGGGGGGGTGAGGATCCCTTCCAAGTCAGCCTGTGAGAATGTCAGCTCTGCAGTAGGTTTGGAGCTGGTCTTGGTGCTTGAGTTTCATTCCTGGACTTGGAGTATGGCCTGTAGGTCCGCTTTTCTCTGCCTTTTTTATGCTGGCGGCCTCCCTTCTGTAACCCCGCTAGCTGGCCCATACTGCTCTTCAAGGACTAGGATCTCTCTATTAGGCTCCTGCTGTGCAGGAGGTGGAGGTGGAGGTAGTCTACGCCTATTCTGCCTGGGACGACGGTCCTCATCATCTTCATCAGTTTCTTCTCTCCTATCCTGCTTTGTCTCTTAACAGGGGTCTTCTTAACAAACTCGGCCAATTTGCCATCCTCGTAGATTTTCCAGAGCTGTTTCAACAGATCTCGACATTCAATGGTGAAATGTCCGATGCTCTGGGGGTACACACAATACTTGTTGGGGTTGAGCTTGCTGCGATCCTGTCTTATCTTTCTCGGCTCATTTAGCATAACTCTGTCTTTGACTGCTATGAACACCAGATCAATCGACACTATCAGCACTTGGTTCAACTTTTCTTTGAATTCATCCTCATCTCCGAAAGACTTTAAGATTTCTTGGGGCCTTGTACGTGCCCCCGGTCCTTTTACCCCCCGGCTTTTTGTCCTCGGCACTTCCTACTTCTTTCAGTAGTGCCTCATGCATAGCTACGTATACACCCGCTTTGTGTCTGAATTCAGCGTAAGTCTTTGGACAGGACAGGTGCATTTCCTTCCAAGGTCTGTCCCCTTCTTTAAGCCGGCCATGACCGCCACAATCTTTGTATCCTCACTGACAGGTTCGCCCTCTAGCAGGATTTTATTGAACCTCTCCAGATATTGTTGGTCTGATTCCTCATTCCTCTAATTGATATTTGCTAGTCTGTGTTTCTGGTTGAGGTATGACCCATAACTAGAGAAATGCGATAAGAACTCCCGTGTCAGTTGTCCAAAGGAGTGTATCGACCCCGGAACTATGGAAGAGAACCATCTATGAGCTCGGTCTCCAAGGGTCAACGGGAAATTCCTACATTACGTGGTATCTGTTGCTCCTATAGAGATCATAAAGTCTGAGTATTTGTACACATGTACTTTCGGATGGGACTCTCCCTCGTATAAGGCTATTGTCGGGAACTGGATTTTTTTTGTACTGGTACTTTCAAAATGGCAGACGCTAGGGGTGATGCCGGGATTGTGTTTGTGCCTGCTCCATCGCTCTTCGCGGCCACCTGCATCTGAAGCTCTTCTATGACCTTTTTCAATGTGGTCAACTCATCATTGTGAACCACCTCATGTGGAGGCTGTTCAAGGGTCGTATGCCTCATGTGCGTACGACCCCGCAGTCCCTCACTTCGGGGTGGTTCAACTGTGATTTGCCCAATTGTCGGGTACCATTCGGGCCAAGTCTGTCAGAAGCTGGCCGCCGTAGTCTATCATGCAGACCTTCGAGGATGTAGGTCCGAGTCTTCTCTTCTCACTGGGAGCAATGGTGTTGGCACAGACTCTTTCACCGTCTCTTAGTACCTCCTCCCCAACCTGTCTCGTAGGGTGCTCCTGGGCTGGTTAGCAGTGGAGCCTTCAGCTTGACTCCTCGCTCGCCCACCTTGTGAACCGAGCCTATCACTCATCGTGGCTTTTCCCGCAGCTTACTGGTGGCGAGCTCACGCACTGCTCGCCCACTCTATCCCTAGGTTGGGAAGAGTGTGACCACCTTGTTTCTCGATCTGGGGCCGTGTTGGTGGGAGCAGATTGGGTAGTCGGTTGTAGGTCGGCCAGTTGTTGTTGTTTGTGGACCTCCTTGAGTAGAGCGATAGTTCGCTCTAGCTTGTCCGGATTTCGTAGTACGGACTGTAATACTTGGTCTAGCCTATCTTGTAGAGTAGTGGAGCCCTGTCTCTGGCCATTAGTTCGCCAAGGAGTTCGCTGGCGGGAAGACTCTCCTTCAGTGTGATTACGTTGGGACCCTGGTCCCTTCCACCTCGTGGCCGTAGATGATGTGTGAGTGTTTTCACGAGACATATTTCACCAGTATAGGTAGTTCGTCTTCAACAATTTCCAGCTAAGGTAGAGTATGTAAAAGTCTTTCTAGCCTTGCATGTAAATGATTTTTCCAGAATTTGGTTTAATCAAGAACACACATGCGTTTAGAGCTTTTCCTTTCTGGGTTTGTTCTTAATTTATGGAAATGGGTCAATCTCTGGTGAACACCTTTAAATCTTCAAATGTTCAAGTATTGTTCTTTAAGAACATCTTCAAAAACTCTCAAGGTGAGTTAGTTCACCTGGCCACCGGGTTTCTCACTTGAGTGAGTGACCCGGATTCGATTCCCTTTGAGAACGAATTAAGAGGGAGGTATAAGTGTATTTAAAAAAACTCTCAACTTCTCTCAAATTTTTAATAATCGGAGGTTTGAGCCCTCCTTCTAGCGCCAAGTTGTTGGAAAATTTTTGTAATTGGATAATTATATGGCTGAATTAATCTCTGAATTCTCCCAAACAACAGTCAAGATTGTGTTATAAAGAGTATTTAGTAGTGAGAGAAAGTAGAGAGAGGTTTGTTATGGATAAAATGAACTTAGAGAGAGAAAATGAGTACAAGTGACCTATTTATAGTTTTGTATGTGGTGAGGTGACATGTTTTAAGCTTATATAGCTTAATTATCTGACAAATGTCCTTAACACATGTCACTTTGTCATCTCTTATGCCCTAATTACATTGCTCTCATCCTACTACATTGCTATTGGAAACCTACTTAGCTATTGCCTTCTACTCCGAGTGGGGCGAGCTTCCCTGCCTTGTGCTATTCTGAGGTTCAATGCTTGTAGTGAGGAGTGATCTCTTGTCCTTAGCTCAGGGCGAGCTAGCTGGCGAGCTTCTTCTCTCTCTATCGTGTTGACTGGTCAATGAATGATGACATGACTTTGACCATCTAGCGCAAGCTATTAAGCCTTGAACTTTTAATTACGTTAACTCATCTTAATGAATTCGCTCTAGTTCGCCTATCAACAAGGGAGGATAGAAGTGAGAGGAGAGAGAAAAAAGAGGATATATATTTGTGCATTGAGTGGGTGTCAGTTATTTAATAAATTGAAGAGAGAGAGAGATAGAGATGATGCCAGTTGGGTTACCCCAACTTTTTCAAAACTAGGGGCATGTGTGGAAGAATTGTGTACTATTGGAATTGGGGAGTAAAATTTTTTTTGATTGTGTCTCCATAGTAAACACACTTAGTAAATGACACCTCAGACCAACTCACCCTAAAATTAAATTTGAAATTCAAGTGCATCATGCAAAAACTACATCTTTATTAGATTACACTCAAAATCCCAACAATTTCTCGTTTTTCAAATTTTTGTGTTATCATTCACGTTAAAGTTTTTAGACAATAAATTATGCAAATCCGAAAATGCATTAATTCAATTTCTCAATCTATTTAAAAAGGTTTGATGTTTAATTTTTTAACAGTAATAATTAATATTAATATTACAAACAATTTATATAAAATGGGTGATAATTGAAAGCCTATATTAGAATTCGAGTTTAAAAGAAATCTACTCAAAGTTTTATAAGACGAGAATAAATTTATTTATTAAAAATAATACAATATACTCCCCGAAATTACTTAAACACATAGTTGTGTATACAAATTAAGAATACATTTTATTGATAACATACTCCTTCCGTACACGAATTTTTTTTTTTTTTTTGTTTGTCCACAATTTTTTTTTCTTTTTCTTATTTGGTAATAATTTACACCCACAAAAAATTGGACCCTGCAATACCTTCACTTTCTCTTTACTTTATCTACTCCCTCCGTCCACGAAATTTATGCTCACATTTTTGCACGTGATTTAATGCAATATGTCAGAAGGTATTATGGGATATTGTGAGGCCCGTTTTGAGTAAAGAAAGTATTTATGGAAATTACATATGATATACTTTTCATAAATATTCTCTTTATTCAAAACGGACCTCACAATATCCTGTAATACCCTCCGACATATTGCATTAAACCACGTGCAAAATGTGAGCATAAATTTCGTGGACGGAGGTAGTATGATTTTAACATACCACTTCTCTAAAAGAAAATAATTTTGTGGATGGTGGAAGTAATAGATTATGAATAAACATATATTATATATATTTATAGTTTTAATGTTCATATAATTTAGTACTCCCTCCGTTCCATAATTGTTTTCACACTTTCCTTTTTCATCCGTCCGCAATTGTTTTCACACCCTATAAATAGAAACTATTACTTTAACTTTATCCTCACAATTCAAATAATCTCATTATTTTAATAATATAACTTTACACAATATTTTACTTTTCTTAAAAGTTGTGTCATCCCAAAGGTAAAAACACCTTTGGGACGGAGGGAGTATTTTATTTGTTAAAATACGTAAGTAATGTTGAAAAATATTAAAATGATTAGTTCAAAATGGAATAGGAGATCCAATCCCACGAATATAAAATCCTTTAAATAAAAAAAAAAAAAAGAACAAACACTGCGTAAATCATATCGTAGCAGTACCGGTCTAATCTTTACGCTGTGCCAACTGTGAAGCCGCCAGAATGAAGGTACAAAGCCCTCACACCTCCCACACCCACACCCACATCAAATTCCTTATTAAACACCTAAATTAGAGACCCCCACAAATTCTTCTTCCAAATCTTCACATGGAATTTCTCAAATCCTGAAATGGGGCCATCTCTGATTCTCTCCCTCATCCTCTTCTCTCTCCTCCCCATCAATTCTCGCTCCTCCTCTGACTACACGACCTTCGTTTTCAAAGGCTGCTCCGACCAAAATTTCCAACTCCCTTACCAGCGACCGCTCAAAGATCTCCTCGATTCCCTAACCTCCCACTCCTCCGCCGCCAAATTCTACAATACTACCTCCGGCGACGCCTCCGCCGCCATCAACGGCCTCCTGCAATGCAGGGGAGATCTCTCTTACGAAGATTGCAACAACTGCGTCGAGAAGGCTTCGTCCATGGCGGGAGAGCTCTGCGGAGAAGCGGCCGCGGCGAGGGTTCAGCTGAACGGATGCTACCTGATGTACGAGATTTCCGGGTTCAGGCAGGTGAGTGGGACCGAGTTTCTGTACAAGGTGTGCGGGTCGACTCGGGCGAGTGGGGCCGGGTTTGGGGACCGCCTGGATACGGCGTTGAGGGAGATAGTTAAGGGGGTGGGCGGCAGCGGCGGGTTCTACGCCGCCGGGTATCAGTCGGTTTATGTGTTGGGCCAGTGTGAAGGGGATCTAGGCGGCGGCGACTGTATGAACTGTGTGAAAACCGCCATTGATAGGGCGAAATCAGAATGCGGGAGCTCGATTTCAGCGCAGATATATCTTCAACAGTGCTACATCAGCTATATGTATTATCCCAATGGAGTTCCCTCTGATCATCAATCATTTTCATCATCAGGTAATTTCTGATTCAATAATGTTAAAGAGAAGCCTAAGTCAATCGTGTTTTTTTTATTAATTTTTCACTGTTTTATAATTATAAATATCGACGAGATTAATATGGGCTAGTGAAAATATTCATGAATTATTTTTTTTAAAATGAGTTTTTGTAAAACACGTTTCTTATGAATATGTGTCGCAACTCACAAGTCGTCTCATCTTATTCGGTTTTACACAATAATTTCTTCTACGTACTCCCTACTCCCATCATTTTTATTTACATTTTAATTAAAAAAAAATTATTAACTTTTCAATGGTAGAAAAATATTTTAATGACTTTAATTTTAAGAGTGTTAATATTGTATGTAATTTCTATTTTGAACATGCCCAATTAATGTTAGGAGTGACCAAAAAGAAAGGAAGTGAGCATAATAGAGATATGTTTTTCAAAATATGTATTCATAGACAAAGTTTCTTACAAATATGTGTATTTTTATTATGTTAGTTATTTTATAAATAATACTTACTCTATTAAACATTTATTTTTTGTAATAAATATTAAATGTGTTGGAGAAAGATGTGGGAATATATTTTATTTGGGGACGAGTTATTTATGTGGGGACACTACGAACTTAGACAAATTTTCTAACTTATATTAGAATTGATAAAATATTAATTATTTTCACTAAATAAAGAGTATTAACTGTTTGATCAAACAATATTATGTATTAAATATTAGTAACTTTTTTCACAACATTAGCAACATAGGTGAACCAATTGAGCATTCATATCATATATATATATATATATATGTATGTATGTATTATAATTAATTTTGAAGGTTGATTGGTTGAAGGGAGAGAGAGGAATACGCAGAAGACAGTGGCTATTGTGATGGGAGGGCTTGTGGGTGCAGGCCTGATAATGGCGTGTTTGTTATTTGCAAAATCAGCTTTCAAGAAAAAGACAACTTACAAATATGGTGGATAGATAGAGAAAGGTTAGACTCTAAATTTTAATAAAACTAATTTTCAATTGATGTACATTATACAAAATAGAGTAAGTCTCTTGTGCACCAGTTACACGGTGCAACTTAAGTTCATTTTTTAAAAGTTAAACAAAATATTACTGAAAAGTTACACATATTATTACTGAAAAGTGTATCTTTCACAGTTTAACTTTTCAATAATAACATGTGTAACTTTTCAATAGTATTTTGTTTAACTTTTAAAAAATGAACTTGAGTTGCACTGTGTAACTGGTGCATAGAAGACTAATCCTGCAAAATAAAGATTCTCTTTGATTAATTTCATTTTTTCTTGATTTGCAGAAAATTTGAATGGGAGATGACATATCATTGGGGCCTGTATAAAGGGTATAATTTTTTGCTTTTTCTTGAATTAGAAGCTTTCTTCATGTCCAAGTTTTGCTCTCTTTTTTGGTGTTTTCACATCTCTTTTTGGGTCTAACAAATGTCTATTTCATTAAGAAAACTTAATGACTTAGTGCTTAAATTGAAATGATATTGAGTGAGGTGTGTCCACAATTTGAGAGTTGACAGGTGGTGTATATTGTTTGTTCTGCAGTTTCTTTATATTAAACGGCTCGAATTCTCTGTTATTTTTCAAATGTTATTTTGTATTTTACCGTTGGAATCATTAATATGTTGTTGCATGTACGGTTCACTTATATTTTAGTATTAAATATTTAATCAAATATATCAAAATATTTATCAGATGTATCAAAAAATTGGGATCAAATAAAACTATAATAATTATATCATGATATCATTATCCTAAATTTTTTTGATACATTTGATAAAAAAATTTATACTCATAATTAAATTTTTGATATTTTAAAATTGATTCATGATATAATTTTCATACAAAACTTTTTCTTAAATGAAATAAGGACCTAGTTGATACTTGATATCAATTCCAATTCTCATCTGTGAACATGAATATGATCAATTCAAAATGTGAGTAAATGTCAACCGGTTTCACTATTTATGTTTCACATTACATTATGGAGTAGCATTTAGATGCATGTATTTTATTTTATTTTTGAAAGGAAAAAATTCATTCAATAATCAATTTACCTCAATCGATATTAATAAGATAAAAAAGAACAGATGAAATATTAGAAGAAATAAATAGTTTTTCACAAGTGAGACAAAAAAATTGCTAATCTATGTGCCATTTTATTTCTATATATCTCATCCACATGAACACAATCTACTCTAAGGCTCTGTTTGGTAGTGTGATTTCACCTACGATTCGTCCAAAATAAGAAAGACTATTAAATGACCTCCGTAATGCATTAATCGATATTTGCAAATCACCACCACCATAGATCGGATATCCTTCGCCTAGTCAACGCAGACCCCTCAACACCAAAGATAAAAATCTAATAAAATATTGCATATATAATGTGGATATATTGCAAATTTTGAATCGGTGTGTACGTCTTATTGGAAGTAGCTATTGGAATTTCCATCAACAACTGCCTCTAATTGAGACCAGAAAAAAATTAAATTCTTCATTCGAGAGTGCATCATCGGCAGCATAAGATGGTAAACGCGGATGCTATACATGATTACACGGGCGAACAACGGTTGAAAGAGGGCTGTGATCTGTTGTCGATAGGACAACAGTAACATGAAGGCGGAAATCCTTCATTTCCACCGTTAATGTTGCCATTTGGGCACATAACTTAGCCATATCAGCATCGTGATGAGCCCCGGCATGAAGGCATTATACCTAGGCTCGGAGATACCAACTGACACAACGAGAAGACGATACAATTGTTGATGAAATAAGTTAATCCAAGTGCTAAAGGAAGTAATTAACAAAATCCCAGATGACGTGTCCCGAGAGAATTAAACCAATATAAGAAGATCATAATAATGAAGCTTAGATGCAGCTGGATCAAGTGAAAATCAACAAAGAAGATGAAAGAATCACATGAAAAACGAGAAATAGGAGAGCGGCAGTACAAATTCAAAGAAGGCGAGCAGCTGCACCTGCTCGCCACCTTATAGCTTATAGATGGCGAGCAGGTAGTCCAATTTATAGTGGAGGCGAGCAGCTCACCTGCTCGCCCAACATGCTGCTCGCCTCCTATGATGTTTATGACCAGCTTCTCGCCACCTTCATACCTGATCGCCAGAACAATGTTTTCACCATTTTTGGCCAATTTCTTGTTGTATTTATCTCATTTAATACGTAAGGGGCGCGTGTAAGTCTCCTGTAAAGCGTGGCAAGGTCCCTGCCACCACCTGCTTGTGTATTTGCGTATAAATAGGCCTCATTTTTCAGAAATAAGACAAGTTTTCGCTGCCTTAGCAAAGCTCTGCCGAAATCTTTCCAGAATTTACAATTAGCAATTAGAGCTGTCAAAACGGGCCAGCGGGGCGGGCCGGCCTAAACCCGCAAAAGCCCGCCTTTTAGCGGCGCGGGCCGGGCTGAAAATATGGCGGGCTGCAAAAACCCCAACCCAACTCATTTAATGGCGGGCTGTGGGCTTTGGCGGTCCATTTCTATTTTTTTAAAAAAAATTATTTACTATAACTTCAACTAAATTCTTCATATAAAATCACATAAATAATTTATAATAAAAATCTCACAACGAGAGCCACAATTCACATAAAGTAAAGTTCATCAAACATAATACAATCTCATACTTTAGTCACAACTCACAAGTCTCGTAAAATAAAGTTTACAAAATAAATTTATAATCTCAAGACATAAACTCAACACAAGCCATAAAGTCTCTCAAAACTCATCAATCATTACATCATTAAAATTATCTTAGTTTTCTCCATCCATCTCGTTATCATCTTCATTCCCAAATACACTAGAGTTGGATCCCTTACATGATACAGATGGATTAGTTCTTTCATTTCTGTAATCATCATCTACGTACAAAAAGTAATAGTTAAAAATATACTTATAAGATAAACTAAAGCATCAAACAAGTTATATAATTTTAATATCTTTTAAATAGTATAACTTACCTCTACATTCATAACCATGCAGCCAATTACGAGTGCAAATCAGCTGATGAAAATTATCAGAAAGCATGGAACTTCTATACTTGGTAAGAACACGACCACCGATTGAAAAGGCAGATTCTGATGCCACTGTAGTTATTGGAATGGCCAAAACATCACATGCCATTGATGCAAGTTCTGGAAATCGATTCTTTTGACTCTTCCAATGTTCCAAGATATCTAAATCTTCATAGAGTCTAACTCTAAAGTCATACTTTGGCTCCTCTAAATAAAGATCCAATTGCGATTTTCCAATAGCATTTGTAGATTGAGCGTCAAGAGCTTTGAAATCCTGCATTGAAATCAATAAGTTGTCATAAAGTATATGTTAGTGTATTGTCAACTAAAGGATGCAAGTAAAGTTGGATAAAATTAATACTCACATAAAAAAGTCTCTTGCCCTTTGCTTTACTTGGTTCACTTTGATTTAATGTGCATGCATGAGAAGACGGAATAGAAGAACTTGACTTACTATCATTAACATATTCCCCAAAAAGCTTATACAACTTGCTTTTCACAAGCGACAACTTCTCTAGACATTTTGTACGATCTGGCTCTAGCCTTGAATAGATTTGTTCCAACATTTGAAGTTTCACTCGTGGGTCAAGGACAGCTCCAAATGAAAGCACAATACTATACTCACTCCAATACTTATCAAACTTCTCAACCATTTTTTTACACATGTCACTTATTGTATTATCTTCATTCAACAAGTTATCCTTCAACAAAGTTTCAATCTTCCAAATTTGCATGAAGTACACATTTGAAGTAGGATAAGTAGAACCCGAAATCAAGTTGGTGGTCTCATAGAATGGTTGAAGAAACTCACATAGTTTTTCTGCTTTTTTCCATTCGTCGAATGTAGGACACCACTTATAAGTCGAATCATGGACTTGTAAAGAAGAAAAGACTTTTTTGTACCTAATGACACTATCAAGCATTAAATATGTAGAGTTCCAACGAGTTGGCACATCCAACTTCAGACCAACACTAGTGTCAATACCACCAACTAATCTCACACATTCTTCGAATTTTCTCTTCCTACTTTCTGAACCTTTCACATACTTCACGGATTCTCTAATCTTAAACAAAGCATCACCACTCAATTTTAAACCACATTGAACAATAAGATTCAATATATGAGCAGCACAATGAATGTGAAAAAACTCACCATTACACAACAAACCATTATGCACCATGAGTTGTTCCTTCAAAAGAGTTTGCATAGAATCATTACTTGATGCATTATCTAAAGTTAAGGAAAAAACCTTATTTTGAATCCCCCAATCCGTCAAACATTTGAGTATTTTGGCAGCCAAATCAACTCCACAATGTGGGGGAGGAAAATGATCAAAGTTTAGAATCTTGTTGTTCAACTTCCAGTTTTCATCAACAAAGTGAGCAGTCAAGCAAATATAACCATCGTCATTGCATGCAGTCCACAAATATGAAGTTAAGCAAACTCTATTTGGAATATTAGCTAAACTTTGTTTAAGTTTAGCCTTTTCTTTCAAATAAAGTTTGCCAATATCAGAAACAATAGTATTCCTAGAAACACCATGATATGTGGGACACAAATACTTGAAAAAGGACACGAAACCTTCATATGGCACATCGTGCTTAATCATAGCAGTTGCTAGCTTTTCACGTGCAATCATAGGGTTCATCTTTTGATTTTTTAGCTTTCCATCATGATCAATAAACATTTGTCCTACGTCATGAAATTTCAATTCTTTGCATACCTCCATATGACGCCTCAAAGTAGAAGTGCCATACTTTTTACCCCCACTTTTGTACAATCTCTTGCATCCCTTACACTCAAAAAATGATTCATTACCAACTTCTTTCTTTGTAAAAAAGTTCCAAACATCAGAATATTGTTTGTTCTTTCCTGAATCTTTGTCATCCGAAGTGATATCATCTAAATTTGTAGTAGAATCCATAAGTTCCAACTGTAATATAAATGAAAGAAAATTTTAAGACATAGTAATACGCTAATTAATTATTCATGGAAAATGAATATATAGTAAACAAATATATACCTTTCTGTAGTAATCTTTAAAAACTAACAATGAAAAGAACAAAAAGCATAAGTAGTAATATGCTGTTGTAAACAAATATAAAACTTTTTGTACAAGTTTATAGTTTGAAAAAAGAAACTGTATTTTTATGTTCTGTATGGTCAGGATCTTATATAATTTAACTCAAACTTTGGTCCAATACTTGTGATGGGAAGGCCTTATAAATTTAATAAAATTAATAATTGAAAGCATTTTATGAAATTGGTATATTATCATGTTACAGATATTTACCTCATAAAATTCCTGCCATATTCCTAATAACTGCATCAAGACGTACATTACATATATGGCTTAAGAAAACAAAACTACATGCAGCCATTCTTTTAACAAAAATGTTATATGAACAACAAATATAAAGAACCACCGTTATGGCCCACAAGCCACAACAAATAAATATTAAGTGGTTTTTTTTTAACACAAACAACATTATTATTTTTTTGACTTACAAGGTCATGAGCTTGTCGGGCCAATAAAACCTTCTCAGAAATAAAACCTTCTCAGTAATACGTTATTACTATTTCAAAGAAAACTGGAGCACTCGAGTGATACATTTATATATAGTAATTAATAATTAATACATGATAATAAGTTATATGCATACAACAGATATATATACAAGTATACAACTATATTTGTGAATAGAACTAGAAGAATATATAGTAACTAATTAATTAATTAAAGGTTCATTAATTTTTAATGTTGGTTTCAAGTTCTTCACAGCAGAGAGAGAGAGAGCTGTTAAAACTCATATTATTTAAGGCCAGCATCCACAAAAATTACAGTAGTGAAAAAAGAAAACCCAAACCTTTGTTGCGGGCGTGATTTGTGAGTGAAGGATTGAGGCGGTATGTATGTGAAGCGTGTGACGGTGTGAGACAGTGAGAGTAAATCGGCCGACGGCCGAGGAAGTGAGGATTGACCGATTGGGTCTGTGCCGCTGTGCGTGAGCGGCGCCGCAATTCTCTTCATGTCGGCAGCGGCTGTTTGGGGGGTTTGGGGGATTAGAACTTAGTAGCTAGGGTTTTTAAATGATATCAGGGGCGTGTTTGGGGAAAATTTAAAGTTAAAAAATATCATATATTAACATATATATATCACATATATTATATATAATTTTAACAAATATATATTGACGGGCTGGCCCGCCTCAGTCCGCAGCCCGCCTCGCCAACCCGCGACCCAAACGGGCCAGCCCATCTAGGCCCGCTTCCAAGGGGGCTTAGAAATCCTTGGCCCAACCATCTTATTATTATTGCGGGGCGGACTGGCCCAACGGGCCCAGCCCATTTTGACGACTCTATTAGCAATTCCAGTAAACTTGATTCGAAGCACTGGTAGTGAAATCCAGTTCAAAAGCCACATATAAGTTTTTTTTGCGAAGATTTCATTAATAGTTTTGCGCTAGAAGGAGGGCCAGAACCTCCGCTTGGTGGATTTTATAAGTTACTGGAATAAAAACTGCAGAAATTTGGATTCTGGAGAAATCCTAAGACCTGCTCGCCGCTTGGTCTGAAGAAATCCTTGAGGCTGCTCGCTTGAAGGAAACCTAGCTATTCATTTCCCAAGGAGGAAATTACACTACCTGGTCGCCACCTGCTCACATGTTATTTCACCTGCTCACCTGCTCATTGGAAAGGAGTTGACATTACGTAAAATATCACGGGAAGTTTCTCAACCTAGGGTGACATCGCACGGGAGGAAAAATAACCACCAAAAACAGAGAACACCAGTGCCTGAACAATCAATAGCGGTTCAGGGTGAGGCGATTAACAGACAATAGACAGAACACACTGGAGTCCCAGCTGCCCAAGTGGGACAGAACTATATGCAAGGGTTATCTGAATTACTCCCATTCTAACAGAGTCCTGAAGATATCTCTCATATGACGACCCTTTGCAGGGTATTACAGCAGCAACAACAATAAGGAGTCGTCGGTCCTTCTGAGATGCGACCTGAACCGGAACCAATTCGTGAACAGACCGTTCAGCGTCAACCCGAGATCGAGGCTGACAACGAGCAATGAAGAAGATGAGATGAGCGAGGGAAGCAAAAGATAACAGATCTATTGGGTCTGCAGGACAGACGGACGTAGAGTGTGGTGGACGAATCTAGTCACAGCACCCCACAGAGTAAACTACCAGAGTGGCGGGATAACAAGTCACACGGGCAACCCGTGTCGACGTCTCATCCTCCAAGTCACATGCAAGAAGCAGATCAAGGAAAACAGTCGTCAGTTCGTGAACGGCTGCGATGGTCTGCATTGGAGAGGTTGGGGCATGAAGGTGCACAGAAGGCTACTAAGGTTCCAGTTAAGTCTCATCCAAGCGATAGAGTGTCCGGCTCCGCTCGCTCTAAGCGAGAGGAATGGCCTCCACGTCCTCAAACTAAGACTTCGGATGGAATCTTACTATCCATGAAGAAGGTCATTGAAGACCTTCAAGCTAAGGTATCTTTACGCCCGAAGGGCGATTCATCTTTACAAATCCCATTATCACCACTGTCACCAGCAATTCTATCGTTACCAATTCAGCTAAAGATCCAGTACCCGACAACGAACCTGTACGAGGAGAGCTCTGATCCGAAGGTGCACATCTCCAAATACACAGATTATATGATCTCACTGGGGGCGTTTGATGTAACCCAGTGTAGAAATTTTCCTCTTTCTCTTGGAGATCACGCCTATCGGTGGTTTACAGTGATGACTTCGGCATTGATAACTTCTTTCGTACAGTTGAGCTGAGAATTTTTAACACACTTTTCGGGAGCAGCATCGTGCTTCACTCAAAAGCACCGACTGGAAAACCTTGTACAGGAGGCTGGGGAATCAGATCAACAATTCCTCGAACATTTTGATAAGATTCTTCTCGAAGGAGACCTAGTGAGTGAAGACACGAAGGTGATTGCCGCAATGGCAGGGCTGAAGAAGGGATCCGATTTGTGGAAGGAAATTCATCTTGCTTGCCCGAAGAACTATGCAGAATTCTGGAGCAAAGCCAGAATATTCGTGGCAATGCAGGAGGCATTGAGAAAGTCATTGGGTAAGAGTAAGGAAGCTCTGAAGGCAACAACCAGGAGGGATGGAGGAGGTTATAGAACCCCGGGAAATTTGAAGTCTTTTGAAGGAGGTAGTTTGAAGGAGAAGCTCAACCAAGTCCTGACGGTGTCCATTGACCAAGTGTACAACGCGGTCAATGGAAAGGGGATGTTAATGCCCCCAAGGAAAATTAAAGTGAATCCAAGGAAAGTGACCTCGGGCAAATTTTGCGCCTATCATCAGACGATGGGATATTTCACCAGCCAATGCAAAGACTTGCTAAGGCAACTGTGGAAGTTCTATGAAGAAGGCAAATTGTCTGAGTTCGTAAAGAAAGCCCTAGCGAAGAAGAGGATGAAGGAAGACTGAAGCCGAAGAACTGGCCGGATCGACAAGCACCACCCCCTCAGCCAGGACCGATGAGGGAAATTTTGGTAATAGAACCCGAGGTAGGCCATGCTGGTGGTTGTACAGATGGGAGGCCACCTCCGTCGAAGAGGCAGAAGAAAGCCGAACTGCGCGCAATCGACCAAATTAAGGAGACTAGTGCGGGACCCTCAACCAAGCCTATTGCAGAAATAACGTTATCGCAAAAGGACTTGGAGGGTATCATGACCCCACATAACGACTCCTTGGTCATAAGCGCAAACATAATGAATGCGAAAGTTCACAGACTACTGGTCGATTCTGGAGCTTACACGAATATACTATTCAAGAACACTCTGGACCAGATAGGGGACTTCGGATCCTACATTGAAGATTGTAATCACAAAATTATAGGATTCGGGGAGGCTGTTACTATTCCCCTAGGTACTATACGATTGTCTTTTGAACTTGTATCAGTCGACGATCCCGATAGGAGGCTGACCAGGCAAGTAGATTTCCTTGTTGTAGATCAGTCATCCTCCTACAACGGGTTCCTAGGCCGCATGTTCGACTTACTACTACTGTTTAAAATTCCCAACACCAAATGGCGCTGGTACAATCAAATGCGATCAAAAGAAAGCCCGCGAATGCTTGTTACAAGTAAAACCATCGGATTCACATCTACAAGTAATTGAGAGTTCTCCCGTACGTAATGAACTGGGACCCAAGATGTTGGCTACTTCGCAAGACGAAGTAGAACCAATGGAGGTCGAACATTCAGAAAACGTACTAAGGGCAGAACATAATCAAGACACAAAAATTATGGTGGAAATAACGCCTGAGAGACACCTGAACGGTGAACAACCGGACGAGTGCCTACTCAGCCAAAATTCCGAACCCAGATTGCCAACCTTGGCAGAATCAGCACCTGAAAGGCACCTCAATGGTGAACAACCGGACAAGTGCCTTCTCAGCCAAGATTTCGAACCCAGGTTGGACTGTGAACCGATGGAAATCGAAGACGAATTAAACATCGATGGGCCTATTTTCGATCCAAGATGGAAGGAAAAATGAAAACGTGCCACACCAATGGAAGAATTGACGGCCGTTAAAGCCTATCCGGACAAAGAGGATCTCGAGCTTTACATCGGATCCGAACTACCAGAGCCATACCGGTCAAGGATAATTGAATTTTTGAAGAATAATCTGGATGTATTCGCGTGGTCTCACTCTGACATGATAGGAATTCTGACAGAATATGCCTGTCATCGTCTCAACATCGATCCAACTCATCGACCAATTTGCCAAAAAATGTGGAAGTTTGGTCCAGAGAAGTACGAGGCACTGACGGTGGAAGTTAAAAAGTTGCTAGATAACAAGTTGATACATGAAGGATTGTGCCCACAATGGGTTGCGAACCCAGTCCTTGTTCGTAAACCCAACGACACATGGAGGGTTTGTATCGACTTCACCAATCTGAACGCAGCTTGTCCGAAGGACAATTTTCCACTTCCTCATATTGATCATCTGGTTGATAATACCGCTGGACATGAATTGATGACATTCATGGATGCCTTTGCGGGATATCACCAGATCGCTTTACATCCAGACGATCAGAAACACGTCGCATTTTATACCAACAAGAAGCTTTATTGTTGGGATAGAATGTCGTTTGACTTGATAAACACCGGTGCCACCTATCAAAGACTGGTGAACAAGATGTTCGACGAGTATATCGGGCACTCGATCGAAGTCTACGTGGATGACATCGTTGTAAAGAGCTTAAGCAAGGAAGACCATCTTGAACATCTTACTCAGACATTTGAAATACTCCGCACCTACAACATGAAACTCAACCCGAAGAAAAGCAGTTTTGGAATTCACTCGGGAAATTTCTTGGGACATCTAAGTAAGTCAGCGCGGAATTGAGGTGAACCCAACGAAAGTCAAAGCCATTATTGACATGAAACCACCTGATTCAGTCTGAAAGACTCAATGTCTAACAGGATGTTTGGCGACGCTGAATAGCTTTATCTCATGCTCTGGAGATAAATGCAGGCCATTCTTCGAGGCCATGAAGAGAAAGAATGATGATTTTGTGTGGACAAGCGATTACCAAAAAGCATTTGACCAAATCAAGGAATATCTGAGCAACACACAAATTCTATCCAAGCCAGTGCCCGGAGAAAAATTGTATCTCTACCTCGCAGCATCAGAGGTAGCAATAAGTTCAGTACTTGTGCATGCGGAAGGTCAGTTCCACTCCCTAATCTATTATGTAAGCCAAGCTCTACATGAGGCAGAAATACGGTATTCTCCAACCGAGAAGCTCGCGTATGCCTTGGTCATGAGCACCAGAAAATTGTGACTGTACTTCTAATATCACCAAGTGGAGGTATTCACCACATCCCCGCTAAGACAAATTCTTCATCGCCCAGATACAGCGGTGTTGATATGGCGAACTAATACGTCGGTTTCAGAAATAATCCCCAAGGTTTGCCAGGTCGCCAGAGCCCATCCGAGCTGGAGAAGGTCCAAAGCTCGCCCGTCTGTGGGTACACCAGAGCTCGCCCGATACCCCGAAATCTGGTCAAGGCTCGAGAGCTCGCCCAACCTACCGGAGCTCGCTGGGAGCTCGCCCATAAGCTCACTCGTTAGTCAATAGGACCCTGATGGCGCGCTCTTTTTCCCTCCGTCTGGTTTGTCCACAAGGGTGGTTTACGGCGAGGTTTTTAATGAGGCCCATCTAGTCTATGGCATAGTAGTAGGACGAGGCGCGGTAGGGGAAGCGGTGTGAGAGATCAAGACGAGGGTAAGGAACTCTCGTCAACACCGGAAGCCACATAGGCTCGTAAGGTGTCGTCTCACACTCGCACACCTATAAATAAGACCTCTCTTGTACTATTCAGACAATTTCTCACAATTCTGAAAATCAATACAATTCCTATTACAATATTTCTCTCTCTAAGCTCTCTTCTCTCCCTCCCCAAGAACACAAAATCATAAGATTATTATTTGGTAGAATTAATTCGTTGTAAAGCCACATAACAAACACAATCAGCAAATTCTATCAACAATTTGGCGCTAGAAGAAGGGGGTGTCGTGTTCGAATCTGAAAAATAAAAATAAAAAATTCAAGAACAAAAAGTTAGGGTTTGGTTGAAGGTTTGAAGATTTGAAGGTGTTCTTGATAAAACTCAAGAACACTTGAAGATACACACCCACCCTCATCCCTTGAACGAAGAACCCTGATTTCCAGACAAAAACCCGAGTCTTCGGATTTCACGAAATCGGTCCGGAACAAGTTTTCAAACGCGCGTGTGCACACGAATAAACCGAATTTCGGACAATTCGTCACACGCGAGGCTAGACGAAAACTTGCACAGCTCCACCTAAGCTGGACGACAACCACTCCGGCGACCTCCACCACTCCTGCAACCTCCCTCCATTTCGACACCCTTCAGCAAGTTACCCCCTCCGAAACCCAAAAATGGCTAACACTCGAGCCGCTAAGGGACAGGCCTCCACAGCTGCGGGAAGGTCTAAAGGGGGCGATCAAAATCAGGCCGAGGTGGAGACCTCACGCCAGGTGGTGGAGACATCACAACCACCTCCCCAGAAGAGCACCGCAGCTCCGCGACCTCCGCGAACTGCGGCGACCCAGGAAGACTTGGCCCCCACTCTGAGGGACCTGGTCAGCAATCCTGACGAGCTCCAACGCACCATCGTGACCCTACAAAGGTTGCAGTAGCGACAGCAGGACGAGCTCACCCTAGTACCCAGGCGAGCTCCAGCCGCCGAAACCAGGGAGCAGACCAGGCCCACCCAGGGCACCCAAACCAGGGGGGACTACAGCGTACTCCCCACCGAGCAGGAGGCGAGCTCGGCACAAGCTCGCCAGCGCAGGGAGAGGACCGGCAAAGCCAAAATGGTGGAGGAGGGTCCCGCTCCTTACACTGGAAGGGAGTCGGCCTACACCGGGGCATCTGGCACCCACCAATCTCAAAGGAGGGAAGTCCTCCAAGGCCACCTGGGCCCGAGGTACGAAGAAAATGAGCGTACGACAGTCCCAGCTGCGTCCCATGGGGACTCCGACCAGCAGCCAATTAGGTCAGCCCACGAAAGGCTGAGGAGGCCCGCCACTGACCGGTTAGGCCCCCACGGCGGACGCCAGTTCCAGCCCGCCACTGAGAGGTCACCCCAGAGTGAGGCACCTCGGGGACGTGCGTCTGCGAGACGCACGACCTTTGAGCACCCTCCGCCGGAGGTGACCCGAGATGACGAGCTGGCCTCACTGAAAAAGGCCGTTGAAATGCTACAAGCACAAGTAGCAGCCAAGTCTGGCGGACCTGACGCCACGACTCTCCCCACCTCTCCATTGGCACCTGCCATCCTCCGCGCACCGGTCCAGAAGAAAATTTAATTCCCGGTGATGTCCGCATACGAAGGTGAATCGGACCCAAAAGTCCACCTGGCCAAGTACGCGGATTTCATGATTTCGGTCGGGGTCACCGACCCCACCCAGTGCCGGAACTTCCCGCTGACCCTAGGGGACCGAGCTCACAACTGGTTCTCTTCACTCACCCCGGGGTCAATCTGCTCATTTGGCCAACTCTCGCGGGAGTTCCTGGCCCACTTCTCTGGGTTCGGGTCCTACCTCACCCAGAAGCACCGGCTCACCAACATCCATCAAGGCGAGAGCGAAACCGACCAGCAGTACCTGGAAAGGTTCGAAGATTCTGCTGGAAGGCGAGCCAGTAAGCGAAGATACCAAGGTTGTCGCAGCGATGGCCGGAATTAGGAGAGGCACCGACCTCTGGAAGGAGATGCACCTCGCATGTCCCAACACTTACAGCGAATTCTGCCACAAGGCGGGGGTGTTTGTGGCTATGCAGGAGGCACTACTGAAAGAAGTTGGTGCCCACGAGGAAAGGAAGCCCTACGGGAAAAAGTCCGGGGGCACCTACAAAGCTCCTCGGAACTTAAAGGCCTTTGGCGAAGGAGACGAGCTCAAAGAAAAACTTAATCAGGTCCTCACTGTCTCCGTTGACCACGTCTTCACTGCCGTCAAAGGCAAGGCCATGCTGGAGGAGCCAAGGCGGATCCGCCAGGACCGCACGAAGCTCAATCCCAACAAGTTCTGTGCCTACCATCAGGCCATCGGCCACTTCACCAGCGAGTGCCGAGACCTCCTCAAGCAACTCTGGAAATTTTACGAGGAGGGGAAATTGGCCGAGTTCGTGAAGAAGGCCCCAGCTAAGAGACCGAGGTTCGAGAGGAGGGCTACCTCCGATGACGAGGAGGAGGAAGTAGACCAACCTGGTCCCCATCACAGACGGAGGGCACCTCCCCAACCTCAGCAAAACATAGAGCCGACTCGGGAACTCTTGGTTCTTGAGGAGGAGATCGGAGCTGCAGGAGGTCTCCAGGACGGGGGATCCTCCATATCCAGGAGAAAGAGGAAGGCCGAAATCTGGGCCATAAATCAAGTCCAGGAAGGCAGCTCCGGCCCCAGGTCCGTCTCACAGCTCGCTGACGAACTGACATTCTCTTCAGCGGACCTGGAGGGGGTACTGATGCCCCACAACGACTCGTTGGTGATAACCGCCGACATCATGAACGTCCGAGTTCACAGGCTACTTGTGGACACCGGCGCATTCACCAACATTCTCTTCAAATCCACCTTGGATGCTTTAGGTGATTTTGAGTCGTATCTGGAACCTAGCAATGCTAGGATAGTGTCGGAGAAGCTGTAACCATCCCCCTAGGTAGTGTTAGGTTGAGCATCCAGCTTGTATCGGCTGAGGACCCCGAAAGGAGACTGACTAGGCTCATAGATTTCTTAGTTGTCGACCAGCAGTCCTCCTACAACGGGTTCCTTGGTCGTCCATTTATTAATGAATTCAAAGCGGCGTGTTCGACCTACTACTACTGTTTAAAATTCCCAACTCTAAAAGGTGCCGGAACTATAAAAGGTGACCAGAAAAAGGCCCGAGAGTGTTTACTCCAAATCAAAGATGGCCGGGTCAAGAAGTCTGTTACACAAGTCCACATCCTCGAAGAGGACGTACAGATCCCTACAGACGAGCCAAACATTCTAGACGTCATCTCAGTCGAAACTGAGATGATGGAGGTAGGCGATTTGTCAGAAATCAACCAAGGCATTGGACCTGTGCAAGACACACAACCGACACCAATAGAGGACTTGGGAGAAACCCAAGTGTTGAGACCTGCGCAGGGGTCGGTACCTGCGCAGGGACAGCAACCTACTCCCATGGAGGTAGCTGATGAGGCCCAAGGTGGGGGACCTGCGGGAGGTCAAGAACCAACACCAATGGACGTTGACCCAACTCCTCAAGTCACCACACCGTCCCAAGCTGACAGACCACCGGAGGCATTCACAACCGACGAGCTCACCCAAGCTGAAAGCCAACCCGATGACCTCGAACCGCGCATAGGCCACGAGCCTGCGCAAATGTCACAAGGGGAGTGGGACGAGTTCATCAGTGACCCGAGATGGAAAAGTCAGAAGAGAAAGGTAACCCCCATGGAGGAATTGACGGCACTCCCGGTGGACCCGGAAAGAGACTTAGAACTTTTCATCGGTTCTGAGTTACCTGAACCGTACCAGTCGAGGATGGAGCTGTTCTTAATGACCAACCTGGACGTGTTTGCCTGGTCCCACGAAGACATGACGGGGATCCCGTTGGAACATGCTTGCCACAGACTTAACATAGATCCGACGAGGAGACCCGTACGCCAAAAGCGAAGAAAGTATGGACAAGACAAGTACGCAGCTCTAACAGTTGAGGTGGAGAAGTTGTTAGACAACAAGCTCATCAAGGAGGCTTTGTGTCCGCAGTGGGTCGCGAACCCCGTCCTGGTGAAGAAACACAATGGGACGTGGAGACTCTGCATTGACTTCACGGACCTGAACAAAGCATGCCCGAAGGACAACTTCCCACTACCTCACATTGACCAGTTGGTGGACAACACCGCAGGTCATGAGATGATGACATTCATGGATGCTTTTGCGGGCTATCACCAAATAGCTCTACACCCAGATGACCAGGAACACACGGCGTTCTACACCAACAAGAACATGTATTGCTGGGAAAGGATGTCATTCGGACTCATCAACGCTGGAGCTACCTACCAAAGATTGGTGAACAAAATGTTTGACCAACACATCGGCGAATCCAAGGAGGTGTACGTGGACGACATAGTTGTCAAGAGTTTGAGAAAGGAGGACCACCTGGACCACCTGAAACAGACCTTCGACATACTGCGCCACTACAACATGAAGTTGAACCCCAAGAAGACCAGCTTCGGCGTGCACTCTGGGAAGTTCCTGGGGCACCTAGTTAGCCAGCGGGGGATTGAGGTCAACCCAACACAGGTCCAATGCATAATTGAGATGGGGATACCCGACTCCATCCAAAAAATTCAAAGGCTGACAGGGTGCATGGCAGCCCTTAACAGATTCATCTCCAGGTCCGGCGACAGAAATCGTCCATTTTTCGAGGCAATTAAAGCAAACACACGGAGGTACAAAGAGGCGGCCAAGGCCAACAAGCTCCACCTCAAAAACCACTTCGTCTGGACAAATGAATGCCAACGAGCCTTCGAAGATATCAAAACATACCTGGCGGATACACAGGTTCTGTCGAAGCCAATACCTGGAGAGAAGCTGTATTTGTACCTAGCCGCGTCGGAGGTGGCCATCAGCTCCGTCCTGGTCCGAGAAGAGGCGAAAACACACCTCCCAGTGTACTACGTGAGCCAAGTCTTACATGAAGCAGAGTTGCGGTACACCCCAACAGAGAAGCTGGCTTATGCACTGGTGATGAGTGTTAGAAAATTGAGGCCTTACTTCTTTGACCATCCAGTAGAGGTGCTGACAACGTTCCCACTGCGTCAAATACTACAGCGCCCAGACACTGCCGGACGCCTGCTGAAATGGTCGCTGGAGATTAGCCAATACGGTATAACCTACGCACCCCGAACAGCGATCAAGGGACAAGCACTGGCCGACTTCATCGTCGAGCTAACTTTCCCACAAGATCCGACGAGGGGGCGTATAGCTCCGTGGCATCTCTACGTGGACGGGTCATCAACTAGCATGGCAGCAGGCGCCGGCGTGGTCCTGATTAGCCCAGACAGACAAGTCTTCACCTCAGCAATTCGGTTCGACTTTCGAGCAACCAACAATGAGGCGGAGTATGAAGCGTTGATAGCAGGACTTAGGCTATCATTAGCTGTGGGGGCAACCAATCTTCAAGTTTTCGGAGATTCCCAGATAATAATATCCCAAGTCCGGGGGGAATATGAGGCAAAAGACCAGCAGATGATGATCTACCAAAAGATAGCCGCACATTTGATCTCGATGTTTACACAAGTTTACATCAATCAAATACCGCGGCTAGAAAACACACAAGCAGATGCTCTAGCCCGGCTAGCTAATAGCAACGGCGAAGCCGAATTCACGGAGGTTGTGATCACCACACTAAAAAACCCCTCGACGTTCGA
This sequence comes from Prunella vulgaris, assembly GCA_026898435.1. Lineage (NCBI taxonomy): Eukaryota > Viridiplantae > Streptophyta > Magnoliopsida > Lamiales > Lamiaceae > Prunella > Prunella vulgaris. The sequence goes on from JAPKLY010000479.1 coordinate 287,181, forward strand.
CTACAAAGTAAATCAAACCTCGAGCGGGGGGCAGGAGGACAGTGAAGGTAGTGAAGATTGGTGCACCCCAATCCAAAAATACCTAACGGATGGAACAACCCCCGTGGACACCTGGGAAGCTAGCCGATTAGTAAAGCAAGCTGCCAGATATACACTGCTGGACGGTCAACTCTATAAACGTGGATTCTCTCTACCCCTACTCAAATGCCTAACTAAGAAGCAGGGGTCTGAAGTGTTAGAAGAAATTCACGAGGGAATTTGTGGGAGTCACACTGGGGGGCAAGCATTGGCATATAAGACGATCAGACAGGGCTACTACTGGCCCACTTTTCGCAAGGATGCCATCAGCTTCGCTCGAAGGTGCCGAAAGTGCCAACTTTTCGCACCTAACATCCACTCCCCAGCCAACCAGCTTAAGTCGGTTTTCAGCCCGTGGCCTTTCGCGAAATGGGGTATCGACTTGATCGGCCCATTTCCACCTGGCAGAGGCGGTGTAAAATTCGCTGTCGTAGCAGTAGACTACTACACTAAGTGGGCTGAGGCCGAAGCTCTCACGACCATAACCCAGGAAAGGATGATCGGCTTCATTTGGAAAAACCTGATCTGCAGGTTTGGACTCCCGCAGTCTGTCATCACTGATAATGGAAGGCAGTTCGACGGACAGAAGTTGAGGGACTTCTGCAGTTCGTGGAACATCAAGAAGCACTACTCAACTCCATATCACCCCCAGTCGAACGGCCAAGTCGAGGCGGTGAATAAAATCCTGAAACACATATTGAAGCTCCGCCTCGAAGAAAATAAGGGGAGCTGGGCAGACGAACTCCCGGAGGTCCTATGGTCCTATAGAACTTCCTATAGGGTCAGCACCGGGGAGACCCCGTTTGCCCTAGCCTTCGGGACTGAAGCCGTAGTCCCGGTAGAGGTCCAGAACAAAACTTGGAAGGTGGTGGGATATAATGAAGAAAAGAATGATGAAGCCTTGGCAGTAGAAAAAGATCTGATCGAAGAGACCAGAGCTTCGTCAGAAATGAAAAACGCCACCTACAAGCGCAGAGCGGAAAAATATTACAACTCTCAGGTCCGAGACCGAAAGTTCAAGGTCGGAGACCTGGTGTTGAAAAAGAAATTGATGGCCCCACCAGGTGTATTTGGTTCAAATTGGGAAGGACCATTCCGGGTCACTGCAGCCTGGCCGAACGGTACCTATGATCTAGAAGACGCAGAAGGCAAAGCTTCGTCATACACCTGGAGCTCGGCACATCTAAAAAAGTTCTACCAATAGACTAGAATTCTGTAATAGACTAGTCGAAGGTTGGCATCAGAAATGTAGATGGCAACCGATGTAAATTACGTTGCTGAAAAAATTCAGAAAAATTCCCAATTCCCAAGTGTTTGGACCTACGCAGCTCCCCAACCAGGCGAGCTGCACTTGGTCGCCCACTACTCCTGATAGCTCGCCAAACCTAGCTCGCCCACTTGCTCAAAAAATTTGCAATGCGCAAGGACCAAGGTCCCAAACGTTGTAATTAAATAGCTCGAAGGCAAAGTCCAAAGTGCCCAAGGTCGCGAAGGTACCCTTCTTAAAGGGTTGCTAAGCACCTACTGCCACAAGTTAGAAAAATTTGCGAAAAAGACAGAAACGTCTAAGGCAAGGTTCATGAAACCCAATGGCCCAACGTGAATCAATCGAAGTGCAGTTCGCCGCCCTAAGTGGCCTAAGACGAACGATTTGCGGCCCTAAGTGGCATAAGACGAAGAATACGCACTCTCAAAACAGAGGTACAATTCGTAGTCGAAAGTGACGTAAAATGAACGATTCGCTTCTCAAAGTAGAATAAGACGAACAATTACGTACCAGGAAAATAAACAAGAACGAGCTATTTTAAGAAATTATAACGTAAAAGCGCAAAAACATAAATGAAAAAAGTTGGACAAAAAATGCTCGACTTATATTCAAAAGAATACTTAAGAGATTTTCAAGCCAAAAATATACTTGAAAAAATCCTAAGTATGAGTAGTGGTGCTGGCCACAAAGGCCGACCAGCTAGCCGTCTTTGAATTACAAAAAGCTCCTTCTGGGCGAGCTGCACGTGCCCGGCGAGCTAAATCTACTTGGACAAAAAGTAAAGATTACAAAAATGGAGCTCCTTCTGGGCGAGCTCCGCAACCCGGCGACCTACTACAACTTGGAAAATGTAAACTAAGCTAAGAAAGCAGTAATAAAGGGGGCCTAAGACTCGGGGGCGACCTGGCGGATGGGCATGGCGAGCTCGGCATCAGGAGTGATATTCCCGGAGAGTCCGCTTGTGCCGAGCTCGCTAATGTTTATCATCGCGTCCCCGCAGACCTCCTGCATCTGCTCCATCGTCGGTGGGGCCTCACCTCCAGCATCCCCATCTGCACCCTCAGTCTCTTGGGCGAGGTCGGCAGTCAAGACCTGCTTCGTCTGGATAATGTTGAATTTCAGACGAGCAGCGTCGAGATTGATCCCATAGCCCGCGAGGTCCCCAGTGTTCAATTCCGTGCCGGGGGGATCGAGGACTTCTCCAAGCAGTCCTCAAACTCGCTGACGAGGGCTTGCCACTCGCTGTCGTTATTAATCCGCGCCCATTGGAAGTAGCGAATTACCTCAGCAAAGCAGAGCACGAAGCCCTTGTCAGTGGCAACCACCTCGGCGAGCTCAAGTGCCTCGGGCGTTGTGGCAGTGTCGGAACGGCCCCTGAGCTCGGCGATCTCCAGAGCCTGAGTCGCAACCTCCTCCCGCAGCTTGCGGCACTCCTCAGAATTCCCCCGGCTCTGATCCCGGAGGAGCCCTACCTCAACTCGGGTCAAGGCGAGCTCCTCCTCCCGAGCAGCGAGCGTCTGGTGAGCTGCTTCCAATTCGGCCTGTTGTTGGCGGAGGTCGGCCTGGAGTTTTTCTGCCTTTTTAATTGCAAGCCGCTCCGCCTCCAGCGAGGCCTTCGCTTTGGACTCCGCCCTCGCGAGCTCCTCAAGCGCCTTCTTCCGCTCGTCGCCCACCTTAGTGAGCGCTTTATTTGTATCGTGGCGAGCTCTATCTGAGGCGGCGATATCATCGCTGACGAGCTGAGCCACCGCCATCGCTGCGCAGGCGTAGTGCATCTCCAGCCTCGCCCTGTCAGCAGGCTTCTGCCTCTCGATCATCCCGAGCTCCGAGGCGGAGAGGTATTTGGGGGCCTCGGTAAAAACTCGGCGAGCTGCCCCATCAGGAAGGTCCCTCGATGAATTCAGGGCCCGGCACCGCTCGGCGACATGGAGAGGCTCAGGTCGCTGCGGGAACTCGGCGGGAGTGTACCTGCACATACTCAGATCAGTTAGCAAAAACCAAGGAGATTGCTAAGGCTTCCAACTCAAAAGAGGTCGCCCACTTACCCAAACCTATCGGGGTTGAGCCCGAGCAGGGTATCGTCCCGAATAGGGACCCCGTAGGGAGGCGGCGAGGGCGCACTCTGAAGAGTTGGAGGCGCTGGAGAAGGTCGAACAGTAAGAGCTCGCCCGGACCCCGTTTGGCTTGATCCAGAGCCGCCCTCAGCCCTGGCTCGCTTGGCGAGGTGAGTTTCCTCTTCACTCACTCGTGAGCCATCTCCCCGGTGGAGAGCTCGCTTCGTCTGATAGGGCGGAGGTGGTTGGGCACCCCGTTCAGGGCCTGAGCCTCGGCCCGCCCCTTTTTTAGCTCCGGCGACCTTCTCCTTTGTCGGGGGAGGTGCCGAGGTCTTCTGAGAGCTAGAGCCCCCAGCCTTCTCAGCGGCTTTGGCGAGCTCCAGTTTCTTGGTAGCGTCCAAGACCGCCCCCGAAGGGATGCCTTCCCTCCCCGGACGAGGCTTACCCATCTTCAGCTGCCGAGCTAGGAAGTGATAAGCTTCGGGAACCTCAACGGGTGGGAGCTCGTCAATAGGACCTGCACCTGTAAAACAAACAACCAAGTCAGTTCGGCGACCTTGAAATACAAGACAGCGAGCTCTGGAAGCTCGATAATGGAAAGGCGTAAAACCTCGAGCGGCAAGGTGGTGTGGCGAGGTGATGAGACCGGCGAGCCGGCGGCAGTGGTGTTGACACAGATGTTCGATCTCACTGTCCTTTTTCTCCCGCAAGCAACACATCGTCCGCACAAACTCGAAACCTATCGAAACTTCCGGTCTCCCGCGGCTCAACTTGTGGCGCTTCAAACCTGCAAAAAGATAGATTAGATCAGTAATCTAATCCGATGCACACACACTAAGGTACGCCACCTACAGCTCACCTCCCCGTAGGTCTCGGGGGTAGGAATGCGCCCTCCGCGGCCATTGGAAGCTCGTCAATCCCCCCCGATGAAAAAGAACTGTTCTTTCCAATCCCGGACTTTGTTAGGGAGGTCGCCTAAAAATTTGCCCCCGGGCGAGCTTGAAAAGAGTATTATCCCTTCCCCTCCCTCGCTTGTCTGATCACGATGAAGAGCTCATTAATCTCCGCCGTGCTCAGCCGGTTTTCATAACCCTCGAGGCCGAAGACAGTCAGGGCGGCCAACAAATTGCTCCATACATTCGGAGTGAGTTGGGTGATAGCGAGGCCCGTGTCCGCCAAAAACTGCCCAATTATGGGGTGGAGGGGAAGGGTGAGCCCTGCCTTCAGGGTGTGGTAATTCATGGCTGTGAGCCCAGCAGGGGGGAGGTCGGCTCGCTCTTTCTCCTCGGCAGGATACATAAAAATGTCCAGCGGGATGCGGAACCGCCTCCGAATATCCGGAAGGGCGAACTCACTCATGATGCTCTCCACCCTGTTGGCCTTAAGATCAGACTTGCCAGCGGCTTTTCGAATCGGAGCTCGCCGGGGTAGGGGGAAGCTCGCCCCGTGAGTTCTCACATATTCACCCCAGTTGAACTCATTTACGACCTCGGCGGAGACTTGATATTCCGGGAGCTTGGGGAAGGGAAAGTCGATAAAACGGAGGTATTCGTAGGTGACCTCCGTCCCCGTATCCTCATCGACCTCTTCGTCGACCTCACGGGCCAGCTCGCCAGCAAGGTCACCGGCCCCAACCTCGGCAACCTCCTCCTGGGCCTCTTCAGCGGGAGTCGCTGCTCCCCCGCGAGCTCACTCTGAGTAATCCCAGAGTTCGCGGAGGGGTGATTCCTCACCAGAACTAGTAGCTTGCTCGCTGGAGTCAGAGCGAACTGACCCCAAGAGCTCGCTACTATCTGGGGAGGTTTCAGAGCTCGCCCCAGAGCTCGAAGAGAGGACCACAGGTGTTACTCGGGGGTTTGGAAGGTCATCGGTCATTTGTCCTTTGCCTAGGTCACGACGCGGGGGGGTATGGCTCGAGGAGTTCTCAGACATAATGAAGGTGTTCGAAAATGTAGAACAAGGAAAGAGAAAGGGGAGAAATCCGGGTCTCTACCTTGGCAGGCACGTCTAGAGCAGAGGATTGATCGTCAAAAATGCGCTCTGAGAAATGAAGAAAGCAAAGTGAGGAAATTCTTCATTTTCGCCTATTTATAGGCGCGGGGCACAAGCCCGAAATTCCCGAAAGACCAGGGGCCTTTTTGCTAGGAATTTGAAAAGTTATCATTATTATGGGCGGGAATCGAGACGCCAAGAGACTTGCGTGATGCTTGGGATCCCGCATCGTGTCGGCTGAGGCGACCTCCGAGGCGCAGCTCGCCTACTAGCTCGGCGCCCCCGGAAATTGTTCGCCAGACCTCAAGTTCTCCAGCTCGCCCACACATTGGACAAAGTCATGATGCGCGCGAGCTGGGGGGCAAATGTTGATATGGCGAACTAATACGTCGGTTTCAGAAATAATCCCCAAGGTTTGCCAGGTCGCCAGAGCCCATCCGAGCTGGAGAAGGTCCAAAGCTCGCCCGTCTGTGGGTACACCAGAGCTCGCCCGATACCCCAAAATCTAGTCAAGGCTCGAGAGCTCGCCCAACCTACCGGAGCTCACTGGGAGCTCACCCATAAGCTCACTCGTTAGTCAATAGGACCCTGATGGCGCGCTCTTTTTCCCTCCATCCGGTTTGTCCACAAGGGTGGTTTACGGCGAGGTTTTTAATGAGGCCCATCTAGTCTATGGCATAGTAGTAGGACGAGGCGCGGTAGGGGAAGCGGTGTGAGAGATCAAGACGAGGGTAAGGAACTCTCGTCAACACCGGAAGCCACATAGGCTCGTAAGGTGTCGTCTCACACTCGCACACCTATAAATAAGACCTCTCTTGTACTATTCAGACAATTTCTCACAATTCTGAAAATCAATACAATTCCTATTACAATATTTCTCTCTCTAAGCTCTCTTCTCTCCCTCCCCAAGAACACAAAATCATAAGATTATTGTTTGGTAGAATTAATTCGTTGTAAAGCCACATAACAAACACAATCAGCAAATTCTATCAACAAGCGGGAAGATTGCTGAAATGGTCACTGGAGATTAGCCAGTTCAACATTACATACGCAACGTGGACAACAATTAAAGGACAAGCTCTGGCCTATTTTATTGTGGAGCTAACTTACCCACCTGATTTGACAAGGGACTGTGAACATCTGTGACACCTGTACGTGGACGGATCATCAATGAACACAGCGTCGGGGGCAGGAGTAGTACTAATAAGCCCCGATCAACAAGTATTCACATCAGCCATCCGATTTTCCTTCCTTGCAACAAATAATGAAGCAGAATACGAAGCGCTAATAGCTGGACTCAGACTCGCGTTGTCCATCGGAGTCAGAAGATTGCAAATCTTCGATGACTCACAACTGATCGTGTCACAAGTCCGAGGAGAATTCGAGGCTAAAGACGAACAGATGATACTATATCAAAAGATAGTAGCTCATCTGATGACAATGTTTTAATAAGTCTATATCGAACAGATACCTAGACTTGAAAACACGCAAGCCGACGCTCTGGCCAGATTAGCATCAAGCCAGGGGGCAATGGAGATATCGAAAGTCATCATCACCAAGCTTGATAATCCTTCAACCTTCGATTATAAAATGAATCAAATGTTGAATGGGGGCAGAAGGTGGAAAAGGTGGATGATGACGACTAGAGAACTAGTCTAGTGAAATACTTGACTAGCGGAGAGCAGCCTGAAGACTCTTGGGCAGTCGTTCGACTGGTTAAACAGGCAGCTCGTTACGTAATGATCGACGGTCAACTATACAAGAGAGAATTTTCATCACCCCTACTCAAAGGCGTATCACAGAAGCAGGGATTGGAAATTCTCGAGGAAATTCATGAAGGAATATGCGGAAGCCATGCTGCATGACGAGCATTGGCACACAAAACCATGAGGCAAGGGTACTACTGGCCCACTTTGAAAGAAGATGCTATCTCGTTTGCGAAAAATGTCACAAATGTCAAATGTTCACTCCTAGCATAAACATTCCTCCACAAGAAATGAAGGCGGTCTATAGTCCTTGGCCATATGCTAAATGGGGCATCGACATCATCGGACTGTTCCCACATGGGAAAGGAAGTGTGAGGTTTGTGGTGGTCGCCGTGGATTACTATACTAAATGGGCAGAAGCCGAATCACTAGTGACAGTGATGCAGGAAAAGATGATCAACTTCATCTGCAAGAGCTTGATCTGCAGATTCAGTATACCTTGATCAATAGTAACAGATAACGGGCCATAATTCGATGGAAAGAATATCCGAGAGTTTTGTGATACTTGGAAAATAAAAAAGTATTACTCGACACCCTATCATCCACAATCAAACGGACAGGTCGAAGCGATCAATAAAATCATCAAGCAAACATTGAAGCTCCATATGACGGAAAAGAAGGGAAGCTAGTCGAAAGAACTCCCGGAAGTATTGTGGTCATACCGAATGTCATTCAGAACAAGTACTGGAGAAACCCCATTCTCAATGGCATATGGAACTGAAGCAATGGTACCAGTCGAGCTGCAAAATCCCACATGGCGTGTTTGTATGTATGACGAGGAAGAAAATGACGAAGCCATCGCGATTGAAAAGGACTTCCTTGAAGAAAGGCGAGTCGCGGCAGAATTGCGCAATGCAACATACAAACAATACGCTACCCGGTACTACAATTCGAAAGTTAAAAAAGAGAAGTTTCCAAGAAGAAGATCTGGTGTTGCGAAAAATCCTATCCACTCCACCTGGAACGTTCGGACCTGGATGGGAAGGACCATTTTGTGTCTCGCGAAGTTGGTCAAACGGAACTTGCGATTTGGAAGACCTGGACAGGATACCTTCCTCGTACACATGGAATGCTGCTCATTTGAAAAAATTCTATCAATAATGGATGTATGATGTAAATTTGGTTACGTCAACTGCGAATGAAATGTGAAAGACAGCTTTTTGAGAAAAAAGTTGCAGTCTATCGGAAATTGCTTGAGACGTGGCTTTAGCTGGTCAAACGCGCTCCACATAGAGTACGCTTCTTGTACAACGATGTAATGGTGTCAGAGACCTAACATGTCCTAAACAAGAGCAAAGCATCTTGAAACATGCACTTCTTGAAAGGATATGTTACGGTGCTAGACACCTAATACATCCCGAACAAAAATCGAGCATGACGACCACGAAAGTCCATATTTATGGGCCGGAATAGTGTTTAAAATGCTCATCCAAAGGACGTAATGAATGCTCCAACGGATAGCGTAACAAACGGTCCCACAAACTCGGGATAATGCTTTAAACTCTCATCCAACGGCAGCGTAGTACATGCTCCAAAGGATAGCATAATAAACGCACCCAGTTAAGCGCCCGACGTAAGAGTGACTACTCGTTATAGCTGGAAAAAACTATCTCGTGAATGCTAAAAAGTAAAGCGATACGAGCACCATTTAAAAAATAAGCAATATACGCATATAGACGAGAATAGCATTTCATTCCTTAAAAATTTCGGTTACAACCAGATAACAACATCAAAAGCGTCCTACATCGACAAATAGAAGAAAATAACAAAAGAAAGCAAAATTGGCGCCTTAAACAGATAAGGCACCAGGCAAACAAAAAAAAACCCTAATCAGCAGTAGGGGCATCAGCAGTAGCAGCATCGGTCGGCTGAGCCTCGGGAGTTGTCGCCTCATCACCCAGAGGAGTCTAGAGATATGACATAGCAATTTCATTCTCCCTCTCTTGGCAGCCCTCTTCAGGAGAGGTTTCCGCAACATCAGCAACTCCCGAGACAGATGCGGGAGCTTCAGCAATCACATCAACAGCCTAGACATCCGGAGCAGGCTGCGTTGGAGGCTCAATAATAGTATAGCCTTCTCCCAAAACCCCCAAGTCAATCCCAAATCGTACCAAGTCGGCTAGAGGAAGAGGTTGTGACTTATTTGGCGGATTAGCTCTGACATAATCTAGAAACACCTTCTTCATCAGATCGGAGATTTTCAGTTCTCTTTTCTCCGCCTGATGGACAATCCAGATGCACTCGTTGTAGGAGCAGATATATCCAAAATTGGATGCATCACATACCTGCTCCAACAGATCATTCTCGGTGTACAAACATTCCACCTCAAGCTGAAGCTTGGCCTTTTTTCTCTTAAGCTCAAGAACTCGCTCCACCGTATCAGTGTACTCTTGGCGCTCCTGAGCCCTCTCAGTATTGAGGCGAGCAATCCCTTCGGTGGCCACCTTTAACTGCTCCACAAGATTGCAATTGGTATACTGAAGTTTCTTGCAAGTCTCGAGGGCATTCTTCTCGGCGTCCAGAGTACTCTTGATCTTAAGAGTGGCTTGCTTCAACTCATCCTCCCGGGCCTTGATCACCTTCAGTTGCTCCTCGTTCGCTTCACGGAGTTGACAGGCTGTTCTCCCTAGCTCCACCGCCTGATACACTATTCATTGAAAGACGATTGAGGCAGAGCTAGTAAACATAGTGCCCAGAAGCACGTTATCGCTGAGCGTCTGCTTGTTAATGATCTTGTCGTTCGTCGCACTTCAAGATTGCGAAACAAACTCGGAGGCCCTCTGCACCTCAACATCCTTAATAACCCTGAAGTGTCTCGGGACTCGTGAGCAAGCAATCTGGTGGAGGGCATCGCAGCGGAAATGATGATCGCCTGGGTGATATCTGAAAAAGAACAGTAATTGCATAATTAAGCGACAAGTCGTTTATACAAATGCAGAATGATCAGAGAAGGCAAAGGCTTACGACTCCTTCCGCTCATAGTCCCATCTGAGATATGTGTCATCTCGGCGAAAGTCAGGCTCACGAGGAGAAGAAGGGGCTGAACCCCGAGGGTCGGCAGATCGGGGGACTGAAGCATAACGACTAGACCCCTCTACTGGTCCGGTCTTGCTTTTCTTCTTCGCCTGGCTAGCCCCATCACCAGCAGAAGAACCACCGTCTTTCCTCGGCCGCTTCACCTTTTTTGCGGACTCTTTCGAGTAACGGGAGCAGCAGCAGGAGCGACAGGGGCAGGAGCCGGTGCTGGTGGTGCCGCAGCCTGAACCGCTCTTCTTTCGCAGGACCACCATGGTGGATGGTGGGTCCATCTTACGCTTATTCAGTCCGGTGCTAAGATCCATCACTCTCTGGCAAAAAGTATTGAACTCTGGAGGAATAGCAACGGTGACCCCTTGATCTATAAAAGAACAAGTTGTCAGAATACTGATAGATCGAAAATAATAGGAGGTTATAATAATCAAATACTTACCCAAACAACCAGAAAACTCCAGTGGAACGATGGAATAAAAAGTCTAAAGCGGAATTCGTTATAAACTAATCCACTGGAGTCCCAAAACCAATGATTTCCTACAGCGAATCGAATTCAACAATTCCCAGTGAAGAACAATTTCAAAAACTCCGATTTCTAATCGAGTTTAATCCAAACTGATCGGAGAATCAAAACCAGAAAGAAAAAGGGAGAAGAACGAGGAGAAAGAGAAACTGGAAATCTACCTTAACGTCGGTTTGCTCGAAAGAAGATTTGTTCGACAAATGGTGAAAACTCTCAAACTTGAATGCGAAAGGAAAGAGATGGAAGTGTGAAATGGATCGAGCATTTATAGTATGGGGGCAGGCCCTTGTTCGCAATTTTCTGGGGTCAAATTGCAAGGTTTTGAAAATTTTAAAAAGTGGAAATTGTTCGTATTCCGTGCCGGGCACACCAGCAGAGGCGGCAAGCAGCTCAGCTGCTCGCCTTATCTCAGTCCTTATAGCTGATCGCCAATTTCAGCTATTTTGACACATGGTGACCCAGTTTTGGATATTTAACATCATTTGGGCAATGGGTATTTGATAGAATACCTTGGTAACACTTTTTTCCTACGACCGGTTTATCCACAAGGGTGGTTTACGGCTAGGTTTTTAATGAGACCAAGTGAATCTTTCAGTATATCCATAATCCAAATGTTTGCAGGTTAAATCAAAGATTGATATTACTTCCCAGCAACGAAGGACTCTTATAAAATCCAGATAGCTTGATAATTGTTATCCACCTCGTGGTTTAAACAAACATCAAGCTAGGGGGCAACTGTTGATGAAATAAGTTAATTCAAGTGTTCAAGAAAGTAATTAACAAAATCCCAAATGACGTGTCCCGAGAGAATTAAACCAATACAAGAAGATCATAATAATGAAGCTTAGATGTTGCTGGATCAAGTGAAAATCAACAAAGAAGATGAAAGAATCACATGAAGAACGAGAAATAGGAGAGCAGCAGTACAAATTCAAAGGAGGCGAGCAGCTGCACCTGCTCGCCCAATGAGCTGCTTGCCACCTTATAGCTTATAGGTGGCGAGCAGGTAGTCCAATTTATGGTGGAGGTGAGCAGCTCACCTGCTGCTCACCTCCTATGATGTTTATGACCAGCTGCTCGTCGCCTTCATACCTGATCGCCAGAATAATATTTTCACCGTTTTTGGCCAATTTCTTGTTGTATTTATCTCATTTAATAAGTAAGGTACACGTGTAAGTCTCCTGTAAAGCGTGGTAAGGTCCCTGCCACCACCTGCTTGTGTATTTGTCTATAGATAGACCTCATTTTTCTGAAATAAGACAAGTTTTTGCTTCCTTAGCAAAGCTCTGCCGAAATCTTTCCAGAATTTACAATTAGCAATTCCAGTAAACTTGATTCAAAGCACTGTTAGTGAAATCCAGTTCAAAAGCCACATATAAGTTTGTTTTGCGAAGATTTCATTAACAACAATATCATAATCAATTGTTGCTTCTAAAATTACCCGAAAGATACGATAATGTGTTTATACATGTTAATCTATTGATTCAATTATATGAATACTGGAAGACGGACAATAAATTATGATAAAAGGGATTAATCTAATTCTTTTTAATATCAAATTCAGCTCTCTTACATTGAGATGGAGACTGTTATTTATAATACTTAAATTAGGATTTTAGACATTAAAATTCTAAAAGTCCGATTCAATAACACTAAGTGTCCGTTTGCAAGCACTACAAAAATAAATAATAATAAAAGCACTTTTTTTTTTTAAATATTACTTGTGCCATGTTTTCAACCACTTCTATAAGTGCTCAAAATTTACAAGCAGAAACTTCCTACTTCTGGCTTCTCATAAGCACTTCTCACACCCCAAAGGCAAATAATATCAAATACTTTTGTTAATATTAATTAAGTGAATTTTTTGCAAGCATATTTCTTTTTCATCACTTCTTAAAATCTCTTTATTTTAAAGCAGTCGTCATTTATAATTTTGATACAAAAAATCACATAATATCACTTTTTATTTCCATTAATGCTTGCAAACATGCATCTAATTATAAACTTAAAGAAGTCCTAATTTATAAAATATAAATAATAATAAATATTACTTTTAATTTTTAATCTCTATCTCCATCAATTAAGTGCTCAACAAGCCCATAAGAATATTAAATGCACCTCTATTCTTTATTATTTGATGTTTTAGAGTTGATTATTTAAATATCTTTCACTTTTTCTTTAATTCATTTTACTCTTATTTCAATCTCATAAAATTTCTTATAATTTAGAACATACCTTTATTAATTAATCATATTTCGTTCTTCCTTTTTCCAATGAGATGGTCACCCTAACATCTATTTTACTTTTTTTTTTTTTTACATAATAAAGTTGAAATCCACCCTATTTAGAAATTTAAAAAAACACAAATTTTAAAAATTTCTAAATATTAAAAGTCATTAATTTTTAGAAATCATTTATAACTGAAAAAGAACATACACTCAGTGAATTAGAATTTGGAAGCTTAAGTTATGGATGAAATAAATCTAGTGCACAACAATCATAATATAACCCTGAAAATAAGAGGCGTCGCATTTTCGGTCCATTATGGAGCCCATTAAATAGCACTCCATATTTCGGCCCATGTTAAATCAATTATCTGGTCATTATTATCTTAAGGCCCAGGTTATATGCATCCACTGATTTAAAAGGATTTGGCTGACTATTTAGAAAATGAGAAACTGAGTATCCATCAACTACAATATAGAAACTGAAATTAAATTCTTTCTAAAATATGGAATATAAAGAATATCTTTTAAAGTTCTATCTTCAAAGGATAGACTGCGCATAAGATAATTGTTTGGATGTGGATAATTTCTCTATTATAATTGTATAATTCACCACTCCTTTTTATTTTACCATCAAGTTTTTTTTTGTTCAACCCTTAATTTCCCCAAATTTAACCCCTTTCATTATTTTACAACTTCACCACATTAAAAAAAAGAAAGTGAGCAACACGTACTTTCAACGACGTCCATCGCCGACATCCGACACCACCACTACCGTAATTTTCAACGGACATCCACCACCATCGTAATATATTCCGATGGATAAATTTAAGAATTCATTAGTTTTAAGTTTATATTATTTCTATATATTGAAAGGTTTGAATGATTTTGAATGAATTTTTGTTGTTACTATTACAAATATTTGGATTGAAAATCGTTCGCAAAATTTTATCGGACAAAATCGATTGTACATTGGAAAAAAAAATTACTGGAGACATTTGTTCGACTCTGGTTATTCGAAGAAATGCTAAGTGTTCAATTTTTTTTTAATTTTTGTTTGGAAATTTTGGTGGAACAAATGCAAAATGTTCGGAAAAAAATTCTGAACAAAATGTTTGGAATTTTTTTTCGAATATTTTGCATTTGTTCCACCAACCAGTGTGGAACAAATATGTTCGATTTTTTTTAAACGTAGAAAAAACCATTAACGTGCACATGAAGAATTATTATCATCTTATATCAAAATTATATTGATAAAATAATATTTTTATAACGTTTTTGTTGGAAAAAATATGATTGAAAAATTGTGGAGTGAGAAACAATCAAAGTCTAGATGTTGATAGAGGGGGTGAACTGATCTTCTGTAATTATAATATATAATTAAAGGGTAATTTTGTGTTTTAAAACTTATTTTCAAAATAAAAAATAAAAAAGGGGTGAAGTACTTAAAAAAGGGAGGAAAATAATATTTTTTTGTTAGAAGTGGTTGGTCTAATCCTTCCTTGCCTAGATAAATTAAACAAAACATTTCACAATCAAATATCAAACATCTAATATCTCGAAAATATTTCTGAAAATCAACCAACATTTCTTAAAAAAATCTGAAAATAAATAAATATTTTGAAAAAGAATTATGAAAATTGTATAATATTTTGAAATATTTTTTAGATAATAGAACAAAATTTCAGAAAGAACCTGAATTATACGATATTGTTCCACTTTTTTCCGAATATTTAGACAATTTCAGAAAAAAAAAAAGAGTTAAATATTACCCTCAACTTCATAGAACTAGTAAAAAATTAAACATATAACAAACATGAATTCAACTAAATTTGAAATATAGATTCACAACAACCCTAATCTAACATGGATTCAACCCAAAATAAAAATAAAAAATCTAATTTAATATGTGAGACATTTATAAGAAATTTTCTAATTTAATACAAGAAAATCTAATCTAGGGAGGCCGTATTAGCAACAGTGTGTTGGACGATGACGATAATTTCAAAATTCACCGGATGATTCTCTCTCTCGATGTTTTCTTGCTTTGGGTTATTTTTCAAAATATGTTGGTGCACACATTCAACAAACAAATTATGAAATTTCATAGTGTATATACTCATCATTTAGTAGGTGTACTACAAATATCTGTTGGTGTATGTAGCCTGGGCCTTATCCAAATTTATAGGCCCAAAAATGTTAGCAAGCAGCAGCCCAAGTTATGACCTTTTTAATCCACGGATCCCAATTAATCTGCCACAATTCTTGTCTAAGAAACATATTTCATCAGATTAGAGAGCAGATTGGCAGATTTTATTTTTCAGATTTCATCACTTGGTCCACTAGTTCACCATTCTCTCTTAACAATAAAAAAATATATATATTCTAAGAATAATTTGTGAGAGTAAACTCAACAAATGATGGTGAACTGAACTAAAGGATAAACTACTTTAAAAAGAGCCATTTATGCATTTTCTATTTATTTCTATTTAAAGGCTTTAAATATGCAAGTAAATGTGTATATATTTATATGGTCTAGATACATAGAGGTAAATGCTAGGTTTATCTATATATTTATTACACACAATTCATCTTTAATAAAAATGTACATGTTTTCTTTTATATAGCCTTATTTTTCTCAAAATGAGTTATTGAAATTTATATTTATTCATGTTTTCATTCCATCACAAAAGAAATTCTAAATCCAAATACATATTTGCTTACCTTCTCGGTACATGTATAAATATGAGCATAAGTGTATATACATATAAGTTTGGTTTATCCTTCTAAAGAGTGTAGTTTACTTGAATCAAACATATTTCTTCTAAAATATAGTGTTGTGTACCACATTCGTTAAAACAATTAGTTTACTAGTTTTACCAGAAATTAAGGTGGGGTATTATTATTAATTTATGATTGGTTAATTTGTCACTTTTAAATGTTTTATGTGAGAGTATATTATTTGTTGCATCTTACAACTTACTATGTTATTATGGTTGGTTTATCCAATAAGCTTACGATTGGTTCATCCAACAAGCCTATGTTATTACGGTTGGTTCATCCAACAAGCTTATGATGTTATGGTTTGCCTCGCCAATAAGCTTATGATATGTATGTATGTTTTGTGAGTTAATAATTTCGTTTGCATTTGATATTTAACTGTGACAAATAAGACATCATTGAGCTAGTTGTTTGCTCACCCCAATCAATTTAACATTTTACAGATTAAGGATAAGGTGGAGTGCATAGTGGAGGCATGGTGGATTGCTTGCAATTAAATCTTCTCATTACATCTTTTTAGTCCCTAGAATGAATTTATTTTATTTAAATTGTATTGAGTGATTTTATGATTTAGTTTGGATTGATGTTATATTTCGAGTAAATAAAATTTTATTTAATTTAAGATAAGTCCTACAACATTTCTAGTGAACATTTTATATGTCATGTCTTATTTATAAACATTATTTTCACTGTTGTTTTGCTTAAGTTATGACTACAAAAATCAGTTCGTGACATTATTGATTAATGGTTGCTCACTCATTTCTTAAAAAAGCATGCGAATGTTCTTCAACATCAGATGATAATGATGATGAATAGTTGGAGAAATCTCCCTCATGAAAATTCATGTTAACTTATGGGGATATTGGTTGAACACTATATCATTAAAATTCCATTAAATAAAACAATATGTTGGACTATGCAGAGTAGGAACAGATATGCTTTATTGAGTTGTCACAATCAAAATTCAACTCTTTGAATATGGACCGTTGATCAAATTATCTAATCCCTGGTGATAACATTCTGAATTTAATTGTCACAGTCAAACCCAGCTCTTTAAATATGGACCATTGATCAAGTTAATCATATTCCTAGTGATAGAATTTTGAATTGAATTGTCATGGTCAAATCGAGCTCTTTAAATATGGACCATTGATCAAGTTAATCATATCTGTAGTGATAGAATTCTGATTAGCTAGATTGCCATAGTCAAATCTAGCTCTTTAAATATGGACCGTTGATCAAGTTAATCATATCTCTAGTGATAAAAATCCAAACTATACTGTCACATTCAAAATAACTCTTTAAATATGGAACACTGATCAAGTTAATCATATCCCTAGTGATAAAAATCCTAACTATATTGTCATAATCAAAATAGCTATTTAAATATGGATCACTGATCAAGTTAATCATATTCCTTGTGATAAAAATTAGAATTGTATTGACAACCAAAATCAGCACTTTTATTGCATGTTATCGGATTTGAATGCATGCCAAGTTATAAAGTAGGTTCACGGGTTCATTTCCTGTACATCCATTCTATAATACGCCAAGATATTGGGGTTCACATTTCCAGCACATTCAATTTTCCAATGGTATGGTAAAGTCAAACCAATCAGGGGTTCACTTTCCAATGTATTTATTATTTTCTAACCAAGATTATCTTATCAAGTTTACTTTCCACTTTTTTATGGTCTATATAATGTGTGTGCATCTTTCCTTAATATCATTTCTCAAATATACAATTTCTTATATTTTTTTAATTACTCACACTTGTCAAAATGAGTTCATCTAAATGCGATGCCTCTTTCACAAAAGATGATGACAACCTCATAGTGAATTGTTATCTTGTATTTTCTCAAAATACTATAATCAGTCCAATGATACTTTGTGGTCTCGTGTAACTTCAAGCTACAATAGACAAATCAGTCCACAAACAAAATCTCATACTGTAAAGATCGTACAATTCCGATGGAAAATCATGAGCAAAACGGATACATTAATCAAGTGGAACGGAGGAACCCGATCGGTGCTTCGGATAAAGACATTGTAAGTTGTTGATTTATATATTTTTAATCCTAATTTTTCATTCTAAAACATGATATGTACCCTTATTTGTAGATGGATGAAGCAAAAGAATTGTTCAATTCATGTATTGGACAAACTTGGAGAATTTAATAATGTCTGGTCAAAACTACATGACCTTGACAAGTTTAAACAATCTAATGCCACATTACATTTTTTTGTATGTACCATATAGTGGAAATTATGACTCATCACAATCTAATTACTCGCACACCCAAGAGTTATCAATGTCAAACTTTCCATGGTTGTCTGGATTTTCCATAAACCTAGATGATGATGGTCCATTGTTTGAAGGTTCTCAACGTCCAATGGGCATTAAAAAAGCAAAATACAACTCAAAGCTGAAAAAAACTCAAAACATCTTTCCACTATGGTAAATTGCAGCTAGAGGATGACAAATATGATGGAAAAGACTGAGGCCTCTCGACAAGAGCTCATTAACATTGAAAAAGAAATAAATTCCATAGTGAATCATAGAGAGGAAAATAAAATACTAAGAATGAACCCTATTTCTTTAGATGAATCACTCCATTCATACTTGATTGAAGAACAACGTAAGATTTTCCAGAAATGAGCAGCACGAGATGAAACTACTGGGAGTTCGAGTCTATTCGGCTAGTTACTCAATGTAACTTCCCCAACCAACCCCAACTTCCCTTTGTACTAGAGTGTTTCCATGCCTTTTCAATTTATGTATCTCATTTTCCTTAATTTGAGTTAACTTATTTTAATAGTAGGATTAAATTATTTATGTTTTTATTACTTCATCTAATTCGAGTGTGTTGTATATTTTAATATACAATTTAGATAATTATCATAATCTTCATTAAAGTTGTGTCATACATATTTT
Organism: Prunella vulgaris; assembly: GCA_026898435.1. NCBI lineage: Eukaryota > Viridiplantae > Streptophyta > Magnoliopsida > Lamiales > Lamiaceae > Prunella > Prunella vulgaris. The sequence continues at coordinate 305,832 of JAPKLY010000479.1, forward strand.
GTATGGATCATTATTTCGTAATTTAATATTTTAATTTTGGGACAGTTACATAGAGGGGCTCCCTTAAGACCATAACTACAAATAGGGACATTCAAATCACGTAATTACAATTGGGGGCAAAATTCTACAGCAGCACAAAATTACTATTTGGAGTTGGATCCCCTCCATTTAAAACTTCCTCCATTTCCTCAGTTTCCTTTCATCTTCACCCTCCATTTCAATCTAAGGACAAAAAATGTCCACGTCGTACACCAATTAATTATTTTAAATTTTAATTCCTTTCAAATAAAAAATTCAATTTGCTCTTTATCCCCCTTCTTTCTCCTCTTTCACATTTCGCGAATCTTCTGCCTTTTTGCACTAAATCAAATCCTCAGTTTTCTAAACAATAACAGATTGAAGACGCAACCGATTGTATCGATCCGTTATGGTGAGGTTTTGCCATGTCTCTTTATTGGTGATCATTTTTGTTATGGTGTATTTTTCAATTTCAAAATGTAATTGTGGTGTTTTTGAATTGGATTAATTATGCGGTGCAACCTTTTTTTTTTCTTGCTGGTCTTGTGAAGGTTTGTTACATAATTAGTGGGTTTATTTCACATTTGCATTACAGCAAACTATGAATATTACAGCAGCGAAAACAAACTAAGAATATTATGAAGGGAGAAGCTGCTGTAAAAAGAAATCTGTTTTTCTGCAGTAAGCTAAACCCTGAAAAAAAATGAATAGATTTAAAATGATTTCTATGTCTCATATATTTACTGTAAATATTAAATACCTAAAATTATGGAATAAAATCATGATTTTTTATTGAGTCAAAGGAGATTAAAAAGATAAATGTGAAGTTTTTAATTTGAAAAGAATGTGAATTAAAAATAATTAATTGATATATGATGTGCTCATTTTTTTTTTTTTTACTGAGTCAGAGGAGATTAAAGGGATAAATGTGAAGTTTTTAATTTGAAAAGAATGTGAATTAAAAATAATTAATTGATATATGATTTAGTTATTTTTTTTTACCATTGAAATAAAGGGTAGGGATGAGATGAAATTGAGGAAATGAAGGAAGTTTCAAATGGGGAGAAAATGAAGGAAGTTTTAAATGGAGGGATCCGACTCCGATAGAGTGACCTAAGTTACCTATTGGACGGAGAATTTCAAAATTTCAAAATTTGAAAATTATAATATAACATTGCTCTCAGAAAATAACAATTCCTCTCTCTTCTCTCTCTCTTTTCTCTCTATCTGTGGGCGCCAGGACAATTTCCCGCGGCGGTTGGTAATGGAGCGATGCTCGACGAGATGCGCTGGTGTGCAGTACTCGGAATTCAGCAACAGAGATCTGGCGAGATGTGGCGGCGGACGGGCTTCGATTCCGGCTGGAGAATGCGTCGAAACATAAGTGGGCGCGGGCGTGTCTGGCGGTGACGAACAGTGCGATTATGGCGAGAGCAGATCTGTGCGATGCGAAGACTGGGCTTGAGGCGGAACAGAGCGTCTTCGAATCTGGCTTCAAATCGACGGCGAGGTGGTTGTGTGTGATATCGGCTTCTCCGATGGAAGAACGGTTTCGAGCAGAGAGGCGGTAGGTTGGATCTTCGACAGGGTAGAGTTCCGGCCAGTGATGGAGATCAACGGCGGTTTCAAACAGGTGGAGGTTAGGCGCGTTTCGGTTTCAGGCATCGATGCGGCTGAAGCGGCGGCATGAATATTGCAGGTTCATTGTAACTGGAATGCAATGACATTGTAAGGTATCTATTTTTTTTTTATCTATTTCGTTAGCCAGTGGTATCCAATAAAAATCAAAACTGAAATGTACATGCTGTTTAAAATGGAGGTCTGGTAGCTGTCTAACAGAACAACATTTATAAGAAAAGTACCGTTATTTTACATTAAAGTATTGAACACCAATACATTAATATTTGAATGTAGTGTTCACAATACTACAGTAGAACATGCTATACTAATTGCAATACTAAGTCGGCGTGAATATTGCAGGTTGCAGTGGTTGCGATGACTAGATTTCGGCGGTGAGTTCCGATCGGTTACGGGCTTGGTGATCGAAGGCCTCAATTCCCGCCGCTTTCTTTGCCGGAAACAATCACAGAACCAGACGCACCACTCGACACCTACGCACCACTCAACACCTACACCACTCTGACACCTATGCGTCAATATGACGATGTTCGACCCAGTGGCAGCCGCTTCCAACTCAAATGGAAGCCGTCCACATCGAAATTTGCCAGAAATTCGAAAGCCTCACAATCGCCAAAAACAAGCATTCTCGCCGGAAACATCACAATCGCCAAAAACAAGCATTCTCGCCGGAAACAACAGTTCGCCGGAGATGATGAAGAAGTTGCTCGAATCGGAAGAAATGCCACTTGGGTTGTTGATGAGAAAACATTTTGTTGTTGTTGTGCTTAGTCTCATCATTTTCAGCAGTATATAAATTGTTGCTTGAATGATCATATACTCAGAAGGAATTCATCTGCACATTGTTATGTTCTTGTGGGTGGACAAAGATCATGTTGGATGTGTACTTTTGGATTGATTTGTTTCCTACAAGGAAAAAACTGTGATAACCTTGTTCTTTTTCTTAAGTTTAATATGCTCTGCGTTATCTTTATGCTGATACCATTATAGTTGGCCTGGTCAAATCGATAATGCAATGCTTTCTATTAGTGGCAAAGAGGATTGGGATGATAATGGAGTACATCATTCAAGCGGTGGAGGAGTAAATGTGAGAGCAGTGATCACAATTAGGAAGAAAATGAAGGAAATGCTGACTGACAAGATTGAGGATCAGTGGGAGTCCATCATTAATGTGATTGGAAGAGGAATCTCGATTCAGCTCATCAGTCAAGATAGATCCTGGTATATACTTTATGAGTAATTAATTAATAGCCCTTCACTTTTTGGTGTTTTGGCTTGTTGTTGACTTCCTAATATAGCTCACATATGTTACTTATTACTTGGGATGTAGATTAGGTTGTTGCTTGTTTTTTATGTTTTAGCTTCCTGTTGACTTCCTAATATAGGTCTTCTATGTTATTACTTGTGGATGAAGATTAGGTTGTTGCTTATTTCTGTTCAATCTTTATTTTAGTGTCTGATCAGCTGATATAGATATATGTGCTTGAAGAGGGAGAGTTTTTCATCTGAAAAAGATGAAGGTTGATTGGAATTTCAATGACAGGTACAAAGTGAGGCAAGAGTGTGGAGTCCTTTGTCCGGTGTTGGTTGCCAAAACTATCCAACGATCCTTATGTAGTCGAATACGGGGGCGGACTTGGTGGTGCCACGAGACTTTGGAGAGCCCGGAGCTGTTGTGGTTACCAATTTCCACGACAAAGAGTTGTTCTTGATGGAGATTGTAGTCCATGGATTCAGCAAGGGACCCGTATTCTTTCGAGCAGATACATGGATTCATTCAAGAAAAGACAACCCCCAAAGTAGAATCGTATTCAAGAACCAGGCATACCTTCCGTCCCAAACCCCAACAGGGATTAAGGATCTTTGAGACCAAGACTTGGTGAGCTTTTGTGGGGACGAGACAGGACAGGATAGAGAGAGCTGCATGACAGAGTCTACGATTATGATATCTACAATGACTTGGGTAATCCTGATAAGAGTGGAATTGGAAGTGGAATCCGTAGCGAAATTGGAAGTGGAATCATTGTTGCTATTAAGAAATTAAATTTTGAAAGCACGCAGGGATTTGACGAGTGGCAGGTAAATTTCAGCTGTTCCTGGATTAATTAAGTGTTGTCATTATTCATTTAATTTTGATCTGTTAATTATGAGTAATTTGCTTCTTATCAATATCATTTGACTATTGGGTTAATTGCATTTGTCCATCCCAATCCCAACTATGCGAGATTTAGACATTTTATGAATTTTCCACTTTCAACGCTTTACTCTTTCAAGATCTGAAAGGCCATCACTTTGTGATTCTTTGCCTCCTTAACTTGACATCTTTTTAAACTTAATTGTCTCCAATGTAATATTCCAAATATATTGAATTTGTCGGGGATGGTAAAAGTTATAATAAACCTGAAAGTGGGTGTTCTTCAACTAAAAAAGTTTGCACAAAGATGTGCTAAAGCTCGCATTAGTTCAGATGGCAGTGCAATAAATCTGTTTTATTATCCCCTAATTTTAGGTGGAACCAGGCCAATTAGTCAACATTGTTTGAGAATTGATGTTGCAATATGTTTCAGATGCATATGGATTGCATTTAGCTTTTCGGACTTTGTTTCAAGATGTTCTTGCTTTCACAATTTTAACTATCATACTGAAGAAATGATAGGTTTCAGGGATGCTCGTGATTGCTACCTTTCTTGTTTTCTCTTTCAGAGCAAATTGCACAATTGACGATGCTAACAATATAATGTTGTTCAAATGTTCAAGTATCAACCATCTCATTCTGTAACTTCAGCTTGCATTTCTTCACCATAACTAAACCAATGGGTTTCTGTTGAGTGTTTTTTGCCTCATGGATTATGCTTTTATACTCGGGCATTGGTATATCTAGACGACATTATCTAATATCTATTTGAATTAGAATTTTCAGTCAGTCTATGAGACCGTTCTAACTTCTATGGTGAGACCTTATAACAAAATATTACTTACATTAGAGTACTACAATGAGGCAGTCCTGCACAAATTTTCTCTCTCCCCATCTCCATATAATGTACATGATTTACAGCTGAATTTTTTGTCTTCCAATTATGTCCAAAAGGATGTGCATACTAACTACCAAATTTCTGTCTGAATCCTTGATCAGACCCCAATACTGAAACCAGAATCGAGAAGCCCAATCCAGTTTATGTTCCTCGAGATGAAACGTTTGAGGAGATCAAGCAGAGGACATTTTACAATACTTATGTTGTCTGGAGATTGCTACAAAATTTATCTTTGAATTTTGGATTTACATAGAAATGCATTGCTTCATGCTACAAGTCAGATTTGAAGTTTAGATGATCAATTTTTTTAATACAAAAGTAGAGTGATTTCAAGTTTAAAATTTAATTTATTCCCGGTTGATTTGGTATTTCCTAGCGCTTAGTTCCATGGATTATTAATTCAAGATTGTGGATTAGAAAGTTAGCTATGACGATTTAATTTGCTGTATAAAAATATGAAGAGTGCTAACATGCTCATGCATATAGGCAAGTATTCTGTAAGGAATTATGGACTATCATTTGCTGATTATAGACTTATTTTCCTTTTATAAAAAAAGATTATTCTGTTGGGTTATTGCCCATGTTCAGGAATTTCAAGATTTTATAAGTTATCAAGTGTAGAAGAGTTAATGTTTGAATCTTAAATAGTGTGAGATAAAGTTTAAATGACCACCTATTATTATTATCTTAAAATTTCATTATGTAACAACGAATATATGTACAATTATGTGGAATTTCTAAGTGCTTGTTGATGCTATTGAATCCTTGCTTGATCCAGCGTTGAAGTAACATATGTATATGGTTTTTGTACTCTAGTTACCAAATTGGATGCTTTATTTCTTGTAATCTCTGTATACGCTTCCCAAAAAATGAAACGAATCTGGATTGTCTATTTATTGTTTCACCATAGTGAAATCTGAGCTATCTAAAACACTATGGACGGATTTCTGCTGGCAGTAATGGTTCCGACCATAATTGTGACATAAATCATTATGTTCCATATTTTAAAAAAAGAAGGGAGCAAGCTTATGATGCGTCGATTCTTGAGCTTGACCCATATAACAGTGATGATAAGTAGAATTGCTTTAAGTTTCAGAGTTGACTAATTAGTATCAAGTGTTGACTTAGAGGTTCGTTGCAGTTATGGAGCTAGAACTGACTGTCATAGAAGTTATATGATCTAAATTTATGTCTCTATAGGTGTATATATATTGGTACATATGCAATTTATCTTTGAAATCCAAGAAGAAGCACTATATCTGGAGTACAGGTTTAAAACATTGCTAGAAGCAAACAAGCAACACAGTAGAAACAAGACACAAGGAAAAACAAAGACAAAGGTATAAGAAAGGAAGGGACCAAAGAAATCAATGTCTTCTGGCTATTGATCCAAATGAACTTGAGAGCTGAAAACTATGCCTGGAGACACACCAATACTTTAGTGTAATTTTATAATATTTATGTTGTCGTTGTCCCTTTTCCAAGTGTTATTTTTTTCGGCACGAAGCGACAATATTTTAGTATAATTTTACAATACGTTAGTGTAATTTTATAATATTTATGTTGTCGTTGTTCCCTTTCCAGTTATTTTTCTTTTCTGGCAAGACATGACAATATATTAGTGTAATTTTACAGTACTTACGTGATGTGGACAAAATAGTCCACACCCCAGATATGACAGCTGAGAACCCTTCAGGCCCAATCTCAACACATGGATCCAGAGACCAGTGACATGTGGGCTCCTGGATCGGTGATAAGGGAACCTCTGGAGAACCCAGAAGTCAGAAGAAGGAGAGATACGACATGAACACGGTAAACGATCGCTATGTCACCTCTGATTCGTGACCTCTATCCAGAGGTGAGAGGTCGATCATATTATCGGACCCAGACATCATATATTTATGGCAATCATCAGCTTAGGATTCACCGGTTGGATCTTAGAGGGTAAATGTCATTTTCCCGGGAAGTACAACACGCTGGGTGCATGTGGCCGCCTAAATCCCAGTGAAGGATCAGAGAAGTACAGGGAAGCTACTAGTCTGGCGCCATGTGTCCACCCTATGCGTACTATTTCAGTGTAGCCATGCTCCACTACCTTTGTGTACTACTCCTTGTGGTCCTAAAGGTGTGAAATGACTGGCCTACCCTCTCTTTATGAAGAGAAGGGTATAAATAGCATACATATACGTTCTTGGAGAACAATTCACCCATATTCAGATATTTTTCTTTACATTTTCATTACTATTACATCCATGGTGGCCTGAAATATTGACTTGAGCGTCGGAGGGTCGACGCCGGAAACCTTTCCGGCCCGACTTTGTTGCAGATTAACGGAGAAGGCAGAGCACAGTGGACGAAACGAGCCAGAGTTGGAAACAACGCAGTTTTCATCCCTTTTGGAGGAGAATACTAGGTATTTGTCCTCCCTCTTTGTAACTCAATGATGTATTAATATGACATGCTCATATTGAACTTATCATCTGGCGCCATCTTTGGGAAACTTGAGTTAAGACGTGAGTTTCCCGTTATAAAATTCGTAAATAATGAAGAATCCTAACAACGACCTTACTATCTTTATAATAATGTCATAGATCTGATGTTTATATGCCTGGATTTGAAATTATAAGCATGAAAATGATGTTAATGAGTTGTGAGTAGCTGTTTTGTAACTGATTCTTCATATGCCTAGATGTATTGCATGGTTATAATAGACTCCCCTCACTCATCGTGAATAAAATGTTATAGTGGGAGGGTATTTTCTTCCCACCGAAATAGAGTAAAAACGACCATGCTAAATGCCCATAACATGTTTTTGAAATGAATGGTAAAATTATTAATGGAGCGAGGTTGGCCATTATAACATGTAACTAATATGATAACGTATTGCAGAAATGACTGATCCCAACCCTCGCAATTTGGGTACGGATTTCGAGGCGGCTGTGAACACCCCCGACGAGCGTTAATGCTCCAGTGGTGACAGCCCAGAACACCCCCATTCTGGCGATGGATACGCCACTTGGTAATCCATCTGTGATATCCCTATCCGCGGATAATCTCAGTGCACTCATTCAGTCAGCAGTGAATCATGCCCTGACAGGTCATATAGCAGAAATGGATGGTCGGCGAGAGGCCCCGACTCTGAATCCGATAACGCCCCAGATAGTGGGCAGAAAAGAATATACGGCCACGGGCGTGTCCCAGGCTCGAGCCATTGGGACCCGAAGTGTGCTAGAATTTAGGGCCCTGAGCGTGCCCGTGATTCGAGTGAAAATTGCGTGAATTTAGTGTGCTTTTATTGCATATTTTAATTGTGATTTCATGCTTTTATCACTTGATTTTAAATAATTGTGCTTGAATTTAGAAATGTATGTATATTGCTATTTTGTAGAAGAGTTAGGATTTTTTGGAGTAAATACATTTTATTTAATTGGTGAAGTTAATTGAGGAAATTAATTAATGGCCCATTTATTTAATTTAATCTTAATGCTTCTGACCCACTTAATTAATAAGAATTGCAGGCCCAAGAAATTGAGCCCATTTTCTAAATAATTACATTCTGAAATTGATAAATTGAAATGAAAATGCAGGGTCGAGGTTGTTGCACTTTGAAGACCATGGGACCCACTTTTATATGTTGACCAAGTAAAGGAGGAAAGAGACACGTGGGTTCCTTCACTTCACCACCTACCACCATCACAGCAAACCATTACCTTCACCATTCATACTGTTGCTGGAAATTCTCAAATCCACCATAGCCTGCTGGAATCACACATTTGTCACCGGGGATCAAACACGCGACGCCGGAAGAAGAGAGAGGAAGCTCGCTGCCACCTTGCCGGAATTCTTCTGTTCGCACAACCACGACGCTGGGAAAGAGAAAAGGAGAAGCAGCAGCCCATCTTGCTACCGGAAAATATGGCGTTGTCTTCGAAGCTTGTCGCCGATTAAGAAGATGCCGGAAATTCATCGCAGCAGCCAATCAAAGTCGCTGCCCCTGTTCAAAATCCGCTAGAAATTGAAAGAGAAAGCCTCGCCGGAAACGCAGCAGCCTCAACACCTCAGTTCGTTGTGCCCCCACTACTCAATTCACGCCTGGAAGCAAGGCTCTGTTCATTGCCCGGTATTCACCAGGCATCGGAATTTATTCTCCACAGCCACCATGTTCCCGTTCGAAGAAAGAAGAAGAAAGTGTTGGAAGAATTAATGGAAAGTTGCTACTCACTTGGAGAATTGCTGAAAGAAAAGGTAAAAACGTGTTTTTGTTGTTGAGAAATAGAGAAGAGTGGCACGCCTAACTCAAAAACTGCTTCTGCCAATTTCAGCAAGTTGGGCCAAATGAGAAGGGAAAAGTGCTAAAATTCTATTTCTTACTTAAAAAATGCTAAACATTTTCTTCTCTGTAGGAAAGGAACAATGAATAGTTGGGGCAGTTTTGTGAAGTTTAGAAACTAGGGGGAATTTTGGCATTTTTAAATTCTTGATTCTTAAGCCACAGGTATAAATACACATTTTTTCAGATTCTTGAAGGAGAGAGAACAGTAGCAGCCGGTTCCTACACATAGTAACACACACTCATATGTGTTTTCACATCTCTTCTTCATTTCCTACCATTTTGGAGCATCAAATCATGATTTGAGCTTGAATTTTCATTCTCCATCAACCACAAAAGCCTAAGCTTTCTTTTTCCCTTTCTTTTATTTTCAGTTTTGTAGTTGAATACATTTTGTAATTGTTGGCTAGAACACTTTTGGTTCCAGAGCTTTCTAAATATTTAGATTGAAGTTTATGAGTTAATTTTTTGTTTATTTGGTATTTGTGTCGCTATTTCTATTTATGTGCTCAAACTTATTTTGTAAACATGTTGTTAGTTGCAACTAATGATATGCTAATTGTTGTTAGTTGGTTTAGATTGAAAAATTAGACTAACTAATAGAACTTGAGTGCATGACCCAATTTGTTAAGAGCTTGAGAAATGATTAATTTATTGAGAGGACACTAATGATCCTAGGTGCTATTTTAGGTTGCAACAACTTGTGAGGTAGAGATACAAGCTTGTTATTGTTTCCTTTGGATTAATTAGATTGAAAAATTAATTAATTCTTCTTAAGTGATCATCCGTATAGGAACAAGCACAATACCATTTGAACGAGTCTTTAACCATAAATGGATTCTAGATATTGCAAATGCCTTGTAACCTATTTTTCTTTTATTGATTTTATTTGTCTATTTTTGTAATTTGGATTGCATGAAACTTTGCTTAATCATTTATTTGGTTGCTATTTTTAATTTCTTGCTAGTGACAATTTAGTAGGTAATTTAGGAATAGCTTAAGTTCATAACACCCTTTAATTAAGTGATTTTCTAGAAAGAACGAAATCAATTCATTGCACTTTTACACTAACCCTTCTTCATGGGATCGTCTCGTATTTACCATCCTACGATTGACACCGTACACTTGCGGTTTTTTAATTTTATGTGTTGGGAAATATCGAAACAGTCCGCCACATTATCTCATCCCCCGGGAGACGTCCCGGAGGATGGTAATGTTGGAACCAGAATTGGCAGAGCAGCTACTGGCGGACCAGCCGCCAGAGAGGACAGGACAGTAGTCAGAGATAGTCAGAGAGATGTGAGAAATTCTAGACTGGTTGAGTACGAAGATGACTCTGAAGAAGCAGTTGAATCGGCCGCTGTGGCCACTGCCAATCGTGCAATAGCCTCTCTGAAAAAAGAGATGGAAGCTATTAAAAAACACTGTGAGAAAACAGTCAAATCTGGGATCCGCCCTGGGGGGTCGCCCCTTACAAACGAAATTCTCTCTGACCCATTGCCTTCAGGGTTCAAAACTTTGAATTACGAGTATGATGGGACGACCGATCCCTAAGACCATCTATTAAGATTTGAGAATGGAACTTTATAACATCAGTATTCAGAAGGGGTTAAATGCCGCGTATTCCTAACTACTTTAACGAAATCGGCTCAGAAATGGTTTAGTCAGTTACCTGCCGGTTCCGTGCATTCTTTTGCAGAGCTCAGTGACCTGTTCTTGCACCAGTTTGCAAGCACTAGAAAGATAGCTAAAACTTCCCTGTACCTACTTAGCCTGAAGCAGAGGCCCAAGGAAAGTTTTAGAGAATACATTACTCGTTTCAATGAGGCAGCCCTAGAAGTACCTTCCGCCTCTGACGAGGTTAAAACGAATGCCCTGGCCCAAGGGCTAGTAGACGGGGATTTTTTCAAATCCCTGGCTATGAAGCAGTCGGAATCTTTTGATGAATTGCAGGTCAGAGCTGATAAATATATAAACCTGGAAGAAGCCAGGGGTATGAAGAGAGAGAAGAGGAATGCTGATAAAATGAGATAGTCTGAAAAGAAGAAGAGCACACCTGAGAAAGGAAAGGGTGGAAAGGACAAAGTTGGGCCTGAGAGGTTTGAGACATACACTCCTCTGACCTTACAACCAGCGGAAATGTTGGAGGTGGTAGCTGACCACCCAGGGTTTAGATTTCCCTCTACTGTAAGAAATGGACCTAAGAATCCCAGGTCTGAACATTATTGCCGATATCACAACGACTTTGGGCATGAAACAAACGACTGTAGGCATCTGAAAGATACAATTGAAAGGTTGATTCGGAGTGGACACCTAGCGGAGTTTGTAAAAAAAGAAAAGGATAGGTATCACTTCAAGAGGAAAGAGGTTGGAGAAAAGGGGAAAGAAATTATAGAGCCCCCGAGAAAGGATGGCCCTATGGGTAAGAGGGGCTTCATTCAGATGATAGTGGGAGGACCTACTAATGGAGATTCAAATCGAGCTAGAAAAGCTTCTCTCAGAAGAAGACGATCCTGGGAGGAAGGGGAGGTCAGACAGGTGAATATGGAGGAAGATACCCCAGTGATCAGATTTGGGGCCGAAGATGAGGTCCTTGCCCAAAGGCTTCATAATGACGTACTAGTCATAACCATAGAAATAGGCGGTTGTGACGTAGCCAGGGTGTTTGTGGATACCGGTAGCTCTGTGGATATTTTATTCCGAGAGTGCTTCGAGAAAATAAACTTAAATGTAGAAATGAAACCAGTGGACACCGCCCTTTTTGGGTTCACTGGGGGAGCAATACATCCCAAAGGACGGGTCACACTACAGGTCAGGTTGGGCACACCTCACATGTTTAATGTAAAGATGATAGACTTCCTGGTGGCAGACTCACCGTCATCATACAACGTCATATTAGGGAGGCCTTCCCTAAATGCCTTACGGGCCGTGGTATCTGCCTACCACCTGAAGTTGAAATTCTCTGCTGGAATGATGTGGGAGAGCTCGGAGGGGATCAGCTCTACTCTCGGAAATGTTACATCGAAACTGTGAGGAAAGTAGCCAAAGATACCCGGAGAACTGACATGGGAGAGGACTCTTTTGGAAAAAAGATGAAATTAGCGGAATTGGAAGAAGAAGAGCCTGAGATGCAGATGCATCCCAGAGATGAGCTTATGCCAGTGGAATTATTCCAAAATAAAACGGGATTCACCACGAGAATTGGAACCCAGATGACACATGAAATAGCTGAGGCAGTGATCAGATGCCTGAGGAAGAATGCAGACCTTTTCGCATTTCAGCCAGAAGACTTGGTGGGTATTGACCCATCTGTGGCGTTGCAACGCCTGAATGTTAGCCTAGAGGCAAGACCCGTAAAGCAGAAATTGAGACAATTCGGTCCAGAGAAAGATAAAGTTATAAGAGCAGAGGTTGATAAATTGCTGAAAGCAAAACATATTGTGAGAGTGCAGTTCCCTGAGTGGCTATCCAATGCTGTGATGGTAGCCAAGGGAAACGAAAACTGGAGAATGTGCATAGACTTTCGCGATTTGAATAGGGCTTGCCCTAAGGATCACTATCCGCTACCCAGAATTGATCAACTAGTAGATTCAATCTGGGTGTGAGCTTTTGTCAATGATGGACGCATACCGGGGGTATCATCAGATATGGATAGATCCTATGGATGTGCCCCGAGCATCCTTTGTAGTCTCATGCGGAACTTACAATTATGTGAAGATGCCCTTTGGGCTGAAGAACATAAGGGCCACCTATTAGAGGATGGTCAACCTAGTGTTTAAAAAATAGATTGGAAAGAACATGGAGGTGTATGTGGATGACATACTTGTGAAAAGCATCAAAGCAGGGGACCACGCCTCTGATTTAGAGGAAGTGTTCGGAGTTTTGAGAGCCTACCAGATACGACTCAATCCAGCCAAGTGTGCCTTTGGTGTGAGAACATGCAAATTTTTGGGGTATGTTGTGACCCCAGAAGGGATAAAAGTTAACCAGGAAAAAGTAAAGGCCATCTTAGAGATGCAACCCCCTAAGAATCTAAGGGAAACGCAAAGTTTGAACGGACGGATCACAACTCTGAGTAGATTCATCTCTAGAGCTGTAGAGAAAAGCCTTCCTTTCTTCAAGTTCCTGAGGAAAAGAGCAAGGTTTGAGTGGGATGCCAAGTGCCAAGAGGCATTTGAGGATTTGAAATCTCACTTAGTAGAATTTCTGTTGCTGACTAAACTAGTACCAGGAGAGGTATTGTACCTGTACTTCTCCGTAGGAGATTACACTCTGAGCTATGTTCTCCTACGAGAAGAGGGGGGAAAGCAATTACCCATCTACTATGTAAGCAAAATCATGCAAGGAGCAGAGTTGAGATACTCAGAAATTGAAAAATCAACACTGGCCGTGATGGTGACGGTCAGAAGGCTGAGACCGTACTTCATGTCCCATAAGGCAGATATGACTTGTAGCTTCAGAAGATCATGGGCAGACCCGACCTGTCAGGAAGAATGGTTAGGTGAGCTGTAGAACTGGGAGAGTACGATGTAGAATTTGAACCTAGAGCCGCCATCAAGGCTCAGGCCTTAGCGGACTTTATTCAGGAAACAACTCAGAGACGAGAGGTGGGAATTTGGAAGGCATATGTAGATGTCTCTATCACACTCGAGGGGTGTGGCACTGAGATTTTGATCATTACTCCTGAAAAAGAAATGTTACAATTCGGAGTAAGATTTGAGTTCAAAACCTCAAACAACGAAGCAGAATATGAGGTTTTGATAAGAGGAATGAAGATGCTCTGGGAGTTGGGAGCTCAGAGGGCGGTAATATACTCCGACTCCCAATTAGTCACCCAGCAGCTATTAGGAACGTATGAGAAAAAGAATGAGAAAATGGTTAACTACGCAGAACTGGTGGAACAGTTGAAAGGAAAGTTTGAAGAATTACGGATAGAACAAGTACCCAGAGATGAGAACTGATGGACTGATTATCTGACCAAAATGGCAAGTTCTGCCGAAGGGGCTAGAGGAAAGATCGCCTTGGTCACGGCTGAGAGTCGGATGATTTCCCATGAAGTAGGAGCAGTAGAAATAGGGGAAGATTGGAGACTCCCTATTATGCAGTTCCTGAAAACTGGGCAGAAGTTAGAAGGGTATGACGCCCTGAAGAAAGCAACATATGCGAAATTTGTATGATAGGTGAATACCTATACAAGAGATCGTTTACTCAACCATACCTGAGATGCCTCTCGTCCAGAGAAGGCAATTATGTACTGAGGGAGATACATGAAGGGACATAGGGGCCAGAGATGTAGCCCGCAGAATATTGAGAGCTGGATACTTCTGGCCAACTCTGGTCAGGGACGCAAAAGAATTGGTTAAAAGGTGCGACAAATGTTAGAGGCATGGTCCTCTCATACACATGCTAGCTGAAGAGTTGGGGGTAATGCACACCCCATGCCTATTTGATAAATGGGGGATAAATATAGTGGGGAAGTTTCCAGTGGCTTCTGGAGGAAAGACTTTCTTGATTGTTGTTGTTGACTACTTTAGTAAATGGGCAGAGGCCGAAGCTGTCCAGAGGATAGACGAAACAGCTACCATCAAATTTCTATGGAAAAATATATGCTGTCGATTTGGAATACCTAGGATCTTGGTATCTGATAATGGAATGCAGTTCACGGGAGCTAGAGTGCAGAAATGGTGTGAGAAAATGGGGATCCGACAGCGTTGGGTGTCGGTAGCACATCCTCAAGCTAACGGGCAAGTGGAGGTAACTAACAGAACTATAGTGAATGGGATTAAGGCCAAGCTTGAGGGGGCCAAAGGAAGCTGGGCTGACGAGCTGGATTCTGTTCTCTGGGCCTACAGAACTGGTTCTAAAACGGCTACAGGTGAGACACCTTTCAACCTGGTATATGGAAGCTCAGCAGTGATACCTGCTGAGATTGGGATGGAAACTCATCGAATCCAGAATTACGAGGAAAAATAGAATGAAAGATTAAAAAGAGAGAATCTGGATCTGGTGGAAGAAGAGAGGGAAATCGCAAGGCTCAGAGTAGAAAAATACAAAAGGCTAATGAAAGTTGCCTACAGCCAGAAGGTCAGAGGTCGGAACCTAGAGAAGGGAGACCTAGTTCTTAGAAGAGCAGATGCGTTGAAACCAACTGGAAAACTGGAACCCAACTAGGAAGGTCCGTATGTGATCTCCCGGGTGTTGAGAGGAGGAGCATACGAGCTCAAGGACGAGAATGGCAATGAAATGCCTCGTCCTTGGAATATCACTAACTTGAAGAAATACTATGCCTAAGTGGATTTAGGCATACTCATTTCATTTCGCTTCCAATCAAAAGCCCATGTATATCATATAAACATGGCAATGCATTTTTAAATTCAATGAATGAAATCCTCCAGAGCCGCGATCATTAGTTCTAGGAGGCCTTGCAGCATGTGAAAACGAATGTTGAAAAATTTATCTTAGAAGAAATAAGATAAATATTTTTTGGATGGAGAGGAGCACAAGTTTTCGCTCTGTGACCTCCCACCTGTGAAAATGAATTTTGAAAAATTTATCTTAGAAGAAACAAGATAAATATTTTTTGGAGGGAGAGGAGCACAAGTTTTCGCTCTGTGACCTTCCACTGTGAAAATGAATTTTGAAAAATTTATCTTAGAAGAAACAAGATAAATATTTTTTTGAGGGAGATGAGCACAAGTTTTTGCTCTGTGACCTCCCACCTGTGAAAATGAATTTTAAAAAATTTATCTTGGAGAATACAAGATAAATATTTTTTGGAGGGAGAGGAGCATAACCACCCACCCTAGAATATCTACTTAATGCCAAATAGTGGAAGCAAAAGGCACAAGCGCACATCATATTAAGAAAATAAGATAGCAAATAGAAGCATACACACTCCGAATATATAAAAAGGACACATAGGTCCAGGAGCATTGTCAAGCAAGAAGTAGTAAAAGCATAAAAACCACGAAGTAGTTGTTAAAAAAAGAGCACATACGCTTTAAAAAGGACACGCATGTCCTAGAAACAGTGATATTGTTTTTAGAAAAAAAAGAAAATATAACCTGCCACGATCATACGTAATCGCCCTCACCGGGCACAGAAGGAACAACGTCGGCAGCAAGGGGAGAAGTCGCCACTACACCAGCCAAAGGAGCAGAATCCTCAACAGAGAAGAGGTCATAGGTCATATGATCAGCTGGGGGAGTGCTGGGTCGAGAGAACCCTCCTTCGACAACTGCATGAACACCTTTCTCATCATAGGAAGAAACCAGGGAGAGTCCACAGGCGCACTAGGGTCGCCCTTGAAATGGGGAGGAGTAAGATCTTCTTTGATGCGAGACATGTCGAGCTTTTCGGTAAAACCCTTCTCCTGAGCCTATTTAACGGCTGACTTGAATCCGTGACGAAGGAAATGACTAACATGAGAAGCCATGTTCTCCAAGAAGAGGGAACTGTGGTGATAAGCTTCCAATAGCCCCTCATGCATATCCCTAAAAAAGGTCTATCCTAAAGCAGTAGTCAGAAGCCTTTGGCAACATAGCTCGACACCCTGGTCCAAACCCCGCCTGTACACATCCCCAAGCTGCGCCTCAACCTCAGCTAGCCTTTTCTCAAGGTTTTCCACCTGAGCGTCCTTTTCAGCACCTTCGATCAGATCTTTCTTGACTGCCAAGGCTTCGTCGTTCTTTTCTTCGTCGAATCCCACCACCTTCCAGGTCTTGTTCTGGATTTCCACCGGTACTACCGCTTCAGTCCCGAAGGCCAAGGCAAACGGGGTCTCTCTGGTGCTGGCCCGGTATGATGTTCTGTAAGACCATAGGACCTCCGGGAGTTCGCCCGCCCAGCAACCTTTCTTGTCTTCGAGGCGGAGCTTCAATGTGTGTTTTAAGATTTTGTTAACCGCTTCGACCTGGCCGTTTGACTGTGGATGGTACGAAGTCGAGTTGTGCTTCTTAATGTTCGATGAACTGCAGAAGTCTCTCAACTTTTGGCCGTCAAACTGCCTTCCATTATCTGTGATGATCGATTGCGGAAGTCCGAACCGGCAGACCAGGTTCGTCCATATGAAGCCAATCATTTTTTTCTGCGTTATTGTTGTAAGTGCTTCGGCTTCAGCCCACTTAGTGTAGTAGTCTATTGCTACGACATCAAACTTTACACCGCCTCTGCCAGGTGGAAATGGGCCGATCAAGTCGATACCCCATTTTGCGAAGGGCTACGGGCTGAAGACCGACTTCAGTTGGTTGGTTGGGGAGTGGATATTAGGTGCGAAAAGTAGACACTTTCGGCACTTTCTTGCGAAGCTAATGGCATCCTTGCGAAGAGTGGGCCAGTAGTACCCCTGTCTGATCGTCTTGTATGCCAAAGCTTGCCCCCCAGCATGACTCCCACAAATTCCTTCGTGAATTTCTTCTAACACCTCGAACCCTTGCTTCTTAGATAGGCATTTGAGTAGGGGTAGAGAGAATCCACATTTGTAGAGTTGACCTTCCACCAGCGTGTATCTGGCTGCTTGCTTTACTAGCCGGCTAGCTTCCCACGTGTCCTCGGGGGTCGTTCCATCCATTAAATATTTTTGGATTGGAGTGCACCAATCTTCGCTATCCTCCTGCCCCCCACTCGAGGTTTGATTTACTTTGTAATCGAATGTCGAGGGGTTCTTTAGTTTGGTGGCTACAACCTCCGTGACCTCGGCTTCGCCGTTGCTGGTAGCTAGTCGGGCTAAGGCATCTGCTTGTGTGTTTTCTAGCCGCGGTATCTGATTGATGTAAACCTGCGTAAACATCGAGATCAGATGCGCGGCTATCTTCTGGTAGGTCATCATCTGCTGGTCTTTTGCCTCGTACTCCCCCCGGACTTGGGATATTATTAGCTGGGAATCTCCGAAAACTTGAAGATTGGTTGCCCCCACAACTAATAATAGCCTAAGTCCGGCTATTAAAGCTTCGTACTCCGCCTCGTTGTTGGTTGCTCGGAAGTCGAGCCGAATTGCGGAGGTGAAGACTTGTCTGCCTGGGCTGATCAGAACTACCCCGGCGCCTGCTGTCGTGCTGGTTGATGACCCGTTTACGTAGAGGTGCCACGGAGCTATACGCCCCCTCGTCGGATCTTGTGGGAAAGTTAGCTCGACGATAAAGTCAGCGAGCGCTTGTCCCTTGATCGCTGTTCGGGGTGCGTAGGTTATTCTGTATTGGCTAACTTCTAGTGACCATTTTAGCAGACGTCCGGCGGTGTCTGGCCGTTGTAGTATTTGTCTTAGTGGGAATGTTGTCAACACCTCCACTGGATGGTCGAAGAAGTAGGGCCTTAGTTTTCTAACACTCATTACCAGTGCATAAGCTAGCTTCTTCGTCGGGGTATACCGCAATTCAGCTTCGTGCAAGACTTGGCTCACGTAGTACACTGGTAGGTGTGTTTTCGCCTCTTCTCGGACCAGGACGGAGCTAATGGCAACCTCCGACGCAGCAAGGTAGAGGTATAACTTCTTCCCAGGTATTGGCTTCTATAGGACCTGTGTATCTGCCAGGTATGCTTTAATGCCTTCAAAGGCTCATTGACATTCGCTTGTCCATACGAAGTGGTTTTTGAGGTGGAGCTTGTTGGCTTTAGCCGCCTCTTTATACCTTCGTGTGTTTGCCTTAATTGCCTAAAAAAATGGACGAATTCGATCACCGGACCTGGAGATGAATCTGTTTAAGGCTGTCATACACCCAGTTAACCTCTGGATTTTCTGCACGGAATCGGGTATGCCCATCTCAATTATGCATTGGACCTGCGTAGGGTTGACCTCAATTCCTCGCTGGCTCACCAGGTGCCCCAGGAACTTTCCTGAATGTACGCCGAAGCTTGTTTTCTTGGGGTTCAACTTCATGTTGTAGTGGCGTAGTATGTCGAAGGTCAGTTTTAGGTGGTCAAGGTGATCCTCCTTTCTCAGACTCTTGACTACTATGTCATCCACGTACATCTCCATGGACTCGCCGATGTGTTGGTCGAACATCTTATTCACCAACCTTTGGTAAGTTGCTCCGGCGTTAATGAGTCAGAACGACATCCTTTCCCAGCAATACATGTTTTTGTTGGTGTAGAACGCCGTATGTTCCTGGTCATCTGGGTGCAAAGCTATCTGGTGATAGCCCACAAAAGCATCCATGAATGTCATCATCTCATGGCCTGCGGTGCTATCTACATGTTGGTCAATGTGGGGTAGCGGGAAGTTATCTTTCGGACATGCCTTATTCAGGTCCGTGAAGTCGATGCATAGTCTCCACGTCCCGTTGTGCTTCTTGACCAGGACGGGGTTCGCAACCCACTGCGGACATAAGACTTCCTTGATCAGCTTGTTGTCTAACAGTTTTCCCACTTCGACAGTCAGGGCTGCATACTTGTCTGGTCAGTACTTCCTTTGTTTTTGGCAGACGGGCCTCCTCGTCAGATCTATGTTGAGCCGGTGGCAAGAATGTTCCAACGGGATCCTCGTCATATCTTCATGGGACCAGGCAAATACGTCCAAGTTGGACATCAAAAACAGCTCCATTCTCGACCGGTACGGTTCAGGTAACTAGAACCTATGAAAAGTTCCAGGTCCCTTTCTGGGTCCACCGGGAGTGCCGTCAGCTCTTCCATCGGGGTGGCTTTTCTTTTTTTATTTTTCCACCTTGGATCGCTGATGAACTCATCCCACTCCTCTTGTGACATCTGCACGGGTTCATGACCTAGGCGCGGTTCGAGGTCATCAGCTTGGTTCTCAACCTGGACAGGTTCCTCAGCTGTGAGTACCTCCGGGGGTTCGTTAGTTTGGAGAGGTTCTATAACTTGGGGAGTTGGGTCAACATCCATTTGCACTGGTTCTTGACCTCCCGCAGGTCCCTTGTCCACCTCCATGGGCGCAGGTTGTGAGTGTTGCGCTGGTTCTTGCACTTGGCCAGTTTGAATTTCCTCCACTCCTTCCATGGGCGCCGGTCGTGCGACTTGCGCAGGTTCTGGTACTTGGTCAATTTGTGTCTCTTCCGGCTGATCGCCTACCTCCATCAACTCAGTTTCGACTGAGACGACATCTAGGATGTTCGGCTCGTCTGCTGAGGGGTGTCTTCCGTCTTCAAGCGTATGTACCTTCATTTTTTTTTAGCAGCTTCCATCTTCTAGGCCTCTGACTGGTCTCAGCTCGTTGAGGAGCTCGCTGGGTCTCATTCCGCTGGGGAGCTCGCTTAGTTGCTGAGGTGTTGTTTTTTAACATGGTCAAGTATGGGTAATAGCTCGTCAAGCTCGTCGTGGGTGGTAGCTCGTCAAGCTCATCGTGGGTGGTAGCTCGTCAAGCTCATCGGGGGTAGCTCGTCGAGTTCATCGGGGATGGTAGCTCGTCGAGTTCGTCGGGGATGGTAGCTCGTCGAGTTCGTCGAGGTTGTTGGCGAGGTCCCTCAAAGCGGGGTTTAGCTCCTCCTGGGCCGCCGAAACCTGGGGAGGTCGCAGAGCATTGCTCTTCTGGGGAGCTGGGCACGAGGTTTCCCCCTCGCCCTGGTCCTGGTTCTGGTCGGTGGTCCCCTTCCACCTTCGGGTAGTTGCTGAGGTTTGTTCCTTAGATATTTTGGGGTTTTGTAGGGGGAAGCTCGCCGAAGGTCGCCGAGGTTGGCGAGGTAGGTCGTCGAGGTTATGGTCTTCCAGCGAAGGTGCGCCTGCTTAGATTTCTGTCTAGCTTTGCGTGTAACGAATTGTCCAAAATCTGGTTTATTCGTGTACACGTGTGCGTTTGAAAACCTTTCAAGCAGATTTTACGAATTCGGAAATCTGGGTTCTTGCCCGGGAATCCGGGTTTTCGTTCAAGAAGTGAAAATATATGTGTATCTTCAAGTGTTCTTGAGCTTTGTCAAGAACACCTTTAAATCTTCAAACAACTCTCACTTTTGCTCTTCAAATTTTTTCAAAATCGGAGGTTCGTGCGCCCTCCTTCTAGCGCCAAATTGTTGATAGAATTTACTAATCGGTGTATTTATGTGGCTCTTATAACGTATTAATTCTACCAAATAATAATCCAAGATTTTGTGTTCTTGGATATAATAGAGAGAGAAAGTGGGAGTTAGAGAGAGAAAGTATTTGTGCATTATAATTGGGATTAATTGTATTGAATTGTGTAATAGTTACAAGAGAGGTCTTATTTATAGGTGTGCGGCTGTGAGGTAGCACCTTACTAGCCTATTTGGCTTCCGGTGTTGACGAAGGTCCGTAACCTTCGTCTTGGTCCCTCACACTGCTCCCCTTAGAATGTCTTTTCCTACTACATACTTAACTGATCTATATATACATCCCGTAGGTGCACTGATCCTGGGCGAGCTCCTTGGGTGAGCTCCTATGCCTTGTGCTATTTTCGGGCAGCGTAGGGGTAGGCCTCGGCTCGGTCTCTATGCTCGCGGGCGAGCTATCCCTTAGTGGGCGAGCTCCCTCGCGAGCTCCCCTCTCTTGTCCGATCGATAAGCTGGCCTCAGGCTTCCGGGGTCTGGGCGAGCTTCATTGTTTTGTGTAGTTTTATGTTGGCTAGCTCCTCCGTGTTGGCTAGCTACTCATTGTTGGCTAGCTCCTCCGTGTTGGCTAGCTCCTCCAGCATTTATTCTTGTAATCCTTTACCAGTAGTTTGCTTTAGTTCGCCTATCAACAGCCATAATGAAATCATGGCTTGCCTCTTTCTGCTTCATGCATTTCAAATATATTTTTAAATGAAATTAATTGTTTAAACTGAATTGTTTTTTTAGACAATTGCAATTTTTTCAATATATACAAGTGTAATAATTCAATGATAAAAATTGATACTATTTTAAAATGGGTACACCTATGCATATAAAAATTACTCAATTTCTATTTGATTATCATTTTGTGCTTATCTATATTTATTTTAAAAAAACTATAATTAGTTCATTTAATTAATATACAGGAGGTTTTAATCGTTTTAAGAGTATATGCGTTAAAATCATTCTAAAAATAGAAAATAAATAAAAAGATGGTGTTGTTTTGGGTCGAAGATAGATGAGATGTGAATGTGAAAAAAAAAGTGAAAAAAAAAAGAAGAAGAAATAGTAAATCAATGCTTAGAGATGAAGCAGTAGAAAAAGAAATAAGAAATGTATTATATTATTTTATTATTATTGAGTGCAGAAATAGTGATGTGATTGCAACGAAGATATATAGGTAATACAAGTAAATTATATAAAAATAGGAGAAATAAAATATAGTCTGAATAAAAAAATTGTAGATTTAATTAGGTCGAAATATTGGGCCAAGCATATCTTTTGAAATATATATATATATATATATATGCTAAGGCAAACATAAAAACTCACTCGTAAGATAAACACATATTACATAAGGCTAAGTATGTGTTAATATATATCAAACAAGTAATACATATTCGTTTTTATATAAATAAAAATTCTCTTTATAATAACACATATAAAAAATTAAAAAATATGTTACATATGCATACAAAAAAAATTTCTATGTACACAAAAATGTGTTTATTATATGAACAAAACTAATACACATATGAAAAAAAAAAAATCTAGATTTAAAGTGGTAAGAACAAAAAAAAAACACATTTATTCATAAAATTTTTTTTGTCATTATAGTTTCACTGAGCACAAAATATTGTTTCTATATGGTTAATAACAAATGTTTGCCATTATAATTAGTAATGTTCTTTTGTATTTCTTTTGGGGGGTGGTTTTGTTCATTTATTGATCAAATCCTATTAGAATTTGTAAAATCTTTGTATTGTAGTCAAATATACTAATATTTTACGCTACATATTTTATAAGAGAGTTGGTCAAGCTTTAATAGTTAAAATAAAATTTGTATTTTCATATATTTATTAATAAAATTCTATATGAATTAAAGTTTTATATTTCTCCAATACCGGTCCAAAATATACGGACCTATTACTCCCGACGCATATGGTTTATGGGCCTGGCCAAATTGGCCCATTAAATAATGGGCAGCCCGATCGTATTGTATTATTTTACTTGATGATATCTTTTATCTTTTACTCTTTGTCCCAATTAGCATTTAGCTTTATGAGTGATGAAATTTTTTACAACTAAAAAATTATTAACTCTCTAGCCAACAAGATTTGTTCATATATATATATATTTGTTCAGCATTTAAAAAAAAAAAAAACTGAGGTCATGAATTAGACTGATTTGCCCCATAAACTGGGTTGGATTGAACTGGACTAAACCACAAGCCAATTATATTCTGGCACTAAATAAGTACCAACATAATTAGTAGGATTTTCATAAAATACATATATATATATATATATATTAATTCATTGATTGTAAAATGATATAATTATATTTAATAATAAATATGTTCAATGTGTTATAAGAATATTGAAAATGGTGATTAAATTGAGATTAAATTAACCTAGCTATAGATCGTGAATTAATATAGAATCACTCCTAAAACTTTAAATACCTTTTTGGTATTATATTTTAATTAAGCCTTTTCTTAAAAAATATATTAAACTGTATATATTATTTAAATAATATATGATACGTTTGATATATGTGCTTTATTGTAATTAAGGTGAAATTATTAAACTCGTTGACAATACTTAGTGAACCATTAATAGGTGTTAATACGAATTTCTATTCAAAATTAAAAAATATTTTTAATTAATAGATATTGGAAAATTCGCATTTTTGGTCAAGTTCAATATTTTTTGAGGACCAAAATTGCACTTATTTCTTACAGTATTACTAAAATTTTAATTTTTTTTTATTATTATTAAGTATATATTAAACATTATGATGAGTTGAATTAAGTGCACCAGCATAATCATCATTTAAAAAAAATAATTACTTAGTAAATCAAATAATCATATTTTTATTGAAACTTAATAAAATATTTTAATAAAACAACTAATACTTAAATATACATATAAATTGCAGAATATGGCTACCACTAAGTAGTGTGTATCAATATTCTAGTTATACAAATGCATACACTAAACAATTTTATAGCTAACAAAATAATTGAGACGATCGCAGGATGACCGTCATGGCATCGCACAAAATTGAGAGTCCGATCAATTTGCAATTTTAATGATACTTTTCTTGCGTTTTGTGTAAATAACCTGCAGGGGAGACGTATGATTTTCAAATTTTAATAAAACAACCAACATCTTAAAAAATTTACATAGTAAAACAAGACATGACACTTTGTCAAAATTCTAACCTCATTTCTTCATCAAATCGCATAATCCCTTGTTGAGGTTATCCAGTTTTTCTTGAAGTTCCTGAAATTAATAAATAATTTTTAAGAATAAATTTTAATAAAAACTATATATTCAGCTAGTCAGGATTATATTAAACAACAAATATTCGAATTATATAAATTGAGTCGGTCTTTTGTGGCATTAGTTGCAAAGGTGCAAACAATAAGTAAAATAACTAAATTATATTTACAAATTAGTATATTTTATTAAAATATCTAATATATCTAAAAAAAATACACCTCAGTTATATTTAAAAACTACTATTACTATATTTGTATTAGATGTAATTAAAATTTAGCATATGTTCATACTAAAAACACGTAGTGTCATCGAATGAAACATTAATCAAAATATTACTCATATTCCAGTTGAATTTATTACTTTTGTTTAACAATTTATAAGGTACTTTACCATTAAATTAATTAATTCCAGAGATGACCGCGTAAAGTTTAATTTTAAGAATAATTACAAAGCAATCTGTAAGATTTTTTAAATAATAGGCTGGCATATGTATGATTTATAATTAGTTCCATTGGTTCGTAAGATAAAAGTATATATCCGTCAAAATCATGCATGTTTTTTACGGATAGATACTTTTATCTTACGAACCAAACATACCCAAAATTTCTTAAAATATATAACTAACACTATAAGCTTAAAACATAATTAACAAATTAAACACACATTTGGTGTAAAAACTCATCATAAATCAAATAATATTTAAGCTTTCTGTACATTAGATTAAATCATTTATATACAACATCTCCAAAAACGAACGCTAGCTATATATAAACTTGTTTGTGCAGAATTTCGGTTTTAATGGGACAATAACTCAATATTTATTTGTATTTATACATTCAAGGTGTGCATAGCACCAACACAGATTATGGTATATATATGTACGTCATGTAATGATGAAAACTATATATTTAACATATAATTAAAACATATATATATATATATATATAATAAAGACTTAATAAAATGTTACCTCCATACTGAAATTGTCAGCCAAGAAAATGATCCACGAACGATTTTATTGTCCATGTTAACAAAACAACAAAAGTGACATTAGAAATTAATGACATTTAATCTATAAATTAAATATATCATATTATTTATTTTAATTGTGATTCATCTTATAATACTCTATTGTTTTGATACACATGTGTGCAGGAGTCAGATCCCCTCCATTTAATGTAGATCTCACTTATTGTCATGAGTTTCATAAATTTATATATTTATTAATTATTTTAATTTTGTGTATATTCTCCATGATAATAAGTGAGATTTATATTAAATGGAAAAAATAAATGAAATATTGAATGAAGGGGATCTGATTTCCATGTGTGCATTTAATGATTGACATTTATTAAAAATAACAAAGAAAATAAATGGAACATACACTGTTATCTTTTCTAGCATTTCTCTCTCGTATTTTATATGCTTCAACTTTTTAGTCAAGACCTGTACATATAAAAATATCACAAGATATTTTATTAAAACATATTTATTTCCTTTTCAATTATAGTCCTAAATTTAAATTCTTGAGAATACAATATAGGAAATTTGATGTCATAAATAGAGAAGGGTTGTTTATGTACATACCTCTTTCTTGCTCAAAGGCCTGTATACATTAAAAAAAAAAGAGAAATTAGATTAAAAATAATTTAAACAAGGTATTAACACACACATATATACATATATTTAAAAAATCAATACAATAAATTAATACATTATATAATATGAAAAGTTGATATATAAAACAAAAAATTACACTGAATTAATTAAATGCATATATATATACCCTCCTCTAAGATGGTCAGGCATATCAATAAAATGGAGAAATGTGTCTTCAAGTCTGTTGAAACACAACAAAAAGAGTTTAGTTATATCAATTTCATATAAAAATAATAATTAAAATTAACCGTCAATTAAAAGACATAATATGTACACCTTTTTAAAAACAATGTACGCATTAATTATGCACTTTTATTCTGACTATTTTTAAAATTAGGTGTAGAAAAATAATCACTCGTAACTCCATTTAATTAATTACATTAAAACGTAAATTTAAAATAGTAGTAATATGTAAACACACACACATCAAAGTACCTTCCATTGGTTGCAAAAGAAAAAGTGACAGAGTCGGAGGGTAACATGATGAGCCCAACATCTGCATCGCACAAAACTGAAAGTTCATTTGCCTTTTTAATGATTCTTTCCTTGAGCCTTTTGTAAATAATCTGGCGAGACGTATGATTTTCAATATTTGTATGGTGTATCATGATTAATGAGAGAGTGAGGGAAGGTATATATATACAGAGAGAGGGAGAAATGTGGACAAGGAAGAGAGAGTGAGAAAGGAAAGAAAGGCGAGGATGAGGGAAGGAGAAATAGGGGATGAGAGAGAGAGAGTATATGGGAGATAAGCAGGAGGAAGAGACTACGACAAGGAGTAAGAGAATATATATATATATATATATATATATGTATATATAGAGTGAGAGAAAATATTTATATTTTGTTCATGGTCAATACTAAATACTCTCTTTCTTCTCGGATAATTTTTACACTTATTATTTTGGGATATTCCAACTTTTTTTATATTTTTAAAAAGATATATTTATATTCATAAAAATCAGTAAATTATATTTATTACTTTCTCTATCCTTTTATAAGTTGCTCATAACTTTTGGACACTAATATTAAGAAAGATATAGAAATATTGATATAGTACATGTGATGTAATGGAGAAAAATGAAAATAATGAGAATATTATAAAAAATATTGAAAATAATAATAAAGAAGTGAACAGTAGTTTCCTAAAAAGATAAAAAAGCAAATGAGCAACATATAGTGGAACGGACGAAAATGACAAAATGAGCAACTTATTGTGGGACGGTGGGAGTATATTTTATTATTTAACTTCACACCTTTTATATTTTATTATTTAATTTTACATTTTTTTATATTTTATTATTTAATTTTGCACTCATATATTCTTTTTTTTTTAACTGTATATACTATTTTGTAAAAAAATTAAATTGAGATAGAGAGAGTATAAGAATGGCTATTTCTATATAATTTTAATTACATCTTTATTTTATCCATCAATTCAACAATAATTATGTAGTATTATATCAATTATGCCCTTAAAATTGTAGATTATAATATAACATTGCAAGAATTTCATATAAGGGTCCAAATTTTAAGTTGACTTTTAATTTTAATTTTCAATTTTAAAGTGTCTCGACTTAAGATTTTTTTTTCATATCTCAATTCAAGGCTTAATATTTTCCTTCATTTATAAATATTTTAAATGTACACCTCTAATATTTTTAAAGAATTTTTTTCTTATATATATAATCTAAAATATAGTTTGTATGCATTTTTTTTTAAAATTTTCATATTGTAGAGAACCTCATGACATTTATTATAATCAAGTTTATTGAGCAAATTAAAAAAATTAACTAGAAATGTTGTTTTAAGTATATATAATACGATTCTTAATGAAAACTAATATATTTAATTTCATATATTATATTTTAAAAATTACTTATAAACGAAAAGATATTATTATGCTTTGAATTTTTATAAATTAATTTAAAATAAAGACAAATAGACCGAATCTTGAATACATGAATAATAAAACTAGATCTTACCTTATGAAACATATATATATCTTAATTTAAAACACTTTAAATAAAAAGATTTAAAATGAAATTCAATTTAAAATTAAAGTATAATATAAAATTCTTCATAATAGTAGTTATGTAGTATGTGCATGGTACATAATCCCAGCGGGATGGATGGCTGAATAGAGATGAGGATGAAACTAATATTAAATGTGAATTTTACTCATACTTATCAAATGTTATCATAGGTAGCTAAATAAGAAATTTAGTTAAGGAGATTGTAATCCATTTGAATTTGATATAAAGACAAATAGAACAAATCTTGAATACATGAAATAATAAAACTAGATCTTGTCTTATGAAACAAATATATGCATATATATATATATATATATATATATATATCTTAGTTTAAAAAACTTTAAATAAAAAGATTTAAATTGAAACTCAATTTAAAAATTAAATTATAATATAAAGTTCTTCATAATAGTATTTATGTAGTATGTGTATGATACATAATCCCAACGGGATGGATGGCTGGATAGAGATGAGGATGAAACACAAATGAGGATAAAACTAATATTAAATGTGAATCCTACTCATACTTATCAAATTTTATCATAGGTAGCTAAATAAGAAATTTAGTTAAGGAAATGTAATCCATTTAAAATCGTGATTCTTAATTGGCTGTCAAGCTCACCCACTCTGCCAAACTATCTAATTAAATATAAAAATATAAAAAATAATTTCAATAAATTTTTGGTAAAGATATTATATAGAGCAGTGTTTTCATAACCGAACCGGTGACTAAACCAGACAAGGCACCGGTTCACGGTTCAACCGGTTGGATCGGCGGTTCAACCGTTAAAATAATTTATATCTATTTTTTAATGTTTTCTATGTTAAATAAAATAAATATCCACTTATAAAATTAAATAAATACAACAGAGTCATAAAATAACAACACAAAATACAAAAGAGACAAAATAACTCAATTAAAGTAGGTTTTTTTTTTTTTCCTTTTAGTTCTTCATCAATTAAGATTTTTTTTTGTAAAATAAGTTTTTGGCTTTTCATTTTGATTAAGATTAACAAGACAAATAAAAATAAGTAAAAATAAATAAATATTAATATTCTTTTATAAAATAGCCGGTTTGACCGGTTCTGATCGGTTTTTAGTGGTTTTGGCCGATTTTGAGAGGGTTTGACCGGTTCAACCGTAAAAATGAGTTTTTGGGTGTAACCGGACCAGTTCCATGACCGGTTGCTGGTTTGATCCGGTTCTGAAAACAGTGATATAGAGTAAAGACATAAGTGCCTGATAGTAAAAACAGCTCACATTTCAATATGAAAAAAATGTAAAAATGTAATTAAAAGTTTACTCACATTTCAATGTGAAAAATATAATTTTGTAATTTTATTTGTTTGAGAGATAGATGTGTGTGATGAATGGTCTCTGAAAATCAAACCAAACTTTAAATTAAATATATATATATATATATATATATATATTATATTATATAA